>CM077221.1:9913215-10300715 GCA_039654775.1 Spinibarbus caldwelli
TTTTTTTTATATATTGTCAAACGGCGGTAAGTTATTTACTTAGTCTATAAATATGTAAGCAAAAACACTGTAATGGTAGTGCTTAAAGTGTTGTCAGGTGCTAATTGAAGCAAAATAAACCCTTTGAAATTAGCCGCGAAATTAACCGTCTCATTCTGAAGGGACGCAAATTAAACATGACGGCGCAAGCAACCGCGAAGACTGAAAATATTAATTCTGTATATTACTAAAGACTGAAGATAATACCACCGCGATAGATTCTGTATGACTTTTTTCTTCGTTGAGGACACTTTATCAAACCTACAGAGGATTAGACCCAGCGGTCTTCACTAACATGAGCAGTTTGAAATTCAAACCGTAACGGTCTTCTGACAGTGACGCAGCTCTAACGGTCTTCTGACAGTGACGCAGTTCTAACGGTCTTCTGACAGACGGACGGGTGCTGAGCCAAAGGGAAGCTTTATAAATCTACTTTTATTTGTCGTTTTGACCATGTAATGTTAAATTTCACTCTAAATTTATATTATTCAGTGTTAATAAGTTTTCAAATTCACCTCTTTGTTATTTTACATGGGCAGTCCCTTTTGGTGTATTTGCGCTTGAGGTGGTTCAAGATGCAGTCTGAGGTAAATTTGTGTTTATCCCTTTTAGTTGTTTAAATTGGTCACCAAAACACGTAACTTTACAATAATATATTTAATATTTTCAAAAGTTTATCTGGTGTGAAGTGTTTGTTCTTGTAGTAAAATAGGTTTTGTCGTGGATCCCGGACGCTCACGCGAGCCTGAGAGAGGCATTTACAATTTAAAAAGAATTAAAAAAATAAAAATTAAAAAAAAACAAACCACACTGAAACGATTCAGTAAAGACTAAATATCAATCTGACAGAAGCCAAAATGAGCATTGTGAAGCTATATTTATATTTATGATAATCGTTTTTCAATTGTGTTTCAGGGCAGTTCATGAAGTCAGTTCTAGTTCCAGCTGCCACATCAGACTCTGTTGTATGGAGGCCCTTATGTGTGTACTTCTCATTATTGTGCATGCAGATACTATTCAGGTGCGTGAACACTTGACTATTGCAAAAATAATGAATTTACCATCTTTGAATGTACCAGAATTTTAATTGGTTAATTGCAGTTTAAATAAAAATTAATTAGAAATGTTCCGCCAATTCAGCTCCAACAGGTGAACATGCACTACTAGTCAAAAGTTTTTGAACAGTAAGATTAAGGTTTTTTTTTTTTTTTTAAAAAGAAGTCACTTCTGCTCACCAAGCCTGCATTTATGTGATCCTAAATACAACAAAAATAGTAACATTTTTAAATATACATTTATAAATGTATAAAAATATTAAAATATTTTGAAATATTTGGTGAGAAGAGACTTTAAAAACTTTAAAAAAAAAAAAATAAATTAAAAAAAAAAAAAAAACAGACCTTACTGTTCAAAACCTTTTCACTGGTAGTGTTCTTTATGGACCCAACTAAACTAAATTGTTTGTTATTTGTTAATTGTTATCCACTGTATGATAAGTAAAGTTTCTTTGTTTTATTTATTTTTATACAAACAAACTAATGTCTGTGAGTTAATTTGTATGAGTTTTAATTGAATGCATCCTAAGAGTGTTCATTTTGTCAAGCAGTATAAATGATGTCTAAATGAGACTGCGGTTATTCCTAGTCAACCATTTTGTGTTAATGGCTCTCATATCATTTCAGGCATATGCTAAGAACACGCTTAAGCAGAAGTGTCCGCACGGGACTATTTAATGGATTATACATTCTTCTTTCGTGTAGGCGAATTGTGGTAAGTTATTTACTTTGACAGTCTTGCAATATGTAAAGAAAAGGTAGTGTAATTGTAATGTTTGAAGTGTCTGTTAAATTAGTCCCAAAAAGGCAACGTCTCATTCTGAAGGTGTTCACTAACAATAACAATGTCAATAACACCTAATGTACTTGTTACATCGTAAGAAGTATGGCATCTGTGTTAATATTAGTCTGTTTCATTCTTATTCCGAGGTCACCGTAGCCATCCGGATCTAGTCTGTATCCAGATCAGATGGTCACTGCAGTCACCCGGACCCAGTCCGGATACAGTCCGGATGGTGGAGACAACTCTACAGCCCTGAATGTCAGCAGAGACCATGTCAACTAGATGAGCCCCAAAGACAGATCCCCAGTGAAGGCCTCATCACCTATACCACTCCTCGGCACAAAACCTCAGCAAAGACCGTGATGACAAACACCACGTTGGTTTGTCTGGCCAGAGGAGAACTGGCCCCCCAGCTGAGCCTGCTTTCTACCAAGGTTTTTTCTCCATTTCTGTCATCTTTGGCTTGCTTATTTGGGGACACTTTGGCTTGCTTATTTTTGGGAATATTAACGACTTGATTGCAGGGACACTTTTTGAAGGGAACTGAACTGAGCTGGATGATGATGACGACATCACTGAATCAACGAAGAACTGACTTTAACTGTAATATTGACTGTTTACTTTTGTCCTCTTTTTAGAGCTGCTTTAATGCATAACTGAATTTTGTTTGCATTATTGACACTATTTCCCTTTTTAACAATGTAAAGCTGCTTTGACAATCTGTATTGTATGAAGTGCTATATATAAATAAGAGTGAGTTGACTTGCTTTTGACAATTCTTCATAGAAATGTTAATGTGCTATCTGTTTTGAACAATTTAGTATTTTTGAGAATTGTATTAGTAGCCTTCAATGTGAAAGAAATCAGTAAAATAAGATTACATCAAATCAGTCTCAAGTGAATTGTAATTACACAGATACAATAAGTTGTGGTTACTTAATTTTCTCAAGGCAACGGGTTTCCTCAATTTAATTAAGTAGACAGAACTCAGATTAACTTGTTAGTTTTAAGTTAAGTAGATTCACACTTTTAAGTAATCGCAATTTAATGAATTTAAGTTAGTCCAACTTAAAAAAAGTGACCACAACACATTTTCTTTTGTTTATTTGTTAATGTAACTCAGAATTGTCAAGTTCACAACTTTTTTTCTTTTAATTTTGCATGAATTTCCTTTACTTAATAATTTTAAGGCAACGGGTTTCCTCAATTTTTTTTTAAGTAAAGTCAACTGATCGCTTTTTACAGTGTGGTGTTGGGATTGTTGAAGGTTTGAACACCTTGGAAAGAGCTACGTCCCTCATATTCTCATAGGAAATTTGAGAAATGACTCCAGTCCCAGCAGAAAAAGCTTGTGGCAACGGTTTGCGCTCTTGTTGATTTGCTTTTACAATTGAGGGAGATGTATTTGCCGGTACAACTCTCCTCAGCATGTTTTGACTCTGGCCATTGTTTTCATCACTTTTGTGCCTGATATTATGGTTCACGGTTGAGCTTCTAGACATATAATTAGTTGGAATATTTTCCCACAAATAAGGATCATTGAGTCCTAATGGTCGTGAACTCTCTAAGTGCATTTCTGATTTAGAAATATGCCGATATCCAAATGAGCCAGATCTATACACATTTGCTGCACGCATTCCACCATTTTTCTTCACCAGCCTTGGGGCCAGATTAATATCACCAGAGCTCATTTGACTCCTTTTAAAGTCTAAGGGATTTTGTTGCTATTGGACTGTTTGGAAAGCATAGCTTCTTTTGTCATCTATTCCATTAAATTTGGCACTTGATAATTCAAAAGGATTATTTCTGCTATTGATACTGGACTGGACTTTATTTGGGACTGAATGGTAATCGATAACATCAGCAGAAGCTCTTGCGTCAGTGGGGCTGAAGCTTGGATTTTTTGCATTGACTTAATTTCTCTGGTGGTTTGAGGCGGAGTTGATCCAGGGCAGCTAATATTTGCTGTTAAATTGCTCTATATTCCTTTGAAGACCGCCTTGAGTTGGATTTTGAATGGGTGGATTAACACTTGAAACTTTCCAGCACTTGTATTTTAATCTTTGAATCATTCATGATGTCGCCTAAAGGCATTGCTGATGAACCAACAATATATTTAAATTTAAGCCCATTAATTCAAACACATTATGCAATATATCTGAAAAACACCCAAAGGATAATACAGTTTTGACTAGAAACTAGTTTACGGACTGAAAACTACATCTTACCCATTGACACTTCAGGCAAACATCCCACAACAGAAAGAGTCAAACCAACCGAAGCCAGTCTAGAAAAAATAATCAGTTTTAAATTATTACAAAAATGGAATAAAGTGTAGAAATGGTGGTACTAAAATTAAGGGTTGAAAGCTTACCTCAGATAGTATTGAAGAGACATGTTTTAAAGACTAGTGCACTTGTGCTTACGTGCCACACAATGCCTTTTGTCACACCTGGTTCAAATTACCCTACTAATGTGGGCTCACTGAAATGCTAATATTGTTGATCAGCATAATGGTGATCACTGATTAGGCTCACCTGAATACATTCAAAGCTAAGGACAAACATTTTCACACGCACAATCTCACATTTGTATTGGTTCTAAAAGTATGGTAAAAACATGTGACTCTGCCCTTGCCTTAAATAAGTATATATAAAGTTAAAAAAAGACAGTGTGCTAAACTTGTCATTAAAATTATAAAAAATTTTATTTGGTACAAACATAGCAGTATACAGTCATTCTATATTTTCTTATTAAAAATTGTAAAATACTTATAAATACATATAAAATTAATTTGTGATCATGAAAAGACAAACAATCTAGGCTCTTTCATTTGATACAAATGTAACACTGAAAAACTCATAATTAAACTTAAATCGACTGAATAATTACAAGTAATATTTCATAGAAATTCTTCAAAATCATTAAGTTACAATAATTTAAAAAGGAGAAAACTGGTTGAGTATAGTCTCCATGGTTTTGTAACAAAAGAAACAGCACCAAATATATATATGTTGGCCTAAAACAAATAATCTATAGGCAGTGTGGTTCATCAAAAAAAAAAAAAAAATAATCATGTTTTTGTTGCTGTGTTGATAGGTTTCTCTGGAACAACCCTACATTTCTGTTATGGTGACTAGTCACGCCCAACAGCAAACAGTCCTCTTGTGCTTCCTAGGCGCTGACATTCCACAGCTTCAGCACGAAAACATGTCATCCATAGGTTTTCTATTGTGGATTGCCATCCATAACCTCAAGGCAGGGCAGTGACACCCTCAAACATTTAAGGGGACACATCCACCCAAATGTTGAGTTTAGCAGTAAACCAGTCTTTTTCAATAGATGATTCTTAAATGATTACATCTGGTCCCTTGTGTGGATACATCTTTTGGCGTTCAGATTATCTGAATTAACAACTGTGACAATCAACAACTTGAAATCTTGTCTTTCACATCATGTAGCAGGACATTATTGCCAGGTCCCTCAAGTCCTCATCAGTCATGCAATCTGAAAACACAAGTGACACATGATAATTAGTTCTTTAGCTACTCAATTCATGTATTAAAGCCATTCAAACGCACATGCTAGTTGACAAGAGGTGAAATACTCACTTATCCGCACATCCCCGATGACTTTCTTGCACAGGCGACCTAAGCATTTCATCAGGCGTCCTTTTCGAGATCTTGGCGGGGGAGAAAGGTCCTCTTTTGGTGGGATGACCGCGTCCCGTTTGGGCTCCTCGGTGTCTTCGTCGTCATCCGCACATTCCTCCACGCTGCCCGCGGTTACTAGCCGCTCAAAAATGTCCTCATCTACCGGCAGGTTCTCTTGGATGCTCGCCTCTGACAGCGGCGTGGACTGACGGCACAGCGGGCACATTATACGGGGTTCAGGGCTCTCCACGGACCGCCCGAGCGTCACCAGGCAGCTCTCGCAAAACGTGTGTTTGCAGCACAGCTGTCGAGGACACCGCCGACCGAGGTTGTAAGTTCGGTAGCAGACTCCGCACTCTGTTTCTGGAAACATGTTGCCCTGTTGTTTGTTTGCTTCTCTCTTGTTGCGAACTCTCCAAGTAGTTGGTAGTAAAGTGCCGGTGATTCATGCTGAGGATACTTAAATAGTTGGCGAGGGCGGATGAAAGTACGTAAGAGGGAGGTGTTTCGGCTTCTTTTCGTTCTCGGTCATGTCTTTAGCAACAGGACTAGTATATATACAAGTGAGGTCATCGTCTGTAAACACGGTGATGTCATGCATGACCTAACATCACCAAAATTTAAATCATATTGGCCTACGTGTCTTACTGTACTTTTACTTTTTTAAAAAAACGTTTAACCATATATAGATGTAGTAAACGTTTGTATTGAGAAAACCAAAGCAGGAATTCCCCATCTACTGATTTTGCCAAGTATTTTAGATTTATTACTGAAAACACCTATATTCTTTAAAGGGGAAACTGAAACCTGTGCACGGGTGCGTGGGTGTCATTGATCTTACTGATATGCAGGGTTATTACGGTAAATCTAGTAAATCAATGTCAAATGAGGCCCAGTTTACTTGAATTCGCCCGTTTTTAAAGGGTTCATGAACTGAGAAATCAAAATTCCCGTGATCTTTTGACACATAAGAGGTCATTGTGCTATAAAAACATCCTGTAAGAACTCAATAACTCAAAACTGTCTCCTTAGTCTAAAAACAGCTTATATTGAAGAAAATCTGCTAAAACGACAGGTTTTGGTGCCACTTTATAATGTAATAAGTGTGGCTAATGCCACCTTTGCAGAAGATCAACGCCTGCTTCTACGTCACTGCCTGTTTAGCCCCGCCCACTGATTCGTGCATGAAGTGTAAATAACCAGAGAGGCGGATTTGTTTACAAACAATTAAGGCACCATTTGACACAGGATTTTCAGAAAGATTGAAACTAATACAATGCTGTGCCGAGTGCCAACTATATTGGATCTGACAGTAATGTCGCAACACTAATTATTATGTGGTCACTAATGCTTTGTCTGTTATTACAGATCGTCTGACATGTACTGAGTATTTTCTTTTTTTTTTACCTAAATCACAGCAGTGTCTTTCTATCAAGGATGTAGGCTGTCAAACATACACAACGTTAGCCAATCATAGCAGTGGGCGTTTACTTCCGAGTCTACACTCCGCCATGCCTATTCAAACAGAGCGTTCTGATGAGGGGGGTCAAAACAGGACAGAAAGTAGTCTATTACTTCTACATTATGATGTTTTTTGATGTAAAAGTCTTGATAACATTATAAGTGGACCTTAGAGAACAGTACTAGATAATAAAAAAAAGGCAGTTCACGACCCCTTTAACAATGCAGTAAAAGTAATGAAATATTTAATAAATTCTAAGTAAACAAAGTTTTTTTTTTTTTTTTTAGAATTTCATTTTGTTGTGTTTTAAGATTTAAGGTGACATTAAAACTTGTCAAACTCCGAATTATCTTTTTGTTTGTTTTTCTCGACACTTGTACAGTAAGCCTGTAAAAATATAACATTTTTAAATACAATGACCCTTTTTCTTTTTTCCCTATAGCTTACTGGAATCCATGCCTTTATGAAACACTGAGTGCCCCGGTTTTTCTACTGTAAGTTTGGAGGAAACAACTGTTTTATAAAAATAAACAGTGATTAGAGCAAGGGAAATACAATACACCCGAGCTGTGCTGCAGCTTATTAGCCTAATCCAAACAAAGCCACTCTACCCCACTGTGAAATTTCCCAGAATCCACTCGCCTCCTGTTTTCTCCCTCCCTGTCATTACCTTACTTGGTCTTGGGTGTGCCGTGCTGATTCTTTACTGGCTGTAGCTGGCTGTCCTTTCCTCAGAGTGTTTCCTGTATTCTCTAGTATCTCTCGTAACTTTTTGAACTTTTCACACATTTTGTTTACTTTGTTATCTGATACTTTTGTGTTTAGAAACAAAGTTCAGAGTTTGTCACACACACACACACACACACACACACACATATATATATGTATGTGTATGTGTGTGTGTGTGGGTGTTTATACATGTATGTAATAGTTATGAATATAACTAAAATTATACTGTTGTAGAAATGCCTAACAGTATGTAATTGTTGTGTTTCTACCCAGTAAATCCTGAAAGAGGAATCCTGATGTGTTATACGTGATCAAGACGAAACAAGAGGAAGTTGAGAAATAAAGTGGACAATGAAAGAAAAAAAAAGTTGGCTGAGGATGTCGCTGCCAGCCATGTTCAACGTGCTGTTAAACACTCACTACTAAACATGACCTGTGAACGTCTACATAGTCTCGTGAGTTATAAATAGAACAAACAGCTCTTAATCATTCACTTACAGTATGCAACAATAGCAAATATCCAGTCGGTTGTGTCCAATGGATTTTCCATGGATTATGTTACAGTTGTCATTTCAGTGCCAGACATTATGTGTCTGTGGAAAAGTAAGTATATTCTATGAAATGTTTTGTCTTTTTTTCTATGTATGTGGGCGTAATAATGGCCAAACTGCATTTGAACAGTAAAATTATCAGAAGTTAATTTATATGGCTTTCCAAACTCATAAACCTTCCTCTTTTAATTTTGGCATGATGGTGCCATGTTCTTTCATGCTTAAAAGTATAGTTAAGCCAATAATTAAAATTCTGTCATGATTTACTCAGCCTCATAATGTTCTAACTTGGTGTGACTGACATTTTCTGAGAAAACTGTGATATTTTTAGGAAGGTCAAAAAGACATTTAAAAAAAAAACAACAACAACACTGGAACATTTTTCATATCTTCTTTAGAAGAAAAAAAATCATGACAGAATTTATATTTTTGGGTGAATTTTAAGGGTGAACATGATTTCACCAAGTACAACATGTTCCTGGATCAACATCCTTATTGATCCTGGAACAACATTCCAATCAACCAATCAGAATTGAGGGATATTTTTTCAGGAAATATCTGTTTTAAACTTATGATCAGGGTTAGGTGCTTCTACACCGTTAATCAGCTATCATTTCGCACTGATTTTAGGAATAAATTATGGGTAGGGTTAGGTTTAGGGGTAAGGATTGGGTTAAGTCTATATTTTTGGACAATAATGTTGATCCAGGATCAACAAAAGATGATGATCCAGGAACATGTCTTACTTGGCAAAATCACGGCGACCGAATTTTAAGACCAAACCAGACCAGTTTCTTGAAGTTTACAGGTTTATGCACCTCATTTTAGGTGTACGCTTTGTATACTGATAAACGTAGGGGTTTATCAAGTATCTTTTTCCACATAATTAATGGTTATAACAATCATAACAAAAATTTACATTTGCATAATTTGTTAAATTATATTGCTTTTTATTTGACACGTGAATTTTATGGAGTGTAGTTATTTAAGGATTATTGGTATACTATTATAGTTCTTACAAATATTTTTTTTTTATGTTTTTGTTATTTAAATTTTAGTTGAAGTTTTAGTAATTTTGTTGTATGTTTTTTAACTTTCATTTTATTTGTTTTTGTTGTGTTTTAATTAGGTTCAATTTCTTTTAGCACTTAAAGCTAAACTAAGTGAAAATGAGAAATGTTGCCTTTGCAACTAGCCAAAATAAAAGAAGTTTAAGTTTTCATATTTCATTTTTTTCAGTTAAGGTTTTTTTTTTTTGTTTTTTTTTAATTTTAAGTTAACCATATTAACCATTGTATACATGAGGTTTTACACAGCAATGTACTGTATCAAATTAAAAAGTAAAATTGTGTAAAGTCAAATTTTGCCAATCAGCATGAAATTAATAAAATAACAGTGCAGTGAGACACATCTATGAAAGCATCCTGCAGCAACAATAGCTCGTGTGCTGTTCCCTCTCCTAGTAACCAAGCCATCTCTTGATAATAAATGTCAGTGAAAGCAGCTCCCACCCCAGCCATACAAAGCATGGCATCAAGGGAGGGAAAGACACCGAAAGAAAGAGACAGCAGTAAATGTACAAAAAAATACACGTGCAGACAGTGCTAAACAGTGACAAAGCTTAGTCAACAGTTTTTTCCCCGAACTTCTCACCTGTGACTTTAAACTGACCCAGCATGGACCCGGTGCTCACGTTTGAAAGGGCACAGACCACTTCACCTTGACAAAAACAGCAGAACTGGAACGGTGAGTGAATCTTTCATCCTTCTTTCACACATTATAAACTGTGGCGCTAATAGAACACCCAGCTCTGGTTCTCTGAATGACAGCAATGATGAGCAGTTGTATGCAAATAAAAACTCCCCGTACAAAGAGTTCCCAGATATATGAATATATTTACTTGTCCTTTCTATTTCCTTGATAGTTCTTAAATAAATATTAAAGTGTAGATTGTTTATGAAAGAGTTTCATAGTGTAACTACATGCATTCTTTCTGAAAACAGTGATATCACTGTGTAACTCTCATGACCAGATGCCAAATGGTTTTGTTTAATGTTGTGTAGCATATTTTTGCTACATTTGCAAATTGCCAATAAAAATGATTATAACATACAATCAAACAATTTTGTGTATTAAGATCTGCAGTGCTTTTATTTTATTAAATGTTAAAGTCCAGGTTTGCACTTCTAAATATTGTTGATAATTCTATAGAGACCTGCATTGCTAGGCAGCCCCTCCTGTGAGTTTATGGTTGCTTTGACTATGCCCACTCGAGAGTTGGATTGAAACTGCAACACTAATAAGAAAACAGAATGCAGGGTTTATTGGAAGCAAACAGTCCTAATAAACCCTGCTGTATTTGGCACCTTTTGTATGTGCAGTTATCATAAATGTGTACATATTTCTTGCCCAATGAATGAAAATTGTAAATGCAAAGCTTTTGAGACTAAAAACATATTTCACATTCACACAATGTGCAGATGAAAGCCAAATCTGATGAAATCATCATGTTCCCATGCCAAAGGTGACTCATTTTATATGCATGTGTAGACATACATTTACTAATCATTATCATGAGGTCTGTGACTTTTCAGGGAGTTTTTGTTAATATTTTGGTGTTGTGCCGAGAAGCAGTTTCTCAATATTTTAATGATTTCATATACAGGAAGTGCGAGAGTAGCTTGTGAAACTGAATCAGTTCCACTTAGTTATAAACTAGATGAAACCTGATTAAGCAGGATGTGGCAAATCCTAGTAGTGTTTCGTCGTTATATGCATGTTTATATGCAAAATGGTTAAGGACATACAGCACTTAAAAGTTGGAATTTGTGTTGAACTGTTGAACACTTGCTCAACAATGGATCCTCTGCAGTGAATGGGTGCCATCAGAATGAGAGTCCAAACAGCTGATAAAAACATCACAAGTAATTCATATGAATTCACATGACATCTTGATAAGTGAAAAGCTGTGTGTTTGTAATGAACAAATAAATTAAGACATTTTAATCTTCAACAAGCTAAAATACAAGTCCCCTATCCATAATATTACTTTCTCCAGTGAAAAAGTTGTCTTGTCTGAATCAGGAGAGAAATATGCACAGATTAAACACCTTTTACAAGCAAAATCAGTTCTAGATAAATATGCCTTTGGATTTTGATGTGAGAGGACAAGAGGGGATGGACTTGACAAAGTCCATCCCCTCTTGTCCTCTCAAAGCATTATTATGGATTATAGACTATATTTTGGCCAGAAGATGCTTTAAAGTGAAAACACCTTAATGATGGATTTGTTTATTACAAACACACAGCTTTTCACTTAAGAAGATATTAATTGGTGGACTAAAGTCATGAGGATTACTTGTGGATTATTGTGATGTTTTTCTCAGCTGTTTGAACTCTCATTCTGACGACACCTATTCACTGCAGAGGATCCATTGGTGAGCAAGTGATGTAATAGCAGATAACGGTTGAACAAATATTGTAAGTTTTACCATTTCTGCATATAAGTATGCATATAAAGATGAATTTCTCCAAATCTGTTCCGATGAAGAAACAAACTCATCTACATTTTTGATGGCCTATGGGAGAGTAAGTTTCCAGTAAATTTAATCACACAAATTTAAGCCTTAATCACATCTTTGTGGTCATCTGTGGCATCATTGTTTCCTAGATGAGACATGATTAAGCATGATCAAGCATTTTTTTTTTTTTCTAGGTTACAGAAGAGCACAACTCTGGAAGTCCCCACTGAAGATTAAAAGCCATATTCTCTGTAGCGTCTCAGTTTCCTCCATCATGTCAGAGACTCGACCATCGCCTGCACAAACTGAGGTTTCTTCTGAGGCGTCTCCTGAGCTGGAGTGTCCAGTTTGCTATCAGGAGTATGACCAGGACGCCAAACTCCCGCGCATGCTGGAATGCCTTCACGTCTTCTGCACAGAATGTCTCCGCAAAATCCAGCTCACTCCTTTGCACCCACCCGACCCCAACAGTGGCCCCTCAATCTCCTGCCCCCTGTGCCGCCACTCCACCCCGCTACAGGGTGGCGATGCATACTCTCTCCCCTGCAACTCACGGATTCTCGCCCAGCTGCCTCCTGTAGCCTTCCGTCTGCCTGCATCGGTGTCTGCCCGGCTGGCCACGGTGACCCAGCGGTTGGTGCTATCTCTGGGGGAGAGGGATACCCGATTCATAATCCTGCCCACTGTTAGTCTGAGGGTGGAGCAGATGGGAGAAGGCACAGAAATGGTAAACTCACCTAGGGTGCTGCATCGAGAGATTGAGGTTCTGAGGAGACACAAGAAGACCCTGATGTGCGTTCAGGCTGTCATCTTCTGGATTATGTTTGTGCTGACTTGTGTGATTGGGGTTGTGTTTGGGCCAAGCCTTTTTCATAACTGAGAGATTAAGGACATGGGTGTGTCCTGTTACATTAATATATCTATTCTGTCCCTGCATTTTTCAAATGACAACATTTAGATCATTTTATATAGATCATTTTGATTAAATGTAAAATCTACAGTTGCCCCAAAATTTAGACACTTAAAGTGTATGGAAGTAATAGCAAAACATTTTACAGTATACAAAGTTTAGGTTTTTAAATACAATACAATAATAGAAACGGTTCAAAAATAAGTATTGAAGAAATAAGAAATAAGACAAAAAGTATTGTGGAACCTGGTTGACAAATGTTAAAGGAACAAGTTCATAGTTAATGTGATAAACTATATCTAATGGCTTCATATTGTACATCCATTATGAATGAACCCTTTATTTAACTTTGATATTAGTTGCTTAAACCAAATTCAAAAAATGGTGAGGTTAGTTCTGAAAATAGATCTACACTAGTGTCATGGAGATGATATTTGGTTTAATATTTTATTGAATTCAATACATTTTATACATTTGGTTTAAGTGTCCAAATGATGTATGGGCCTATTTTTCATATTCATATTGTAGTGTGTGTAGTCCTACAGTTATTCCTGTCCTTAACTGTTATGTTAATATTTATTATCTATTTTGTAGATAGGCTAAAGGATTATACTCTTTGTTCTCTAACTTTTTGTACAGTATGTTGTTTTGTATGCAAACAGTAAAAATATTTAGGCCTGCAGCATTCTGTTTTTTTTTTTTTTTTTTTTTTTTTTTTTTAAGTGCATCGTTGTTTAATTTGTGATAGGGAGGGGGGGAATCATTTAGACTGTCCAGCATGGGCTTTTTTCATGAAAAATGATAATGAGATGAGTCCCTCTTGTGGATGATGCACATGAATACATCTGTGAGCAGTTCTGATTGCATGGCAAAGTGTACAGATGTACAGTAGGCTACTTTATTACCAGTTTATCAATTCAGTTGACTGAAAAAGTGAATATTTTTACAATTTTTATCAATTTCTGTATAGACACAAACCCTAACATTTTGTTTGCATAAGTCAAGTCAAGTCACCTTTATTTATATAGCGCTTTTAACAATACAGATTGTGTCAAAGCACTTAACAGTATCAAATTGGAGGATAGAGTGTCAGTAATGTATAATAATAAGATTAAACACTCAATTTTCAGTTAAAGGCATTTCATTATTGAATTCAGAGATGTCATTGTCTAGCTCAGTTTAGTTTAAATAGTATCTATGAAATCAAATTGACGATAATCGTTAGAAATTAAGTGTCCCCAACTGAGCAAGCCAGAGGAGACAGCAGCAAGGAACGAAAACTCCCTCTGTGACAGAATGGAGAAAAAAAAAACCTTGGGAGAAACCAGGCTCAGTCGGGGGGCCAGTTCTACTCTGGCCAGGATATTATTATTTATTTTTTTACTTATTGTTTTAATTAAATTTTAAATGTATAAATGTATTATATTTCTATTTTTATATTGTTGCAATTTCTAACAATAATAGTATTATGTAGTTAGGTATTTTATTATATTATAGTTATTTTGTTTCATTTTTAGTTTTATTGTATTTAAGTCGAGGTCTTCACTGGGGAAATGTCCCCGGGGCTCATCCAGGTGTCCGGCCTCCGCCGACGGTCAGGGTCACAGACATCATCTCCCGGCGCCATTTGATCCGGACACGGACTGAGAAACAGAATAATAAAGAAACAGACAAATATTAGCGTAGATGCCATTCTTCTTACGATGTAACGAGTACATCGTGTGTTATGAGGAGTGTTCCCGGTTCCGGTTGATCTAATTAATGCAGCCTAACAATCCTTTAATGGATTTGAATAATAGAAGTGCATTAGTGTGTTATGTGTAAGCCAGGTTAAAGAGATGTGTCTTTAATCTAGATTTAAACTGACACAGTGTGTCTGCCTCCTGAACAGTGTTAGGTAGATTGTTCCAGAGTTTGGGCGCTAAATAGTTTAACAAATGATAGCATTTTTGTCACACTACACGTGACAAGTTGTAAGAATGGGAAAATGAAGCTTATCGACAATGATTTGTCAATATTAAAATATCACTTAAACCAAATATGATAAATACGACCTTACCTTCGCACTGTGCACTTTTGAAATACAAATGGTATCACTAAAAATATATAATCATTCTTTCATGTTTTGATCGAATAGTTGATTTATGTTCACTGCACGTTGATTTACGTTCAAGCGCGTGTTTTCCGATCTTCATTTCATTGGTTGGAAGTACTGAACGAACACGCCACGTTTACTAAACGAGTCGGCTTTGAATACGAGCGAGGATCTGAGCGGCACTGATGTCTGTGCAAAACAACTTTGACTAATCGTTCGAGTGAATGATTTAATGACTCACTCATAACACGAGAGCTGCCGCCTACTGGCGTACCCTGCAAAAAGGCTCAGAGAATGAATCTTTTAGTGAACTCATTCAAAAGATCCGAGTCAATGAATCAACATACAAGCGTGGGAGCATTAGGGAGCATTTCATTGGTTGGACCAACTGAACGAAGTGAATGATTCAATAACAATTACTGGCGTAACCTGCAGAAAGAGTCCGCAAATGTTTTTTTTTTTTTTTTTTTTGTGATTCAAAGGGTGATCTGTTCTGATTCAAAGGATTCGAGCAACTGGGGTGAATCAAAATTTCCACCTAGTACCACAGAGTAGCACAAGCGAACCAGTAGGAGTCCCGGGCGCCTCTCTTTCGTCACACGCCGCGCTGGCCCGAGCCGAAGAGAAGAATTTCAAATCCCCATGTGTTTTTGTACGGGAAAAATGTTTTTACAGGGTAGCTGTTTGTAGGTGTGTTTTTAAATGGAATCATGACACTTTTGAGCGTCCAAAATAACAAAAGTTAGGCACAATAGCGCTGTTTTTCTTTGTTTACGCTGGATGCGGGGCAGTGTTATTGGATAGTAGTATTGTGGTCTAGACCAGTTTTCTCAACCCCCTTCTCTCCCGAGCGCTGGCTAACATTAGCAGCATAGCTGCTGCCTCCTCCATACTTTCGTGGAGCAACGGGAAAGTTGAGTTGAGTTGGGAGACATGGCGGAGACTAAAATAATTTATCACATTGACGAAGAGGAGACGCCGTACTTGGTTAAGATTCCCATAGCGGCTGAGAAAATCACTTTGCTGGATTTTAAACAGGTCTTGAACAAGCCGAACTACAAATTCTTCTTCAAGTCGATGGACCAGGACTTCGGGTAAGCGAATGCGGGAAAACACACAAAGATGTGCACGAATAGCAAGAACAAAGGAGTTTTTTTTAATGTGTAGGAAATAAATCCGTGTGTATGTTGTGTCAGATGTTGTTGTGAAGGTTAGGTAAGGGTTTTCCTCGAGAAGGACATTGGTGTGGGTGGTCTGGTTGTATCAAGCCATCACTGCAAAGAAACTATGTCTCGACAGAGTTTATCAGTTTCTGCAGTCTGACTTTACAGGTATAGGCTAAAAGAAAAATACCTTGCCCATAAAATTAGTTTAATGACACTGTTTTATACCTCTAAGCAACTGTTTGAAATGACATATAGTCATATTCTATTAAGGCTGACGTTGGATATAAGAGATATAATTTCTTAAATAGCTTTAACTTGTACTACCGGTTAAAAGTTTGGAGTTAGTACGATTAAAAAGCAATACTGGTATTCAGCAAGAACACATTAAATTGATCAAAAAAAAAAAAAAAACTTTTACAATGTTACAAAGGATTTAGATTTTTAATAAATGTTGTATTTGAACTTTCTATTAGTTAAAAAAAGTGTAACAGTTTCCACAAAAACATTAAGCAGCACAACTGTTTTCAACATTAGTAATAAGCACCAAATCAGCATATTAGCATAATTTCTGAAGCATCATGTGACGATAGACTGGAGTAATGGCTATGGAAAATTAAACTTTGCCATCACAGGAATAAATTGACATTTTAAAATATATTAAAATGAAAAACTGCTATTTTAAATTGTAATAATGTTTACAGTATTACTGTTTTTACTGTATTTCTGTTAAACAAATTCAATATTGGTGAGCATAAGAGACTTCTTCAAACACATTAAAAAAATCTTACCGACCCCAAAGTTGTGGTAGTGTGTAATTTGTTGCTGTTCTGGCTTCTACCTACACATTAGATCTCATGTCCCTCGTGTAGTGAAATTCTCATGCTTTCCCTCACTTCTTTGCATGCGGGCCATGTTTTTAGTGTCCCACTGCTGTCTTGCCAGTCCTTTTTTTTAATAAAGAGTGGAGTTCTTTGTCTCTGACCGCATATTTGGCCTGAATCGTCCTGCTATGGACAGAATACCAGCCAATAAATCTCAGCCACGTACTTGTCAGTTATGCATTCTCCAGATGCTACTGGAATGTCTGTGGTAATCTTAGCAAATTAGGATGTTATCATCTGACTGTAAATACTCCATCAGTTTGACAGCTTACACTTACGTTCATTTTGATATGAATCAAAGACATTCACCTGAAGCACTGTAAATGTAGAGCCACACTAAAACAAATGCACATTAATCAGTTGTATTTATTTTATACTGCATGTCCACTGTTTTACATGCTGTTGGAGTCATGACAGTGTTAATTTATATTAATGTTTTATTTGATTGATATCACAATACACTATGGAAGCTTGTTTCCACCACAGGATTTAAAAAATGAAAAGGTAATTGCGACTTTTTATCTCACAATTATGAATTTGAGCCAGAATTGTGAGATAGAAAGTCAGAAATGTGAATGATGAAAACTCACAATTACAAGGAAAAAAAGTCACAATTGTGAAATAAAAACATGCAATTGAAAGAAAAAAATTAGAATTGTGACATAAGCACAATTACCCTTTGTATTTTTATTCCCAAAACAAAAAACAAAATTGCAAGATTTATGAGAAAGACATCAGAATTGTGAGATATAAATTCAGAATTCAGGCTTTTTCCTCACAATTCCAAGTTTGTATCTCGCAATTCTGACTTTTTTCACAGAATTCTGATTTTACATCTTGCAGTTCTCCAGGTTGTGTGATAAAATGTCACCCTTACCTTTTTAATTGTTTTACACTTTTGCAGAAACGGCTTTCATAATATGGACGTAAACCATAAAACATACCAGCAGAGGGTCTGTTTTGTCTTTCTCATTAACAATGACAAATTTTCATCATAATTGTGGAGCTAACATGGGTTTTACAAGTAAAGGGATTTGCAAATTAGCATTTTTTTTTAACCTTGGAGCCAAAATGTCAGCCAGCTATGTCTAATTCTAGTAAAATGGTGTTAAATTGGTGTAACTGCATTACTGGGATCAGATTTTTCTGGATTTTACCGGGAAAGTGAAATCTGAAGATTTGATCGTTTCTTCTTTCCTGTCATGGAAGAAAGGCTGTGAATGTCTCGCCAGTTTTTATTATTGTGGAAAGGGTGGACATGTGTGTATTATTGTTGAACGGCGTTGGATGTGGATGTAAGCTGATACGGTAGTGGAGTGGGGCAGAGAGCAGGCGGCGGCGCTGTGATGCTGCAGTGCTGATTTTCAGTGTGTAGAGCCAGCTGTCAGTCTGACTGTGTGTGGCAGGGGCTGGGAATTGCTTCGTGTTTGGGGAGGGATATGGTTGGAGGTTGGAGACGGGCCATTTGCTTAGTGTCTGGGATAGAATCAACAGAAAGAGAAGGAGTGAGAGAGAGAAAGGAGCAGGAGACCCCTTGGTTTCTCCAGGCCCCCCTCTACATTTTATTTTATTTTTTTCTAACATCCCCTTAAGAGTACAGACTAGATTCCAGTGAAGTTTTATTCCTGTTACCTTGTTTCTCAGACTGTGTTAAGTGCAAATAGTCCAAATGAAAATAAATATCCAAATGTCTGCTGGGCCAAATTGTAACACAGTTCTAACGCAGACTTAACAAGTCCAGAACTCATTCTGTGGTAAGAGCTTTTGTTGAAATCAGGTTGTGCTTTGAGTGTATGTGTGTGTTATTGTGGGCTGTGTTAGAGGTCAAGGGTTGTTTTTAAAGTACAAATGTTGGGCTAAATTAGCGTCATTAGAGGGTTTGGGGGTGGTATTGTTTCACAAGTGTTAAAATGCAGGAGAGCTTTGCTTTCAGGAAGTGCTTTGTGAAATTGTTGTAGAGTTACATCATCAAATGTTTGTTTGGTTGCAACTAGCAATGGTCTGTGCACTCAGACTGAGATTAGAAAAATAATTTAAAAAAAGTAATTAATATTAATATACTATTAGTGGTGTTTTCTAAGGCAAGCATCATTATATTGCTGGTACATATTCAAATGCATAACTCTGATTAAACTTTGGCATAATGTGCTGCCAGTGCTGCTTTGCTACTAAAAATATGACATTCATTGATTTTATACATCCATTTTTATGTTTTGCAAACCTAAACATTTGTTTTTCAGTGCTTTCAGTGTATTCTACTTTGTTATGGCAACGACAGTTCTGCTGATTTGTCAACAAGATAATGTTATCTAGATGCCTTACATAGATGTGATTTTGTCTTGTGTTGAGTCTTGGAAGCATCAGTAAGAATGTATGTATGTACACTACCGTTCAAAAGTTTGGGGCCATTTTTTATGTTTTTATATTTTATATTTTTATTATGAAAGAAGTCTCTTATGCTCACTAAGATTGCATTTATTTGATCAAAAATACAGTAAAAATTGTAATATTGTGAAATATTATTACAGTTTAAAGTAACTGTTTTCTGTTTTAATGTATGTAATTAATTTCTGTAATGACAAAATGCCTTCAGTGTCTCATGATCCTTCAGAAGATGCTCTAATATGCTGATTTGGTGCTCAAGAAACATTTCTTCTTCTTATTATTATTATTGAAAGCAGTTATGCTGCTTAATATTTTATGGAAACTTTGGATTCTTTGATGAATAAAAAATTCCAAAGGAACAGCATATATTTGAATAGAAATGTTTTGTAATATTATAAATGTCTGTACTCTCACTTTTGATCAGTTTATTGTGACTTTGTTGAATAAAAGGAATAATTTGTTTACAAATTAATAGTGACCCCAAACTTTAGAATGGTACTAGTGTACATTTTTGTTTGTGTGTTTATGAACTTGCATATTTTCTTTTTTAATATAAATATTTCAAGTAAAAATGCAATGATTAAAAATTGTGGTCTTTTATGGTCCGACCAGTGAGCATTGTTGGCAGGGCAAGTAAAAAAATTACTACTGGCCCAATTAGTCAACAGGAAAAAAAAACAAAAAACAAAAACCTGTTACTGTTTTGCAAACATGAATTCACCTCAGATTGTGTGGCTTATGAATGAGATGTGTGTACTATTACATTGGTGTTCAAATGCACAAATACAGTTGAGGTCAAAACTTTACATCCCCCTTTCAGAAACATTAAAAATGTTAATTATTTTACCAAAAAATAATGCATGTTATTGTTTATTTAGTACTGACCTGAATAAGATATTTCACATAAAAGATGTTTACATATAGAAAGAGAAAATAATAGTTGAATTTATAAAAATGACCCGTTCAAAAGTTTACATCCCCTTGATTCTTAATACTGTGTTGTTACCTGAATGATCCACAGCTGTGTTTATTTTTTATTTTTTGGTTTGTTTAGTGGTAGTTGTTCATGATTCCCTTGTTTGTCCTGAACAGTTAAACTGCCCACTCTTCTTCAAAATAATCCTTCAGGTCCCACAAATTCTTTGGTTTTCCAGCATTTTTGTGTATTTGAACCCTTTCGAACAATGATTGTATGATTTTGAGATCCATCTTTTCACACTGAGGACAACTGGGGGACTCATATGCAACTATTACAGAAGGTTCAAATGCTCACTGATGCTTCAGAAGCAAAAACCATGCTAAGAGCCAGGGGGTGAAAACTTTTGAACAGAAAGGAGATGTTTACCTTTTTCTTATTTTGCCTTAATATCATATTTTTTCATTTAGTACTGCCCTTCAGAGGCTTTCCCAGAAGACAAAATAAGTTCAGTTTACCCTGATCTTCAAGTTCAAAAAGTTTTCACCCACCGGCTCTTAATGCATCGTGTTTCCTTCTGGAGCATCAGTGAGCGTTTGAACCTTCTTGCATATGAGTCCCTCAGTTGTCCTCAGTGTGAAAAGATGGATCTCAAAATCATACAGTCATTGTTGTAAAGGGTTCAAATATACAAAAATGCTGGAAAACCAAAGAATTTGTGGGACCTGAAGGATTTTTCTGAAGAACAGTGGGCAGTTTAACTGTTCAGGACAAACAATGGACTCATGAACAACTATCACTAAACAAACAAACACAGCTGTTGATCATTCAGGTAACAACACAGTATTAAAGGGGTCATCGGATGCAAAATTCACTTTACAAGTTGTTTGAACAAAAATGTGTTTTGGTAGTGTGTGTACACATCCATCCTATAATGATAAAAATCCACCCAGTGTTTTTTTTAAAATCCCTATTTTAAAATCCTCTCTCTCAAATCAGGCTGTTCTGAGACTCCTGTCAGAATGACGTAGTTCTGCACAGACCTCTCCCACGATAGTTGATTGACAAGACCGTCTTACCTTAGACCCGCCCTCAGTGAGCTGCCATCAGTCCGCCATTGTGTCGACTCCAGTGCTGGGGAAGACAAGATGTCTCAGATTAAGTGATTGAGGTGTTTTGTTGTTGGATGTAATAATGAATATAGCAGTCGTTAGTTACTCCTGACATCTGAGCCGCTGAAGATGCAGAGGATTAACGTTACTTTCACTTTGAAGTGAATGCGGCGATCCCCGATCTACATAAATGCATGTATGTTTGCGTGAATCATTCGTGATCCAGCTTCTTCTGCAGAAGAAGTGAGTATAAGGGTTTTTATGAATCTTTGCAAATCGCCTTTCCTAATAATGTGCTAGTTAGCCAGTTTCGCGGCTGAAGTTTAGTAGTATGCTCCATAGATATATGTACCTAGATGCCTCATTATGGACTGTTTCTATGGGCCGCGATACGTAAGCCGTCCGTCATTTTTGGAACGGTCTGCGAATCTTTGAGCGCATTGACTGTTTGCGTCTACAACAGCAAGTTATACACTTGTATATTTTTGAATATTCATTGATTATTATGGTGAATGCAAGATGGCTGACGCGCCAACATATCTGGAGCGGTCATATAGGGAATCTACACATATCTATGGTCTGCTCGTCACTCCATGGAAGAGAGGGGCGGAGTCAGCAGAGCTCACTAGCATTTAAAGCAACATGGACTAGAACAGTGTGCTGAAGACAGAGCTGATTTTGACAGGGTAAAGAAGGTGTTTTTTACATTACCACTGAGAAATTTTAACCACGCTATGTTACAGACCTTTCATTAAGACCCTAAAGAATCATATCAATTTGTGCAAAATGGGCATCCGATGACCCCTTTAAGAATCAAGGGGATGTAAACTTTTGAACCAGGTCATTTTTATAAATTCAACTATTATTTTTTCTTGTAGACGATATGTAAACATCTTTTATGTGAAATATCTTATTCAGGTCAGTACTAAATAAACAATAACATGCATTTTGTATGAACATTTTTAATGATTCTGAAAGGGGAATGTAAACTTTTGACCTCAACTGTATTTCCATAGTCATATCTTTTAGGAAGGACCAGAGCCAGGGACCAGAATATAATATAAAATTGGGATATTAACATTAAATATCAAACAGCATTGTGACAGGTTTTTTTTTTTTGTGCAAGCAATCATATTTTCTTAATATACTGTAAAAATCTGTTATATGTTTAGTCCATACCATAAGTAAAGTCAAAATAGCCTATAGATGCATGCATTTATGTATAAATCTGTCAAAATGTGTGTTCCTTCATTTTAATTCTGTCTCTCTTTGGTGATTGTGTCTGTTCAGGGTGGTGAAGGAGGAGATCTCAGACGACAGTGCCAAGCTGCCATGCTTCAACGGAAGAGTTGTCTCCTGGGTAAGAACTGTTCCTGTTCCAGTTCTCTCTGTCAGTCAGCAGTAGCTTTTTTCCCCCAATCAGTTTTTTTTTTTTTTTTTTACTGTACTGTCATATGATGCTTAATGGTGTCATAAGAGTTCTCGGTTTTATAAGTGCGAACTGCACCATTTCACTAAACCTCCTCGCTCCTCATCCCTGTAGCGACACGTAACAGGGCTGTTTTGATTTATGTCACAGTGAATCTTTAAAGAGCACCAAGAGTGTGTGTCAGGCCCTTCACACGGAGACTGAAATCCAGCCTCGTCTAAAAGCCCTCAAAGAAAAGCAGGTGCTTAAGTCAAAAGGCTTGGACGAAACCAGACCCACTGGGATGGAAATAGTAGACTACCGTCAGGATAGCTCAGGGTCCCTTGAGAAGGAGTGTACAATAACCTAGCATCCATTAGCATGAAGAAAGGAGAAGGCCACATAGTGATACTGTATGTGGCCTCTTATAACGCATCTGATGTTTCTTTCTTTTCTCAAGTACATGACTTTGACTGCTTTAGCATAGTGTTTTGTCTCAGATTGTTGATATTTTTGTTTATTGTAAAATAAATGTTTTTGTTTATTGTTAAATAAAATTTTCTGTTGCAATTCTATTGAAGCTTCTTAAAAACCTTGATCGCCCCAGACAGAGCTGAATAGAGTTTCCTGTCTGCTTGCAGCCATTTACCTCTCCATCTTGGACCTCGTTTAAATCATAGTTACATAAAGAAACTGGATATGTTTGACCTGAAGCATTGTGTGATCAGTTTTACAATTTTGAATGAGCTCCATGAGTATGTGTTGGGTAAAAAAATAATGTGTTATTATAGTCATTAGATCTTTTCCCAGTCCATTTTAGTTCCTTGTTTTTTATGGATCGCATTCACTCTCACACCAATCTCCTCTCTTTCTGTTAGCTGGTGTCCTCAGATACCCCTCCAGCCGAACCCCCAGCCCCTCCAGTAGAGGTCCAGTCTCAGCCCTCACCTCCTCCTCCTCCCCTGCCTCCACCTCCTGCTGAGAGGACGGGAGGCATTGGAGACTCCAGACCCCCTTCCTTCCAGTATGTTAATCTGCATTTCTTTTTCTCACCATGAATGTCATTTTGTGGATGCTGTCTGCAGCAGTACTTTCTCTGTCCCTTAAAAGACACTTTGGGAGTCAGTGAATTAGTGTACAGCTGTACTTGAAGGAAAACTCACTTTTTTTTCCTTTTTTTTTTTTTTTTTGCTTTTCAAAACAGACACCCTGTATCATGGATTAGTCAAAATGTCAAACATTTGCTTTGCAAGATATGATGCTTTTAATATGATGCAAAAACTTTTTTTTTAATTGATATAACGGTTTATAAAATACAGATTGTTTCAAAGTGCTTCACAGTAATAAAAGAGTGTTAATGTTGCAAAATTCATCAATTATGAAACATTAATTTTCAGCAGGTCATTGTCAGACAATGTGTTTATCAGTTATGAAACACAATTCATACAAAGCTGTACAAAAAAATTTAGAAAAATCAACTTTGCCATCACAGGAATGCATTACATTTTAAAATAAATTAAAACCGGAAACAGTTATTTTAAATTGTAATAATATTTCACAATATTCATGTTGTGCTGCTGGCTGTTTCAGTTGAGGGGCTACTGTATAATTTCAGTTATTTAAATCATTTAATATTTCTGTATTCAAAATTGTATATTTAAAACATTAATCTCCACATGAATTTATTAATTGAATTGCACTCATGCCGCCTCTGAGCCTCATTAAACGTCTGAAAATGTACCTACAAGCCACTTTTGTGTTCTGTGCCACCTCTGTAGTACAAATTATTTTTTTATTAATACTAAATTCATATAATTGGTAACTTATTTGTCTTATTCTACTTCTTATTATATTTTTTAAATAGAAATTTTAAAAAGCTTATAAACATAAATTTTTAAATTTGACAGATGAAAATGATGCCATTGCATAAAAGAAAATGCCCCTGTAAATCACTTTAAGGAGTCAAATGTCACCTTGTATTAGGAAGGCTAATTTTTGATCAGAATTTTTGATTATTGATCAGAAGGTGCTCCTAATTAAATTAGGAGGACAAAGCTCCTAAAAAGAAAAGTAAGCATAGAGCCATGTGTAAAATATTAGATCCATGCATGAGGTCGTAAAGAGACAGCAGCCTAAATAAACCTGCTGCTGTCTTTCATGGTACAGTGAAGACTATCCAGTGTTATGTTACAGTTGAATAGATTATAGTTAGACCTAACTGAAAAAAAATTTAAGTACTGATCATTTAATTTGTATCTTGTTATTATTTGTTTGTGCAATTGATTGTCATTAATTTATTTGTTCTTATTTTATTATTTACTAAATTATTCAAAGACATACTTGTCTTTTTTAGTTAAAATAAATTAAATTCTGAGTGCAGGTGATTCTTGGGTGGGGAGGGGACGTGGTCCATGGGAAATAGTCCTGCCACCACAGCTGGAATAAATCCTAGAGGAAACACTGCATACATTTAATAAAATTAGAAAAATGCATTTACAAAGGTAAAAAGAAAAAGCCCCTGTAACTTTGAGTCAAATGTCACCTCGTATTAAGAAGGCTAATTTTTGATCAGAATTTTTTATTATTGATTAGAAGGTGCTCCTAAATTTTTTAAATTATAAAGCACTCCTAATGACAAGAAGAAAAACACGGCTGTTAAACTGGGTGTGTGACAGGTATGGGTGTGGAATGGGGTTAGGCCGAGGAAAAATTTTCAGTCAAAATATTTTTTTTTTTGCTTTAACCCTTGGAGACATCTTTTAAAAACATTAAAAGCTTTTGAACAGTAGTGTAAAGCATGATACACGATAGAATAATCCAATATTTTTTGTATGTGTAGAAAGGACCCACAACCATGATGTGTTTGGTAACATTAGTTGATGTCTGAAATGTTGACTTGAAATGTAAGCTGGTAAAAGATAATGGCTGTTAAATAAACTAAATAAATAAAAAAACTAAAATAAAAATAAAATAAAACTAATAAATAAAATACCTTTTAGTGAAATTGTTTATTCTTAAAATTAGTGAAAATAATTGATAATGAAACATGACAAAATACTTATATTCAAGATAAATTATATAAAAATCTAAAAGCATTTTTACTGGAAATGAAGTCAATATACTGATTACGAACGTTATTCCCCCTCTCCAGTGTAGGACCCTTGCTCTCAATTTCTTATCAGAGATTGGTTTGCTAGAGGCAGCCTGCTTTTAAAAATGTAAGGTTCACTCAGCATGCAAAGATGTACAGATGTGTCAAGAATGTAAATCATTGCATGATATATATGTGTGTGTGTGTGTGTGCGCACAGTCCCAACACTGCAGGCAGCCTGGAGTCCTTGGATGATCAGACAGAGACGGAGTCAGTCGTGTCTTTCAGGAGAGAGAGACCTCGACCCAGAGAGAGCTTGGACCAACATGGTCTGTTCTGTCTACTATGATGCTTTTTTGACATTACCTAATACTTTTTGTCAATTATCTCAATAGTGTTTCAGTACATTAACAAAGCAGCCCATGTTCATTTTGCTGTACTCTTTCTGTTTTTGTTTCAGGGCCGCGTATGAATGGGCAGTCCCGTATGGACAGACACCTGGCTGGCTATGAGAGTGCTACTACAGTGATGAGCAGTGAACTGGACACCACAAGCTTCTGTGATTCAGATGACGATGATACGATGAGCAGGTCAGAGCATGTGTACTTGATTTAAGATTGGATTGGGGGTGGAAAAAATTTGTAGTGTCAAGAAAATTACACGCTTAACCTTTAAAGAAATCCACTTCAGTCACATCTGTTGTTTTGGGTTGTATATGTATTTTTTTTTATGTCAGAAGGTTTTATTTCTGTTATCTCAATCAAATTATTGAACTTTACCACAGCGTATCAGCATCTGTGCATGCTTTTAGTTTGGTTTTAGTCCAGTGGTTCTCAACTGGTGGGTCACTATCCAAAAATGGGTTTTGATCTATTCTGATAGGTTTGCGTGCAGGATGGGAAACAATGTTAAATGCAAATACTGTAATATTGTGCATAACAATATATTTGCACGTAGTTAGGATAGCAAAAACAATAGATTTATCTCTTTTGACATCAAAAACCACGCTTCCAATCAATCTCTGCAATATTTTGATGCAACTTCATCTGTCACTTGGTAGAAGACAAAAGGCAGGTGCCACCATGACCTAGATAAGATTAAATAGACACTCATTTGCAATATGTGTAAACATGGTTTTTATATAGTGAATTATTGGCTACTGACAGCATGAAACCATCGACATTCAATAAGACATAAAAACTAATAAATTAGTTATTTTTATGTTTGTATTATGTTAAGTTTCCATTTGATGTCATATAATAAAATCTGTATCCTGAAGCAAAACCAGTTGAAAAGCACTGATTAGTCAGTATTGCAATTTATGCTTTGATTATGAAAGTTCATTTTACGAAATATTTGTGATCAGGTTCAGCAGCTCCACTGAACAGAGCACAGCATCTAGATTGCTGAAGCGCCATCGTAGACGCAGGAAACAGCGCCCACGTCTGGAGAGAGTATGAAACACCCATATGATTAAATTTAAGGGAGTCCATCAAAAATAAAAATTCTGTAATTTACTCACACTTCAAACCTATGACTTTTATATGCAGAACAGAAATAATGATGTTTTGAAGAATGTTGGTAACCAAACAAACCTGTCAAAGAAACCTGGGCTTCCATACCACCTCAGCAGTGCCACAAACTGATCACCTCCATGCCACGCTGAATTGAGGCAGTAATTAAAGCAAAAGGAGCCCCTACCAAGTATTGAGTACATATACAGTAAATGAACATACTTTCCAGAAGGCCAACAATTCACTAAAAAATTTTTTTTTATTGGTCTTATGAAGTATTCTAATTTGTTGAGATAGTGAATTGGTGGGTTTTTGTTAAATGTGAGCCAAAATCATCACAATTAAAAGAACCAAAGACTTAAACTACTTCAGTCTGTGTGCATTGAATTTATTTAATACACGAGTTTCACAATTTGAGTTGAATTGCTGAAATAAATTAACTTTTCCACGACATTCTAATTTATTAAGATGCACCTGTGTATATATATGGTGGTGGGCCGCCTGGACCAAAAAATGCCATGGCCGATTTTTTTATCCCAGTCCAGCCCTGCCTATATACTTCCATTGAATTTTCCATATAATGTCCATAAAATGGAAGTCAGGGGGAACTGAAAAGATTTGGTTACACACATTCTTCAAAATATCATATTTTATGTTCCACAGAAGAAAGTCATACTGGTTTGGAACTATGTGTTGGCGTAAATGATGACAGAATATTAATTATTGGATGGACTGCTCCTTTAAATATTTGATACAATTAAACAATTTTACTGAGTTTTAATCAGTTCTTGTTTTTGTTATAGGCTTCCTCTTTCAGCAGTGTGACGGATTCAACAATGTCCCTAAACATTATTACAGTCACCCTTAACATGGGTCAGTGCCATTTCTTAGTTGTTCCAACTGCTATTTATTCAATATGAACTGTATTTAATTCATAACATGCTCCATTCTGTTTGTTGTGTCCTACAGAGAAGTATAATTTCTTGGGCATCAGTATAGTGGGTCAGAGTAATGAGAGAGGTGATGGAGGCATCTACATTGGCTCCATCATGAAGGGAGGAGCTGTAGCTGCAGATGGACGCATTGAACCTGGAGACATGCTGCTGCAGGTGTGTGTGTGTTTATGTGTACACATTCATAGGAAAGAAGTGGTTAGTGCTCGGAAATCAGGAACAAAGTGAAACCTGCACATCATGTTATCTATTTAATGGAGGACCAGCCTGTCAGATGAGTGACGTGACTGCAATTTTAATTCCTGTCAAACTTAAATGCTCAACATTACAATCTAAAACAATATTCTCAGGCCACACCCAGCTTCAAGAGACAAACATTGTGATCCGTTTCAGGAGTAATTACCTTTAAACAAAGGATCAGTACTTTCATTGCTGCAGGTTTAATGCAGTTCTGGTATAATTACTGCTTCTTATGTTTGTTAGACAGGTTGTTGCACTGTTGTCTTTTTTCTGTGCAGGTGAATGACATCAACTTTGAAAACATGAGTAATGATGATGCGGTCAGGGTGCTCCGTGAGATTGTCCATAAACCTGGGTAAGACTGTGAGAGCTGCTCATAGGAATGTCCCGTTTTTAAAATGTACAATTTCATAATAATTTCTCTATTTCTGACAAAAACAGTAAATCTTTTTAAGGCTAGTACAACAAAAGCAAAAGATACACTTTAGTGGTGTAATTGGAGGTTTAGCAGTGTATTTTATCATTTGTTGGGCTGCCACAGAAGATGATCTATCCATCTATTTTCACATCCTCCATGTGACGATGTCATAATTAATCTTTAATCTTTGGTATATGCCCTGTGTTTTGTTTGGTTTATATTTGTTTGGTTTACAATATTGATATGAATGATTGTTTTCTGTTGATTGTATGAATACAATTTTGGGTTTATCTTTCTTGTCTAAGGTGCACATTAGGTCAAGAAAGAAAGAGACACCAATAGGTTACTTTGGTATTTTCTTTATTTTATCAATGTCATTTCCTTAACTTTTTTCCTCTGGGTTCATGACTGCAGCATGGTTCCGGGGGTGGGGGGTTAAGAGGATTGTATTGTATAGTATAGTATAGTATTGTTTAGTTTTTGTATGTATTTTGGTAATGTTGATATTAATTTATTTTGAACTTTATATTCAATTGAGTTTATGTAGATGTTTACGTGTGTATATTATTTTGCTTTTTGTTGTTTTTCCTGTGTTTGGAATGGTTTGACTCTTGGGTGTAAAAAGGCATACTTGGTCTCTTAGGAGTTAGTTCTGGTTGGGGCCTCCATGAGGAGGGTCAAATTTAATGTCTCTGGTGTTATTTGTGAGTCAATAAAACTCTCCTTTGACTGCAAGCAAGTGTCTCCCCGCTTTTGTTCTGGCCATGTCCCTACACTCCAACTCATTTTCATGTGCACTTTTCTCATAAATATATTGCTATCTTAATCCAACTATTCTGACATGACTCGAAGGGAGAATTACAGTAGGAGGACTAAGTATTACACTCTATGCAAGTTATTATTAGTAAAAATATCTTAGTAGACAGTAATATATAACCTGCAATGTTATAATATCACTTTTATTCTCTTAGACCGATCACCCTGACTGTGGCAAAATGTTGGGACCCTTCTCCACAAGGTTATTTCACCCTGCCACGCAGTGAGTCTCATTTTAATTCCTGTTTAATTTATACATTTTAAAATTCTATATAATTATAATATTACATGTAATTTATTAGGCCCAATACATTACTGTTCAAAAGTTTGGGGTCAGTACTATTTTTTTTTTATTTTTAAGAAATTAATAATTTTATTCAGCAGGGATGCATTAAATTGTCAGAAAGGACAGTAAAGCTATTCAAAAGATTTCAAATCAATTTAAACATTCTCTTCATGAAAGAATCCTGAGAAAAAAATGTATCAAGGCTTCCTCCTAAATATTAAGCAACACAACTGTTTTCAACGTTGATAATAATAAGAAATGTTTCTTGAGCAGCATATTAGAATGATTTCTGAAGGATCATGTGACACTGAAGACGAGTAATGACTGCTGAAAATACAGCATTCCCATCACAGGACAAAAATTACATTTTAAAATGTATTGAAGTAGAAAACAGTTATTTTGAATTGTAATAACATTTCACAATATTACAGTTTTTATAGTATTTTTGGTCAAATAAATGCAGCCTTGGTGAGGATAAGTGATTTCTTTCAAAAACATTGTAAAGTCCTATGGACTTCAAATTTTGAATAGTAATGTTAATATATAATTTTGTTTTTGATTTGTTTATCTAACATCCTTCCCCGTCTTGTGTGTCAGATGAGCCAATCCAGCCCATAGATCCAGCAGCATGGATCAATCATTCAGTGGCTCTCACAGGGGTGTTTCCGTCCTACCCGAGCAGCACAATCACCTCCGGCTCATCTGTCACTGAAACTGAACGTAAGTATTGCACTTATGTCGTCTTCACTTTTTCTAGACCTTTGTTTTACAAGCACACTCTCTCTAGCCCTATTATTTAATCTCTCTTTCTCTGTCTGTAGACTTTGATGAGTTTAACCTGTCTCTTCGCTCTGACATGGCATCGGTTGCTAAGGCCATGGCATCTCCTGAGTCCGGTCTGGAGGTCAGAGACCGAATGTGGCTGAAGATCACCATTCCCAATGCTTTCCTAGGTCAGAGATTTAGTTTTACCTGAGACTGTGTTTACACTGTTCCTAAATTATCTGTGTGACTATGAGACAAATGGACCTTCAATCTAATCTAATGTTTGTTTTTCTCTGACTTTATGATTGTGTGTATAGGTTCAGATGTGGTTGAGTGGTTGTATCATCACATTGATGGGTTTCAGGACAGACGGGAAGCCCGTAAATATGCCAGTAACCTACTAAAGGCTGGTTTCATCAGACACACTGTTAATAAGATCACCTTCTCTGAACAGTGTTATTACATATTTGGAGACTTCAGTAACTGTGAAAATTGTAAGTAAAATCAGCTTTTATTATAGATAATGTTTTAAAGAAAAAAGAATACGCATACAGCAAAATAAATGTTATTTTTGGTTAAATGCATACATGTTATGTAATCTCTCCATTTTTTTCCTCTCAGACATGGCCAACCTTTCGCTTAACGATAATGATGGTTCCAGCGGTGCTTCAGACCAGGACACTCTGGCCCCTCTTCCATTACCAGGGGCAACACCGTGGCCTCTGCTCCACTCCTTCACGTATCAGTACCCTCACCCCTATTCCACCCAGCCACCTCCTTATCATGAGCTGTCCAACTACAGCTATGGCCCAGGCAGTGCAGGCAGCCAGCACAGTGAAGGTAACAAACTACACTGACCCTCAGGCACAAAATGTATGGAAATGTGTGAACAAATTGCTAGAGATTTCATGAATCAGAGCTGAATAAAATCTATATACACTACCATTCAGCAAGGTTGCATTAAATTGATTGAAAGTGACAGTAATAACTTTTACATTGCTATAAAAATTATATTTCAAATAAATACTGTTCTTTTCAACTTTCTATTCATCAAAGAATCTTGAAAAAAATTTGTACTGTCAATCAATTAAAAACTTTTAACTAATTAATCACACTTTTTTTTCTGAAATTAATCTCGATTAACACGATTAATCTCATCTAACGTTGAAGTTTTTAAATATACTTTTATATTGCAATAATTTCACATGCAATCTTCAAATTAATGTACAAACAAAGTATATTTTTTAATATTTGTTTAGTGGCATCTTTTTATGACTGAAGGCGAGTATCACTGATACCAATACTGATGTCTCTATAAAACTGACCAACAATGATAATAATAGGAAATGTTTCTTGAGCACCAAATCAGCATATTAGAATGATTTCTGAAGGATCATGTGACACTGAAGACTGGAATAATGGCTGCTGAAAATTCAGCTTTGCCATCAAAAGACTAAATTAAATTTTAAACCCTAATAAAATAGAAAACAGTTATTTTAAATTGTAATAATATTTTTACAGTTACTGTTTATACTTTTTTTTTTTTTTTTTTTTTTTAAGCAGGCTTACAAGAGTTTTTTCTTCCAAAACCGTTAAAAATGTACTGTATATCCAGTGATTTTCATTATGTAATTAAAACTAAGAAAACACTGGACAAATATGCTGCACTTATTAATTCACTTTTTATTAGTATTTATTATGTTTTGTTGTTATCTGTGTTATTTTAAATTTACATAATGGTATATTAGTAAAAAATAATTTATAAAAACTTTTTGTGTTCTGACTTGTAAAACACTACAAGCTTCATTTTATTTAAATGAATAGTGGTATACAAATATAATGTTTTATTAATATTAAACTTCGAAGTTGCCATGGTAATCATCAGCATGCATCTTGTATTCTAGTATCCATTTTAAAAGAAGTTTTTGTGCCCCTGTTAACACAAGTTGTGTTCTCGTCTCTTTCTCTCAGGGAGTCACAGCAGTGGCTCCACACGCAGTGATGGAGAGAAGAGAAGGAGCAGTAAGAGCGTATCTGGCAGTACGGCGGGTGGTAGTGTACGTGACGATAAATCTCCCGGCGGGGGCGGGGCTGACTCACGTTCTGGCAGCGGCAGCGAATCAGAGTACTCTGTTCGCAGCAGCCTGAGACGAGACCACGGCTCAGCCACGCCCAGCGAACACAGTCGCTCCAGCCAGCGCTCGCATCATCGTGTTCCTCCACCCGCTCATCTCGCCCCATATCCGCCTGGAATCCCCATTCCCTACAACCCAATGATGGTGATGATGGTGCCCCAACATCCACACCCACACCTAGCACTTGGAGCTCCACACCCACAAACACCTACTTTGCCGCCCCACCCTGGCTTGCCGCCCTCCGGCACTCCTGGTGGGCCTCCAGGAGCTCCACCGACCCGAGACCTGGGCTCCGTCCCGCCTGAGCTAACAGCCTCTAGGCAGTCTTTCCATTTGGCTATGGGCAACCCCAGTGAGTTTTTTGTGGATGTGATGTAATGAAGGATGTAGCCGTCGATGCACAGGTGAAGGAGTGAATGCAGAGAGGTTTGTAATCACATGATAACTGTGAGTTCAACTCTGTGACTGACAGAGATGTAGTTTACTGTATCAGTGCAGCTCTTTAGAGTTAGTGTTTGTCCTTGACGGTAGGAACAGGGTTTTACGGAAGGGTAGGAAGTCTTGCGTAGCACGGACTTCAACATCTATTTTGTCTTTGTGGTATTAACCACAACAGGGTCTGGCCTTCTTAAATGACTGAAAAAAAAAAATTGGCTTATTTTTTCCTGTTATTTTCCTTGAATGTTTCCAGAAGTTGCTCGAAGGCCTTTGATTAAGATCTCATGATTTTCCAGAAAATGTTTATAAAAGCAAATTCAATCCGCTTTACACACCTTTTAAATGACCAACATGTTATTCACTAGAATTATAACTCTAATTTTAAGTAAAACTTTCTATAAAGAAGAAGTATGTAAAGTATGTAAGCTTGTTTCTGTCACAGGATAAAAACATAAGGCAATTGCATCTTTTATCTAACAATTTAGACTTTTTTTCTGGCAGTTCTGAGAATTATGGGATACAAACTTGCAATTCTGAGAAGAAAAGTCTGAATTGTGAGATATAAACTCCCAATTGCGAGGGGAAAATGTGCGATTAAAAAAAATGAGTTACGAGATGCAAACTCAGAATTCGGAAGAAAAAAATCAGATTTGCAGGATATAAACTAGGAATTGTGAGTCAGTCAGAATTCTGTTTATATTTCAGAACTTTTTTTCTCAGAATTGCAAGGGGGTAAAAATATGAATTGTGAGATAAAAAGTCCAGATTACCTTCGGGCTTCCATAATAAAACACATGCCTTCAAAAACCTTTAAAAGGATTCAAATGTTTGCAACAATCGATCAGGTGTATTATGTCTCTAAGTATTGCTTTAAAGTGTACCAAGGAATTCTGAAAGCTTTTCTCTCTTGTACTATGTACTGAATGCTTTAAAAAATGCCTTTGTAAACTGTCTTTGTACTGCTGAATGGAGCCAGGATTCATGGAAACAAATATTTGGTTGTCAGTTTCTGAAATTAAGAACTCTTCTGATTCCTGGTATTAGAAAGAAATCCCTTTCAAAGACCTCATAAATAGGCAGACTATAAAATGATTGTACTAAAACAGTACATGCAGAGGAAGTTTTAACCCCATAAAGGTACTTTCTGGGTAGAATGGGTTGTTTATTCTATTTTCTACTCCAGAGCTTTTGTCTCTTTTTATGACTGATAATCATAGCGCCTTTTTATATGAGTTTATAGATATACAGGTACAAGTATTCAGGTGCTACATAATGACTGAGTCTCAATGGAATGCCATGTTGAAGTGTTACATTTTAAATATCATCAGATACTGTCACTTTTGCATGTCTTCACTCCAAATAAATTTGATAGAATTAACTCTGAAATTAGTCATTTATTCTCTGAGAATTGCTAATTGATGATCTTGTCTTTTGTGTTTTAGTTTCAATCTTTATCTTATGTACAAGATATAGTATTTATATGTATCACTACTGTATCTATGTAATTTAGCATTAGATATGGAAACCCTAGGTTGTTGAATTATAATGTAAAACAGAACAAAATTTGGGTTTTTATTTCTGCAAAATGTTTCCTTCCACTGCAGCTCTCAAATCTCATTCTCCATACCACATAAAACGGTCACTTTGAGATCAAATGTGGTGTAAGGCATTAGGTGCCATTTCTAAATTTATTGCAAATGAAACTTAATAAGAATTTACTTTTAAGTGTTGTTATAGTGTATTTTTCTCTTTTGCATTTTGACAGGCTTTTGTCACAAACTGCCATTGAAAAATAATTCTAAAGAAAAATAATTTTTGTTCTCCACTTGAAAAATGTAATTTTGTTTTTAACTTAAAAAAACAAAGCAGCATGCAGATTTGGAACAGCATGTGGGTAAGTAAATAATCTTCTGAATTTGCACTTTTGGAATCTGTATAATCAGATGCAGTACTTTTAGTTGCCTCTGGAGAACCATCACTCCAATGTAACGTAATAATTACCAAGAATTGTCCTGCAGGGGTGTATCCATACGTTTCATATGACGTCACAGTGTTTTATCGCTGCCTTACCTTACCTGGCTAGCTAGTTAAACCGGCTTCATGGTACAGGCCCTTTGTGAACCTTCTGGGAGTGTTTGGTTGATTTTCCTCTAGTAGTTGTGGCTGGCTGCTGTGACCATAGTTCATCAGTTTAGTTTACACCAATCCTGGGTTTTAGGTACCATGAAAGTGGCTTGGCTTTTAGCTGCATTCATTGCCATAGTAACTTACACTGCACAGTTAACCTGCTCCGGGGCAGGTTATGTTCTGGGTTAGCTATCTCAAACTGAAATTGGACCAATCAGATGTGAGCAAAGTGACACATGTCTGGCACAAAAAAAAGTCACTCCCCCAGTCTCTCTTCCTACAAATTAAAGCTCACTATGAAGTACCTTAAAAAAAAAAAAAAAAATATATATATATATATATATATATATATACAACAAAATTGTCTGGCTTTAATGATAATAACAATTTACATATGATTTATATCATTATAATATGATTTATATTATTATTACTCCATTACACACAAGCACTTTTAGTTTAACAATTATTATAAAGCATTTATTTTAAATGAATATTAATATATACAGATCATATGTAATATAAATAAGTGGTAGAATCAATAGATAACACTTTAAAAATGGCTGCATGTGACCTTACATTTTCGAGTCTCTGTCGCTATATATTATCAACTATATTAACTAACTTCACAAGTTTCACTTGTGACTGCACTGATAGAGCAAGATAATTTCCTTTATTTGTCCTCTTTCATGGACAAGTTCTTCAGTGGAAATGCGTTTAAATTCCTCATATTCTTTAATCTCTTAACCTTTAACAAGAGATTTGAATCTCGCTGGCTCTCTGGCGAGAAGTGAATCACACTTGCTCTGTGTTGTGATTGGCTGTTCGCCGCTGATGTCACACATTCATGTGCACGCGCTCCATTAACTCAGGATCAAGCCTGAGTTGACAGAGAAAGCTGATGATCAGCTTAAAGGGAAGTGTGTGTGGCCAAGTATGGTGACCCATACTCGGAATTTGTGTTCTGCATTTAACCCATCCAAGTGCACACACACAGTAGTGAACATACACCTGGAGCAGTGGGCAGCCAATGCTGCGGTGCCCGGGGAGCAGTTGGGGGTTCAGTGCCTTTTAGTTTAACAATTATTCAGTGCTTCATGGTACCAACAAAGCCAGATTGGAGTGGTTTGGTTTTGTCAACTCAAAACTTATCCTATAACTCTGAATTTGTTCATCTACCATCATGGTACAGGCCCAAGGTTACAATATGCCCGGGATATGTTGTGCTGTAACAACAGTCGTCAGAAAAACCCCGAACTACACTTTTATTTGATCTCAAAGAGGTTAGATCGGCGGAATAAATTGTTGGCTTCAATCAGAAGGCACCACTGGCAGCTAACGTACGGTCAGAAAAGGATTATAAGGGACAATTGTGATTATTCATAGGAGAATAAAGGACGCTAAAATATTTGTACTGTACCACGTCATTTGTGTCTGCAGTTAAGTGTATATATCACAAGGTTCTCAAAAATAATCACATTTGTTTTGCTAAACCTATTTATTTATCATTATATTGAATTTGTCATACAAAAAAAAAAAAACATCCTGAGTAAATTACCTTTGTGAATTGTAACTGGCTGCACAAGTGGTGTAATAATTTAGGACATAGCCTACATACATGTATATGACATACATTTTGAGAGCATAACAACTGAAAGTCTGAAACATCAGTCAGTAAAGCATTTGTTTTTTAACAATGGCAAAATTTTGAACTGAAATGTTATTGCAGCCATGTAGCCTATGAATAAATGAAAATGCATGTTTTTAATTAAAGAGAACTTAGTGTGGGCTGCTTTTGGTGCCTGGATTTGTGCTTCAATAATGAAATCCAGGTTTAATAATACACTAGAAGTGAAAGACGTCTTCCCTCAGGTAGATTGCATGTTTTCTTGGCTTGCTGGATGTTGGGCTCATGATCAGTATTCATGTTGTTTGCATTCACCAAAACTGACTTGCTGAAATCAGAAGGGGATCAACATGAAGCAGGAGCGACCAGCCGCAGAGGATTCTTCAAGCAAGCCTTCATCGAGGGGCTACGCTTGCAATTCAAAGTTATTTGTCCAGAAAGAATGAGTAATTATAAATTGTACTGACATTAGCTAAATTGCCATTAAATTCAGATTGTGTAGTAAGCTAATAACGTTATCTTGTTACACTATCATTGACTCAAAAGTGCTTTGAGCTGATGTCAGTTTTAAATTTACAAGTAATCAGGACATTACAAGGCCTAACTGTTACACTTGCTATCCTAAAAAATAAAGTCTAGGGATCAGTGTGGGAAATGGTAGTAAAAGGTAATTTATTATTTCAATATATTAATGTTATCTATTAAATCTCATAGAGATGTGCTGTGCTCGTTGTCACATCGGACACAAATATGGCGGCGAGCATAGCGGAAGTGACGTCTTTGGAACCCATGAATAGTGTTTTTTTTTTTTTTTTTAAATGAACTACTCCAATGTTGTCAGGTTGGTTTTTAAAATGTTAAACCTTTACACAATGTATTCCTAACAATATTTGTTGGTCAAAATGATGGTTTGATATTTTTCTATGTTGTCTTGCTGTTGGGTCATCGTGTTCAAGCGTGGAAATGTTTAATAGCCTTTTTGTAATCAAGACTTTGTATAAGCATGTGCATATACAGAAAATTATCTACTCAAAAATAAGTAAATAAAATTAAATAAATGAAAATAAAATCACTTGAAGTGACGTTTTTAAATAAAAAGTTAACTTTTTTTCTCAAAAAGTAACTTACATTTTTTAAATATTAATAAGAATTATTACTAACTGTATCAGTTATTTGAAACTATTGTTTCAATTATCTTAAAGTATATTAATTTATTTTACATTAGTTATATAAGAATTTGTACTACCTATACAAATCATAATTATGATTCAATTAATTTCATCATTTTATATTACTGTGTAAATATAGCAAAAATGTAATTTCTGTATGCAATTTAGCTTGTATACATGGAACGGTATGTTATTATATATAATTTAATGTAAAGTCTCACAACAACAAAACATCTTGGTTCAGTTTATATCCATATCAGTTCACTGTGGTACACAAATGAACCTTCAGCTGTATTGTAGCACCTCCCCCGAAATGTCTGTAAAAGCTAATCTGAGATCAGCAGCGTTACCATAGACTGTAAAAACAGCGTTACATGACTCTTCCCTTGGCACTAAAGTAAAGGATATGTACTAACGGTAGTCAGTAAGCTGTGCAGTGGATAAGGGCACCTCGTTTAACAGTAGTTTTCGTATTTTGAGAGCTATTTCAAACGTGTTTTGTAGCAGAAGTGTTCGTGTCCACAGGAGGAGGGTCTCTGGTCTGCGAACTGGAAGAGTCGCTCAAGGGCGAAATAAAACAGGTTCTGCTGCACTGTAGGACACTCAGTCCAGAACTCGTTTACCTCTAGCTGGACATTGTTGTCCCGTCGTTTATCGGCATTTAATAACTTTTTAATTTGTCCTCGATCCATAGGCAAGCTTGACACTTCTGCTTCACGGGAGATAAACAACGTTCGGCAAGAAAGACAAGAATCTCGGCCTAATCGTCATTATGTTGCTGCGTAAAGTTACTCAAAGTCCTGCGATCTGCAGCTCTGTCCTCCGACTACAGCCAGCTATTACAGGGTGAGACTTGTGTTTTCATTCCAGTCGAGCTGATCGTTATCTAAAGAAGAAAAAAATCGAATAAACAGAAGCTAAAATAACTTGAAACAGACCCCAGAATGAAGTTCTATATAATAATATTCTCTATTATAGTTCAATGGGCAGCGGTCAGTTGGAAACCGCAGGATGACGCCATTGACCACTCTGAAAGGTGTAGTTCACCCCAAAATGAAAATTATAAAACGGATAGTTCAGGTCAACTGGGGATGTGCGCGTGCAAGTGAGCTATTTTACGCCCTATTCCAGAAGATTCTTCAAAAGCGACTGCAAAGCTGTTATGAAAAGACGTTTTGTACATTCTTAATGTTCTTAATAAATGTTGATGCAATTATTGCACTGTGTTGTTTTCTCATTACCTGTTTTAATGCATGCGACACAGTTTAAGTGTCATTTTAACATGATTTCTCGAGGTGACATGGTTCACAAACCACGCCCACGTTATCTTGGCACATTCACTTCTATGGAAAATGACAATCACTCAAATAAACGTATATTTCTTTACACACTGAGTGAAAATAGCGTCATTTAGCAGTCTGTTATTTACACTGTGCAAATAGCGATAGATTTTATTTACACTATTTAAAATTAGCAGTATGTTTGCATTATGTAGGCCTAGATGCTATTTATACCTAGTGGAAATAATGGCAGATAGGCTACATTATAAAAAAAGGTATGCAATAGTTACAATGAAAATGTTTATTGAAGTTATAAAATGGATGCTGCCTTATATTAGTCCTCTCCACACCTACCCCAACCCAAATACTTATCAAATAGCTATTTTGGCGCTTTATTTCCACCTTTCCCGAGAATGTATTACTAATTTTATTGAAAATAAACGCCTTTTGGATCAGCTATATGATGGGGAAAAATAAGAAGAACAAAGTTGGTTAAAGCTGGATTTGAACTCGTGTCAATCGTACCCAAAGTTGCTGCTCTGCATTTAAGTCCCTACGCCACTGATGTAGACGCCAGCTGTGTGGTTTTGACTGGATGTATGTGGTAAATTAAATACATAATTAAATAGCAACAATTTATATTTAAATTATTTTTTAACGTTGTTGACAAGGCACCTTCTGAGTAAACAAGAAAAAAAAACATTTTTTAATCTGAGTATGTATTATTTATTAAATTATTTGAATCAACAATATGACCACATACATCCACATCAGTAGCGCAATTTGCTTTATTTACACTCGTTCCACGCACCAATACCTGATTGGGTCAGTCAAAATCACACAGCTGTCGTCCACATCAGTGGTGTAGGGACTTTAATGCTGAGCCGCAACTTTGGATACGATTGATCCGAGTTCGAACCCAGTTTTAACCGACTTTGTTCTTCTTATTTTTCCCCATCATATAGCTGATCCAAAAGGCGTTTATTTTCAATAAAATTAATAAAATATTCTCGGGAAAGGTGGAAATAAAGCGCCAAAATAGCTATTTCATAAGTATTTAGGTTGGGATAGGTGTAGAGAGGACTTGTCCCATAAAGCAGCATCCATTTGATAACTTAAATAAATATTTTCATTTTAACTATTGCATACCTTTTTTTTATAATGTAGCCTATGGTGTATCTGCCATTATTTCCACTAAGTATAAATAGCATTTATATAATGCAAACATACTGCTATTTTTATATAGTGTAAATAAAATCTATCCCTATTTGCACTTAGTGTAAATAACAGACTGCTAAATACCGCTATTTTCACTCAGTGTGTAAAGAAGTGAATTCCACTTGAAATATGTTTATTTGAGTGATTGACATTTTCCATAGAAGTGAATGTGCCAAGAGGACGTGGGCGTGGTTTGTGAACCGTCACCACGTGAAATCATGTTAAAATGACACTTAAACTGTGTCCCATTCATTAATACAGGTATTGAGTAAACAACACAGCGTAATAATTGCATCAACATTTATTAAGAACATTAAGAATGTGTCAAACGTCTTTTCAGAATGGTTGAGTAAATTGTTATTTTTGTTTTCTTTGCGCAAAAAAAAAAAAAAGAATATTCTCGTAGCTTCGCAAAACTGAAGTTGAGCCACTGATGTCACATGGACCTTTTTTACCGATGTATTTACTACTTTTCTGGACTTGGGAACATTTCCGTTGCGTTGCTGTCTATGGAGGGTCAGATAGCTCTCCGATTTAATCAAAAATATCTTAATTTGTGTTCCGAAGATGGACGAAGGTCTTACGGGTTTGGAACGACATGAGGGTGAGTAATTAATGACAGAATTTTCATTTTGGGGTGAACTAACCCTTGAATGAAGTATTCTGTAAAATAACTGTAAAATTAACACAAATGATGTCAGTTAGCCTAGGCGTCTCTAAAATACTATAACTACAACTGAAACTAAAAGTAATTAGAATATCTATCTATCTATCTATCTATCTATCTATCTATCTATCTATCTATCTATCTATCTATTAATATTTATGATAGAAAGATAGACAGATAGATAGAAACATGCAGAAGAGGTTAAGACAATATATGACTGTTATTTCACTATATAATGTGATTATTTCTGACTTTCTCTCCTTTATCAGAGTGCAGCGCCAAGCTGGGGCTCTTGTGGCAGTGCAAAATGCTCGTTTTTATGCGAGCCAGGCCGCAGAGGTGAGACCTATCACTGCGTATCAATATAATGTATTCATTATTGCATTTTCAAACATAGGTTATGTCATAGAGTCAGTTCAAGTACTTTGTGACCAGAACTGACACAACAGATCATGCTGTAGCCAATCCGCTCATGTCCTGTGGAAAAAAAACAGGTGCTTGTCCTCAGACACCCATTATTATAAATCTGGAGTAAAGTTCACGTCCAGTTCACATGACACACAGGAGCTTGGCAGTAGGCGTTTGCTGTGTGGTCTTACGTGTTACGTAAATATAGTGGTTGACCTATACAAAATCAGATGCTCTGTGTCAGAATAAATATTTAGAGATGTTTAAAGAAAATATAAAAATATTATTATGGTTGATTTACTATCACGCTGTATTGTGTGTTGTGTATGAGGATGTTGTTTGTTTGTGTGTGAGAGGGAAGGTTTATAAGGGAAGGTTATATGATCCTTGTCATTGCTCTTTGCTCTACTTGGCAACCAATTTTTTTGTCACAATGTCAAGCCATGGAAAACTGTCACTTTGTCACATTGTACTTGAACCCACCGAACCGAAAAGGGTTTTCAGCAGAAGAGCTTAGAATGCCCTGGCTATACCAAATGCAAATGTGAAAACATTCATCTACTTAATTATTTTAAAATTGCTTTCATTTAAACCAACAAAATAAGGCATGAGCAATGTTAGGCTAAGAGTTATTCAGTTCTGATAAAATGAGAATACTGTCAATTTCTGTGTTGTTTTGTTGCATGCATATAAACAAACCAATAACTTTCTGTTGTTATTTTTACCAAGGCTGTTCTGGACAAGAATGTAGTTGGCAGGGACGCCACCATGACGGCTGAGAAAGTTGATAAGACGGCTAGTGTGGTACGTCAGTGTATTTGCTGAATTCAGACACATTGTGCTTTGATTTGAAAGGCAAATCTTATGATAATTACAAATGCTACTATTCATTCTCTTGAGATATTTTCAGAGGGCTTATAAGATAAATATGATGCAACATTTTTTTTTTTATCTTTCTGTAATATAGAGACAGCACTGTTATTTTACTATAAGAGGCTCATAACTTTTTTCCCCTCAGGAGTCAAAGTCCTTTGCTGTGAACATGTTCAAAGGGCAAATTAGCACTTCTCAGGTGTTCCCCTTTCCTTCAGGTGACTCCAAAATCCCCCCCCTCCCATGCTAAAGTATGTGTTAGATGTGTTATTGTGTCGTCACCAGATGTTAAATTTTAAAGTGTTTGCTAAAACTGGAAAATGCTGATTTTAAATGTTAACTGTTTTTAAATGTTGTAGTATTATGTTTCGTTGTAGTGTTGTTATTCATTATATTCACACTTCAGTGTTGCTGAGTATGCATTTCTGTAATTTTTTTACCTGAATATTTTTTCATTCATCCATATAGTGCTCAACGAAGAGCAGTCACAGTTCCTCAAGGAGTTGGTTGGGCCATGCAGTAAGTTTTTTGAGGTAAGTTTAATGCACCTACATTTCTGTTTTTAGAATAAATGATTTTCTTTTACAGACTGATTTCCTCAAATATTTGAAAACAGTCATACTACATATCACTGAAAATTCAAACAATGGACAAATGTGAGAAAATTAAGCTCAAAAATAAATCTTGAGGTAGTGTCCCATAAGAGGACAAAACAATATTGTTACAATCTAATCTATAAGGTATTTAGAGCTTCATTGCCCCCATAACATTGTTTTAGTATGGTATACAAAAATGTTATGTTTACTGTACCTCGCATGACACTGAGATTTTATAAGAAATGCGTAGCCAGTCGACATGCTTTGCATCCATTACAGTAACTGTCTTTTTCATTTTCTTTGCAATGTGCCTATGTGTGTTTCCAGGAAGTGAATGACCCCATGAAGAATGATGCTCTAGAGAAGGTGGAGGAGCACACAATGGAAGGCCTGAAGGAGATGGGAGCTTTTGGTCTTCAGATACCTGCAGATCTTGGTGGCGTTGGCCTCACCAACACACAGGTAAAATCACTGATCCATTCTCATTTTTCTTTCATTTGGGTAGGAGGTAGAGATTTAAACAAATAGAAATAAAGATACACATGAAATTTATGCATGTACCTGCTCTGTTTACAGTATGCCAGGCTGGTGGAGATTGTTGGGATGCATGATCTGGGTGTGGGCATAACTCTTGGTGCCCATCAGTCCATTGGCTTCAAAGGCATCTTGCTTTTTGGAAACCCCCAGCAGAAAGAGAAGTACCTTCCAAAACTGGCCACTGGTGAGTGAGCTACAATATGTTTGATAATGTGAAGAGCACACACAACAACTGCTGCAGTGTTTAGCTGTGAATTAAACTTAACATATAATTTAGAAATAGCTGAAATATTTATGCATATTTTGAAAGAATTGTTGCACTGTCAGTTCTTACTTTAAGTTTGTGCTTTTATGTATGATTGTTTCATCCTGTATTATAAAAAAATACATTTACTTATATACTTATATATTCCAAATGGAGTGGCTGTCATGATTGTAAAAAATTGGCTAATGATTAATTATCATACAGTTGCAAATTTATGATTTAAAAAAAAAATTAATAAAGTTGAATACACTTTATAAAATGCATAATTTTTAAGGCATTATAAACAAATATTCTGCAATAGTGTGACAAATATTATTTTTTTAATGTTAACATATTTACACATTTAAAATATGTCTGGTTTTGGTCCATTATCTTTTGTCTTAGTTCACTGTCAATTCATGCCAAACCGACTATTATATTAATATAAAAACTAATGCAAACTAAACTTAATTTGAAACGCACAGTAACTACCCTTTTCACAAATATTCAAATATTGTGACCAAACATTTAAGATTAGCAGACCAGATCTAAAAATTGTAAGAATCTGACATTGAAAATCCCATAATGGGTGACCACTGATAAAGGGATAGTTCAGGATGGTTCACCCCAAAATGAAAATTCTGTCATCGTTTACTCACCCTCGGGTTGTTCTAAACAATGTGATATATGAGTGTCTTCTGTTGAACATGAAAGAAGATATTTTTAAGACTGTGAGTAACCAAACAGTTGCTGGTCCCCATTGACTTACATAGTGTGGTTTTAAAAGAATACCATGGAAGTCATTGGGGACCAGAAACTGTTTACCCACATTCTTTAAAATATCTTCTTTTGTGTTCAGCAGAAGGAGGAAATTCATACAGGTTTGGAACAATTTGAGGGTAAGTAAATGATGCCAGAATGTTCATTTTTTGGTAAACTATGCCTTTAATATTGTCTATGTTTGTTAAATAATTACTCTGTCTTGTGTGTTTCTGGTAGGAGAGCACATTGCTGCCTTCTGTCTTACTGAACCAGCGAGCGGTTCAGATGCAGCCTCCATTAAAACAAGTGCAGTTCGTTCCCCCTGCGGCCAGTACTACACCATGAATGGAAGCAAGATTTGGATCAGGTGTGTGTGATCTCACTCTTAACAAATACACACCAACACCCACACATTGGATGGCAAGGATGTTCACCTTTTTAGTGGCCACTAGAGGGCATCATCACTAACTATATCACAGACTGGTCCATGTCCTCTTGAATGATGTAATCTTACCATTAATTGCCTCTCTCAGCTGTACAGTCATTCAAAACAGTGTTTCTGGTCAGTGAGCCAATTGTGTGCTTGTGGGGGATTTTCTTATCTTGGTATGACAATGTGATTTCTGTATCAAAGACATCTGCATCTTTCATGTGTGTTCCTCAAAGTCTAGAAACATCCAGAGAACTTTCACATTACATTTTGGCAAATCATAAATGCATTTGAGTAACTAAATACAGGTGCATCTTAATAAATTAGAATGTCGTGGAAAAGTTCATTTATTTCAGTAATTCAACTCAAATTGTGAAACTCGTGTATTAAATAAATTCAATGCACACAGACTGAAGTAGTTTAAGTCTGTGGTTCTTTTAATTGTGATGATTTTGGCTCACATTTAACAAAAACCCACCAATTCACTATCTCAACAAATTAGAATATGCTGACATGCCAATCAGCTAATCAACTCAAAACACCTGCAAAGGTTTCCTGAGCCTTCAAAGTGGTCTCTCAGTTTGGTTCACCTGGTTCACACAATCATGGGGAAGACTGCTGATCTGACAATCATTGACACCCTTCACAAGGAGGGTAAGCCACAAACATTCATTGCCAAAGAAGCTGGCTGTTCACAGAGTGCTGTATCCAAGCATGTTAACAGAAAGTTGAGCCGAAGGAAAAAGTGTGGAAGAAAAAGATGCACAACCAACCGAGAGAACCGCAGCCTTATGAGGATTGTCAAGCAAAATCGATTCAAGAATTTGGGTGAACTTCACAAGGAATGGACTGAGGCTGGGGTCAAAGCATCAAGAGCCACCACACACAGACATGTCAAGGAATTTGGCTACAGTTGTCGTATTCCTCTTGTTAAGCCACTCTTGAACCACAGACAACGTCAGAGGCGTCTTAACTGGGCAAAGGAGAAGAAGAACTGGACTGTTGCCCAGTGGTCCAAAGCCCTCTTTTCAGATGAGAGCAAGTTTTGTATTTCATTTGGAAACCAAGGTCCTAGAGTCTGGAGGAAGGGTGGAGAAGCTCATAGCCCAAGTTGCTTGAAGTCCAGTGTTAAGTTGCCACAGTCTGTGATGATTCGGGGTGCAATGTCATCTGCGGGTGTTGGTCCATTGTGTTTTTTGAAAACCAAAGTCACTGCACCCGTTTACCAAGAAATTTTGGAGCACTTCATGCTTCCTTCTGCTGACCAGCTTTTTAAAGATGCTGATTTCATTTTCCAGCAGGATTTGGCACCTGCCCACACTGCCAAAAGCACCAAAAGTTGGTTAAATGACCATGGTGTTGGTGTGCTTGACTGGCCAGTAAACTCACCAGACCTGAACCCCATAGAGAATCTATGGGGTATTGTCAAGAGGAAAATGAGAAACAAGAGACCAAAAAATGCAGATGAGCTGAAGACCACTGTCAAAGAAACCTGGGCTTCCACACCACCTCAGCAGTGCCACAAACTGATCACCTCCATGCCACGCTGAATTGAGGCAGTAATTAAAGCAAAAGGAACCCCCTACCAAGTATTGAGTACATATACATTAAATGAACATACTTTCCAGAAGGCCAACAATTCACTAAAAATGTTTTTTTTATTGGTCTTATGAAGTATTCTAATTTGTTGAGATAGTGAATTGGTGGGTTTTTGTTAAATGTGAGCTAAAATCATCACAATTAAAAGAGCCAAAGACTTAAACTACTTCAGTCTGTGTACATTGCATTTATTTAATACACGAGTTTCACAATTTGAGTTGAATTACTGAAATAAATGAACTTTTCCACAACATTCTAATTTATTGAGATGCACCTGTATACTAAGTTTAGCATTGTAAAGAACTGTTGTACTTACTGGAGCTGTGAGCACTGTGTTTTTGATTGCTTGTACTGAAGGCTAGGGGGATTTTCTAAACCCCTGACTTAAATATTAAACTTTACCACACTTGCCTAATACAATCAAATTGTGCATCTTGTTGAGGTGAGGTGTTCTGCTACTTTTATAATTAATATGAAATATAATTTTTGGCTGATGTTAATAGAAAATCCCAAAGATTTATAATGGAGTAGGAGACCAGAATATTATACAGACTTGGGATATAGCTGTCAAGAATCTTCCAGAAGACTTTAGAAAAACATTATAAACAACTGAGAATACCTTAGCAACTGCATGCCAACAAATTTAAAACAAGGAAGCATCACTCACATTTTCTTTAAACAATGTAAAAGTCTAGTAAATTGTTACATTGCATGGTTTGCAACAGGGGTCAATTATTATTTGATCTTAAAATAAAAAAAAAAAAAAAATACAAATTAAAGAAAAGAAAAAAAAGAAATGGAGAATGTGTTAACGTGTTTTGCAAAAAAAACAAAAAAAAAAAAAACAAAACAGTATTGTGTTAACTTACACCAATGCTAAAGTCATGTAAATGTTTCATTGAGCCTCTCACAAGTAAAATTAAAATGTACAAGTATATGAATAATAAATCATCATTATTTATGTAATCATAGTAATAAAGCATATAAATACATTAACATAGTACTGTATACATGTTATTATATTCCAGGCTTAAGGCCTGTTCACACCAAGAATGATAACTATGAATATAACTATAATGCTAATTATATTAGCGTCCCCACCAACACACAATATAAAGTTGTGTGGATTCTGTCATTCATCAGCTGGAAAAATCCTGAAAGTGATTCCAATGAAATCATTCCTCTGTGTTGTTACTGTTATCGCTGTGTTGTGGACTTTCCTATTTTCATAGAATTAAAAAAAAAAATTTAGAACTTTATAGTTAATGTTATAGTTTTCATCATTGGTGTGAACGAGCCTTTAGAATGCAACACTTATATACAATATGTAACATCTTTCTATCCACTAAGGGGTCTTTGGCCTGAAAAAGGTAAAAGACCACTTCATATTGTATTATTAATTATAAGCAGGTTCTTTGCCTCCTCTCTCATAGTAATGGAGGGATTGCCGAGATCTTCACTGTGTTTGCAAAGACTCCCATGAAGGATGAAAAGACTGGAGAGATGAAGGACAAAATTACAGCATTCATTGTGGAGAGGAGCTTCGGAGGAGTCACACAGTTAGTGCTTGTTTTGCTTCTAAGCAATTTTCTGATCGGTAATCTTTTGAGAATTTCCCCTCTCTGTCATCATCATCTGTCTTGTCTCTTTATCTGTTGTTCTTTCTAAATTCACTTCAAATGTATCATCTCTTTTTCTTTGTCTCCCAGTGGTCCTCCTGAGAAAAAGATGGGCATTAAAGCATCCAACACGGCAGAAGTGTATTTTGAGAACGTGCGTGTCCCTGCGGAGTGTGTGCTGGGAGAGGTTGGAGGTGGATTCAAAGTGGCCATGAACATCCTCAACAATGGCCGCTTCGGCATGGCCGCTGCCCTCTCTGGCACCATGAAGGGTGTTATCGCCAAAGCGGTGCGTATGTGTGCTAAAGTGAACGTTATCAGATGTTTGTTCTGTTTGTAAGCTGTTTGCCTCTTATAATGCTGAACAAAGTTTTTCTCGCTTTCTTTTTCGTTTCCTCTTCTCGTACTTAGTTTGTCTAGCATGCTGTTTTATTAGGCCACATCCTCCCACCCTCAGACACCCCTATCATCCTCACTTCCTCTGCTAAATATGCAGGGAAATTCCTCAGCATGCATTGCACTGTCCCCGTGCTACGTGGCATCTGAGCTCGTATTGGCACATGCCTCACCACAATTTTCCCGCGTATTTTTCTTTAGCTGCTCATCACAGTTGGCTGATTTCTTAAAAGCTTTGAAAGTTATGAGTTCTTGCGCAACTGATAAAATACAGCTTGAAGGCACTATAAGTCGGTGTAAATGCATCTGCCAAATACAGAAAAACAAATAAAATTTCTGCTAAAATGAAAGCAATTCTTAAATATGCAAATTTTTGGTTGCTAAAAATAAATCAAAATGTATAAAAACAGGATGCTGGTGCACTTACAGCAATACACTCTCATGAAAGGTGCAGTTGCTGAGTGATTGTGGGCTACAGCAGAGGGAGGAGGTGATTCCTCAACAGCCACGGTGCTTGCTCTTACCACAGGCATCTGTGTTTATCTCTGTGTTTGTGTATCCGTCTCAGACCAGGAACTTTTGAAAGCGGAAACTAAGCGTAGACCTTATTCACTGCAGTACACGTGCCCTGTGGGTCTTCAATTACTAGTTTGTTTTAAGGTTAGGTTCAACATAGCAAGTGTCAAGTCATAAAAAGAAAGCATTCGGGAATGCATATGCTGAAAACGTACCCTGATGTTATTTGATATATACCGTATGTCCTTTCACATATTTGCATACAGAATTTTTAAAACTGCCAAATGAAAATTCCAGTCAGGTTTATGACTCATCAGTGCATTTAGGTGTTTTTCATTACTGCAATAATTCCAGCTAAAAAAATAGGATGTAATTGAATATATGAGCATTTTTTGCACGTGCTGTTTCAGCGAAATCATTTTATTTTTCCAAAATAGCCTCACTTTTTATTTTGAGAACTCTGAGTTCACCATTTAGTTAAATGGGCTTTATATTTCCTCTTTTTTTATATTTTTTTTTTACCTCTCACACAGGTTGACCATGCTGCTAACCGGACCCAGTTTGGCAACAAGATCCACAACTATGGTGTTATTCAGGAAAAGATGGCCAGAATGGCAATGCTTCAGTATGTGACAGAGGTGAGCATACCTACTGTTTTGTCACGTCTTGACTGTCCCCTCAGGGAACAAGGAAATTTGAGAGTCACACACTGCCTACTTACTAACTGTATGATATGTAAATACGTCTTTTGTTTGATCTTGTACATTAAGCAAATTTACACCGTTCAAATGCGAAGCATCTCTAATAGTCAGTGTGCTCTTTATGGACTTTGCAGATATCAGCGTTTTAGCTGTGTAGACTTGCAGAGCTCAGTCCATGAATGTCTTACTTCCACAAGACTTAGAGGAAGTGAAAGCTTCCCCCTAATTTCTGATAGATTTGAGTGGGTCACGTGTGGTTAAAGTCTAAAAATACACAGTCTATTTATCATCTGTTGTGTTTCCAGGTCTGTTTTCCATTACATTAAGCAGTTTGTTTGTTCTGAGCATTTTTATTAGGGTGTTCTTCTTTTTTCCCTTGTTTCATCTTTTCTCCATGAACTTAGTCCATGGCTTACATGGTTAGTGGGAACATGGACAGCGGAGCCACAGAGTTCCAGATTGAGGCGGCCATTAGTAAAATCTTTGCTTCTGTAAGTGTTTAACATATTGTTCAACCCAGTTGTACTAGTATTTAAGCCCACATTCATATTTTGGAATTTTTTATGACATTTTTATGAAATACCTGATTTGATGTTTAAGAATAGATTGCAAATTCACCATATCGCTGGATTTTCCATTAGGAAGCAGCTTGGTTGGTGACAGATGAATGCATTCAGGTTATGGGTGGAATGGGATTCATGAAGGTCAGTGTGTGTTGATTGTATTGTGACTGGAGTTTTAAAATGTGTTTTGTGATGTTTAAGTCAAGTCAAATTTATTTGTATTGCCCTTTTCACAATACACATTGTTTCAAAGCATCTTTACAGAAAGTCATATTGTTATAACCATAATGCCTTAAAGGAATAATTCACCCAAAATTTGCTGAAAATTAATCACCCTCAGTCTAAGATGTAGATGTTTTTATTTTATTTATTTATTTTTTGTCATCGGAACAGATTTGGAGAAACTTAGCATTACATCACTGGCTCACCAATGGATCTTCTGCAGTGAATGGGTGCCGTCAGAATGAGAGTCCAAACAGCTGATAAAAACATCACAATAATCCACAAGTAATCCACACAACTCCAGTTCATCAATTAATGTTTTGTGAAATGTTTGTAATAAACAAATCCATCATTAAGAAGTTTTTAACGTTAAACTCGTATAAAGTCCACTATCCATAATATTGCTTTTTCCAGTGAAAAAGTTGTTTCGTCTGAATCAGGAGAGAAATATGCACAGATTAAGCACTGTTTATAAGCTAAAGCACTCCAAAACAGTTGTAAACAAATATATCAGTGGATTTTGATGAGAGCACAACAGGGTTATGGATTATGGACTACTATTTTGGCCAAAAGTGATGGTTTAAAAAGAAGGGAAACATTTTACTGAATTATTTGTTTCTTACAAACACACAGCTTTTCACTTACAAAACATTAATTGATGGACTTGTGGAGTTGTGTGGATTACTTGTGGATAATTGTGAAGTTTTTATCAGCTGTTTGGACTCTCATTCTGATGGCACCTGTTCACTGCAGAGGATCCATTGGTAAGTGATGTAATGCAACATTTCTCCAAATCTGTTCAAATGAACAAACAAACTCATCAACATATTGAGTGAGTAAACTTTTAGCAATTCAGACATTTTTGAGTGAACTATTCTTTTGATGCTTTAACATAGAGCAAGTTTTAGGGCTGTTCTGCATGATTCTCTGGTTTTAGATCTAGGTGTATTGCATTTATTATTTTGTGTATTGAATATATCAGTGCCAAAAATAAATAAGAGACAAATATTATTTGGTTTTGTTCAAAGCCTTTTCTGTAACCAGATTCTGTCAGGGTGGAAGTCTAATTTTGGTGCAACAGCATTGCAACATTACAGTGTCTGCATTGTGACTCAAACTGAACATTCATAAACGCCTACTCACCCTCTCAAGACCTAAATGTTTTGTCCCGGGGTGGTGGAAAAACCAGAGGTGTCTTGCAAAGGAAGACCTCTGCAACAATATGATTGGTTAGCGAGGTGAGGGGACACGGCTGTGCTAACCTTTCACGCCGCGACACAAAACCATACACAGATAAAATTGGTCTTGCTGAATGTAGGTCATGTCTGCACGTTGAGTGTGCTGGTGTCTTGTGTTGTATTGTTTTTTTGTTGTTGTTTTTTTTCTCATGTCAGTTGGTTTGCCACACATGTGCTGCAGTAAAACTGAAGTAGTTTTCCCAGTCTAAACATTTTGCGTATGCAAAATGTGCAGATGCAGCCTCTAGCCACTGATCAAGATGAGCTGTTGTGCTAATTTCCAGAGAACAGTCTCATCAGTTCCTCTTAATCTGTCTCCTCTTAATCTGTCTCTAAAACCACAAGTCTCTCAGCTCCACTTGTTTTTATAACTGTAACTATATTTAAAAGAAGGAATTGATTATTTTTGTGGCACTTTGACATAACTCACTGTACAACATGTTATTGATGCAGGATGCTGGTGTGGAAAGGGTATTGAGGGACCTGCGAATCTTCAGAATCTTTGAGGGTACGAATGACATCCTGCGACTGTTCGTAGCACTCAACGGCTTCCAGGTAAAAGGGGAAAGAAAACACTGCTGAGAAAAAAACTGCCTGCCTTACAGCTTCCTGTACTGCAAAACCGCCGAAAGCTCACACGTGTGGTTGTTGACATCTGGCACTGCTAAAAATTGGTATCAGAGTGTAATGCAAACACAGTATGTAAATTAGGTTTTCAAATGTGTGTTCTGTTTGGTAGAATGCAGGCAATCAGCTGAAGAGCTTGCAGAAAGCTCTAAAGAACCCTCTTGGTAATGCCGGGGTGTTGGCGAGTGAAATCACAAAGCGAGCCAAGAGGTTAGACCTTCATATCTCTAAAAACACTCTTGCAAGACATTTTGTTGTGTTTTGCAGTGTCGTGTGGTTTGCATCAGCTTGATATACCTACAATATATCTATCTTTATCTCTTTGTCTCTGACAGGAAGGCAGGCTTGGGGACAGGACTGACATTGCAGGGAATGGTCCATCCAGAGCTTAACCACAGTGGAGAATTGGTAAATTAAAGCAAACCATAGTGCTTGGACAACACTGAGATGATGCTCAGCCAATGCCGAATGATATTTACTCAAAAATAATACTAAGAAACAGCCAGGAAACCAAGAATACTAAAGCCTAAATGAGACATAGAGATTGAACGCCTAAAATAGTATTTTTTTCCCTCCCTCTTAAAGACTGTTAAAGCCATCGAGCAGTTTGGAGCTGTTATTGAAGAGCTTCTTCTGAAACATGGAAAGAGAATTATTGGTGAGTGATCTGTTTGTATTGTGCTGTTAGATCTTTGTTAGATTATATTATTTGATTCAGTCTGCATTGGCAATTTGCCATGGACTTTTTTGTGTTTTGCATGTTAATTCTTCCTGGTTTCAACTTTCTTTCACTTTACACATTTACAGCTAAATACTGTGACTGAAGCTTTTGTCAGGCGTTCATATGAGTATGTGGCTTGAACTTTTCTCTTAGTGATTGAGTGATTCTCTACATGTGGCTTTTTAGATGAACAGTTTGTTCTGAAGCGAGTTGCAGACTGTGCCATTGATCTGTACGCCATGGTTGTGGTCTTGTCCAGGTAAGTTATATAAATGTATTCATTTGTATAACCTTTACAACTGCTCATGCTAAGGGTTTGTTTAAAATCCCTAACCCAAAGTGTTCAACTTTGACACAGTTTGTGCTGCAGACACAAAGGTTACCTCAAATCGTGCAGCTTGTAAAGAATGGTGTGCTATTACTAAAAAAAATGCAATTGAGTTACAATGAAGGAGAGATTCAAGCTGAACAGAATATCATAGACACTTTTGGATAGGCTCTGCTGATTTGGGACAGTAAGCTCAGATTTCCCTCTGAAAACATAGAAATCTGGTTTATTATTGTTGATTATGTATTAATGTATTTCCTGTATGCTCACGCATTACTGGAAATAGAGTTGATAACTGGCTAATTAAAGGAGAGATCATTCAGCTCTACTTATGATATAACATTTGCCTAGTTTATGTGTGTTTACTTGTTTTCCTTTCTCAGAGCATCCAGGTCTCTCAGCCAAGGTCACCTGTCTGCACAGCATGAGAAGATGCTGTGTGAAACCTGGTGTACTGAGGTCAGTGTTTAGTGTCCATGTTTTGTTTTGTTTTGTTTGTTTGTTTGTTTTTACTTTTCCCCATCTCATCTTTAAGCAAATATCCATGATTTCTTTCCTTTAGGCCCATGAGAGAGTCATGCAAGATATCAAGTTCCTCAGGTCAGGGACATCCAAGCAGATCTTCAAGAACTTGCGTGCCATTTCTGCTGCTGTGGTAGAAAACGGAGGAGTGGTATCTCCTCATCCTCTGGGCTTTTAAAGCTCTGCTCTTCCTCCCATTGCCCAACCATTTCTTTTCTAACCAGTCAGTCAAAGCTGCCCATATTTCTTTACCCAGACTGTTCAATGCTGCAATCCTTTATGAGTGGAGTCTGTCACATTGTGTACTTCGACCACAGGGGTGCTTTAATATTTCATAATAAAGCATGTAAATGAATAAATAGGACATGTAGATTTAGGTGGATATGGAAGGATTGGATTTGTGTTTGTTTATAACTTTAGTTCTTTCGTATATCTAATCATGCCTAATTTAAAAAATGTTGATTAATATTAAGCAATGGTGAAACCTAGTCTGCTTTGAAGAGTCATAAAAGCTCTGACTGAAGCACTTAACAAACCTCAGCCCAAAATCCGGTCCAGCTGCTAGCATTTTGCAAATGTTTTCAATTTGTCATTGTTGGTCAACATTTTTATTTAGCGGTTTTACATATTGAACTTAAACTTTAGTTGTTCCCATGGTTTTAATGTGAAATGTCTTATCCAGAGTTACCCAAATGTTTGTTCTCATAACTAAAATAGAAACAATCTTTTGAGCTGCATATCATGAACAAGTTGTTTGTCTCAGTTACTTTTTTTTTAAATGAGACTTGTGAACTAAATAACGTTATGCTCTTAACATTGATACAAAAGGTCTTTATTACAAATGGGCAATACCACATAAACTGCTGATATTTAGAAATTACACAAATCTATGATGCCTGCAAGAGAAGATTCTACATTTGGTCCTCCCATTGGATGTTTTTGTGAAATCTTAAATGAATTATTCTTATTTCATTTTCTGTGGCATCTCCCATTAGGCATGTAATTACTTACAAAGCAGACATACAAAAAACGTGTTAACAATATAGCACACCAACCTGACGTAATTATAAATACTCACTCTTTGTTGCAGTGCTTAACAATATTTGAAATCTCCCAGAATCATACGTTTTTTTCCTTTCACCAGTGCATTAGTTTCTGAATCCAGTACATTGTAAAGAGACAGATTACAGGAAATTGTAAATGAACGTTAGTGACCTTATTATGCCAGTGTGTCTTGACAACTCAGGATGCTGTGGTTACAAACCACAGTATATCAAATACTACAAATCTTTCAGTGTCACCAGTTTAACTACACACAAATTACAATTTCATTAAACATGTTTCACAGTCTAAGTTTTAGTTTGTTTGCTTTGGTCATTAGCTTATACATATGACTGAAAAATACTGTTAAGTTTTGCCAAAACAAAGGATAGTAGAGAAGAGATTTGTACAGCTTTTAGAAAAGTAAGAATTCAAATCCTTGCCACGCAATTGTTACTTGTTCGCATGACAATAATCTCTGGTACTATTTACAGTTAATATTGTTAATATAAAAATCACAGTTTACTATGTCTTCAGCAAAAGTAGTTCCTGAACATTGTGTAGATGCTGTATTTTACGAAGACTGAAGTTACGGCTTGCAGAATAAAAATCACAGTTTTCAAAAAGTCACAACTTTTTCTCAGTAAAAAATGTGTTTAACTTAACATATGCAACACATCGGATGGGTTGCATAATGTCTGATTCAATATTAATCTCATTCTCGCTAAGTAAATATTCCTTTTGAAGAAATCATCATCAGGTCTGTCTCTTAATCCAAAGATGTCACACAGTCGTCTGTGAGATCTCTCTTGATAATAACGTCTCTGAAGTCATTCTCCGCTCCCTGAAATAAACACAATATGTTAGATTAATAAAAATTCCAGCATGGATTTCATATCTACAATTTGGTTGTCAATAATTTTTCAGTATGACCTTTCGTTTTGCTGACTGCTGAAAGAAACCTGCCTAAGATGGTTTGCTGGTTTTTGCTGATTTAAGGTGGCCTCCCAGCCTGTACAAATTGGTGCTCATCTGGTTTAGTTGATTAAAACCCCTCTAAAACCAATCTGATCAGCCTGGGAGATCAGCAAACCGGTGTAGAGAAGATGTTTTGTATTTTTGTCAGTAGTTGCTCAAGTTTGAAAACATGTCAGACGAGAGTCTGTGGTCTTAGGTGTGAAATGTGGCTTTATCCTTTGATAAAACCACCAAATAATTGAAATTAGGCACCAGTTCCCCTGAATAGTGACACCTTTCTAAATCTTTATCATAGATCTGCACTACCATTCAAAACTTTGGAGTCAATAAGATGTATTATATACGGAAAGAAATTACTTTTTTTCAACAAGGATGCAGTAAATTAAACAAAAGTGATAGTAAAGACTTGTTAACAAAAATATTTATTCCAAATAAGTGCTTCTATTCATTAAAGAATCCTAAAAATAATGTATCGCAGTTTCCACAAAAATATTAAGCACCACAACTGTTTTCACCATTTGTAATAATAAGAAACATTTCTTAAGCAGCAAATTAGAATGATTTCTGAAGGATCATGTGACACTGAAGACTGGCGTAATGATGCTGATAATTCAGCTTTGCCATCACAGGAATACATGGCTATTATTTTAAAGTATATTAAAATAGAAAACACTTATTTTCAGTCTGTTAGTTTTTAATCACTAAATGCACCCTTGGTGAGACTGTAATATTTAAAATTCTAACCGACCCTAAACTTTAGAACTGAAGTTTAGATGGAGTAGGCCAAATGAACATGATTGATGTTTTATACTTGTTATTTTCACTTTGATGTGGGAACTTGGCTCCCACACAGACATTTATCACAACAGTATATTCTCCTATAACCAAGCAAAATAAACAGTATTTAGAATCCCATACAAATATATTTCTACTCTTATTGTCTATTAATATACAATCAGCAAATGATTAATATTATTATATTTCCATATTACTATTATAATAGGCTATATATTCATATATCGCATTTGGTCACACCCCCAAAACATTTGAAATGACAGAAAGTATGCCAATATGTCCTATTTAAGATACTTTAATGCAGTAGTATATTAACCAAAAATAGCTAAAATTATGTAATTTCTTCAGGACATATACGCATTTTTACATCTCATAATATTTAAGTTCGAACAATTGCTGTTCCTAAATAGGCCAGTCATTAGGCTGCTTGTTTTGACTTTGAGTTGTTGGGGAATCTTTGGATGAGTCATGCAAGAATAGGGGCAAACGTGTGAAACAGATGGATTTCATTTTTAGTTTAGGGGTATACTTCTTTTCTGCATCTTTTTTTTTTTTTTTTTTTTAATAAATAGATCTCTTTTTTTAAAAAAAAATCAAGAACCATTACAGTGCTCTTCAGTTGTTTATGTTTTTTCTGTAGGTTTTTTTTTTTTGAGCATTTTTGCTTCTTTAAAGCAGTTAATGGAAGATAGAGTAGACCAGCAGAATAAAAAGTGCTATGTCTCTTCTATGACATGAAGCTGTAAAAGCAAGCTAAATTGTTTATTTTTAAGAGTGTATGAAAATCCAATCAACAGAACTAATTCTTCTCCAGATCACAGTCCACCTAAGACCATAAGCACAAGCCAAACATTTTAGTCTCAAACCAATTTAAAGTCTTTCCAGCATGTGCACGTTACCAAATGCACCTAAACTGCGATGCGCAATGCGCCTTCGCACTGGCAAGTAGGCGGTAAATAATATAATTCTACTGTATTCCCCTACCTTTGCTGCCGACGCCGATTGGGATGAGTGATGTTGACAGTCCACTCCAATATGCGTTTCAACCGGCCGGATAAACACGGGAACCGGTGATTAAGATGTTCCAGTAGTTCCTCTTTACGCAGTCCGTACACTATCGGCGCGATGCACTGCGCCAGGCTGAAGAAGGCGAAACTTATGACAGCAAAAAGCTCTTTTGTGGAGCTCTCGAGTAAATTTTTGCGTTTAAGGATATACAGCAAAAACAGTATGAAATTGGGGAGGATGTAGACGGCGAGCTGCGTGCCGTGGAGAGCGATAGTCCTACACGCAGCTCGGTTGCGCCGGTTCAACACACCCAGACGACGCCCCTCATATAAGATCCGTACATAGCTGTACACGATAAGAACAGTACAAATGGATATTAAAACGATTTTGTGCATTTCTCCTCCTTGCAGAGCTGTCCTTCCACAGGTCACAGTGTCTTTATCTATTTTGGGCGACAGGGTAAGAGGAATAATTGAAGCGAGTCCCCATGTTAGCATCCCGATGAGCCATGGCCAGGGTTTGAAACAAAATTTGCTATAATGGAGCGGGTAACATATGGCGAAGTAACGGTCCAGTGCCATCGCAGTAATGGTGAGGATGATATTGGAACCGCTGGTCATCAGACCTTTGATTAGCGCCATGCATATGGTTGGCGTGGTCGCTGCTTTCAGGTAGTTTTGTAAGTAGAAGCTGAAGCATACTGCGAAGTAAACCAGCGCGGAGAACAACAAGTGGAACACGAGGACGAAGCGCGCGTGGCTCCGCAGGCGCTCCTCGCGCACTATGGTCCAGTTGATGATCAAGTTGAAAAAAGTCAAAATGATCAAAGAAACTCCCGCTGCCCAAACACGTATGTGGGGATACGAGTTGACATCATCTGTAGCATTTGTCATCCTAGCGCTTCTTCAGGCCTCGCTCGTACAGCAGTTCGAGAACAAAACGCTTTCAGCAGGTGTGGACGGGTCATTTGGCTCGGCGTTGGTAAATGTTTCTCCAAAAATCCGAAAGTTCATGGGACTTCGTTTGGTGGATCTGTTCGGTCAAAAACACCCGCGGTTCTCGCGTAAAATCAGCCTAGTGATGGAAAGAGTCAACTTCACGTTTGCTTCCCTCTCTAGAGCAGCAGAGAGAGAGAGAGAGAGAGAGAGAGAGAGAGAGAGAGAGAGAGAGAGAGAGGGCGTGTTTGAGTAGCGCTCATTTCGGCGCCTTTTCAGTGTGCAGCATATTTTCCTAAGAAATGTGACAGGTGTCTTATAAAATAACGGAAGACAGAATCATGTCCTGGTATTGAATGTGTTTTTGAATATTTGTTTGAAACCCGTTTATAACTTTGATATAGTGCAGTTAGATTGAGCAATCATATGTTTTTTCACGACACCTGGAAGTGTTGTAACTTCTTTTGTTGCAATATCTATAGCTAAACACTTTTTTGTATCAAACCTTCATACAATGTTCCCATATTATATCTGCTACAAATTAGTTTCCAAAACAACCAATTTATGGCTGAACCGTGTAAATTAATGTCTCGTTGCATACAAAAAGTTCATGAACATGCCCCAATTGTTAAAAATCCTTAATATGTCATTCCACGCTCATCCAAAAAGCACCGATTTATGAACTTTATAAAGTAGCATTTTTTTGCATATTTTTAATGTACAAATTTACGTTCATTCAGCAGGCACTTTTATCCAAAATAAACATGCACTGTCAGAAAAAAATGTAGTCACAAAGATGTACTTTTGAAAGTATTGACCCAATTAAAACATTTTTTTTTCTGACACTGTGGAAACACTGAAATACATTAACATAAGAGAAAAGAAAAAGAAAACAAAACACTGTGTGCGGTCCTATGTTATTGGGAATACCCCGCAAGTATAGCAATACCAGTAAATTTTGACCTTGTGGCCATGTATACACACACACACACACACACACACAATTTTTTTAGGGTAGGTAGGTAGAGTTAGGGTAAGGGGATAGAAAATTAAGCTTGTACAGTATAAAACCCATTATATGGAGAGTCCCCATAAAACAATGTGTGTCTGTGTCATTCAATTGTGTCGAAGTAGTCTTACCCATTTTGTGCAGTCTTTAGATATAAATCGTCAAGTAATCTATTTACTGTCAAACCGACAAATTGTACAGCATAGCCTGCTGATGTTATCAGTTGATACTTCTGTATTTTTACACAAGCTCAGAAGGGTGGTTGTCATGTGATTTCACCCCTGTTCATTTCTAAATTGGTCAAACTGTGGATTTGCAACTCACCCTGTGTTAAAACTTGATCCCTTGTCTCCACAAATTGTTAGAAAGTTCATAGATTTTTTTATTGCCGCCACAGGTACTTCTCCCTTTTCTTCGTTGTAAATTACCCGTAAATACATGGGTATTCTCTGTGGCCCTTTATCCTGTGAGTGTCAGAAAGTCGCAGCAAAGCTTATGACACAGCGCCACCCAGTGTTTGAAGACCCACATCATTTATTTATTTGACATTAAACAGAGATATTGTTACATTTACATTTAGTCTTTTTGCAGACGCTTTTATCCAAAGCGACTTACAATTGGGGAATACAAAGCAATTCATCTTAAAGAGGCAAACAGACTCAGGAAGTGCTCGTAATACCAAGTTTCAGGCATTGTTCCAAACAATTACAAGCTAGAAAGTGAAGGAATAAATAAAGAGAAAGACTTACTTCAGTCAACTACGCTACTGTTCAAATTTCGGGGTCAGGAAGAGTTTTTTTTTTTTTTTTTTGGTATATTTATATATATATATATATATATATATATATATATATACCATATATATATATATATATATATATTGATCAAATAAGTACAGCCTTAGTAAGCATAAAAGAGTTCAAAAATATTTAAAAAAAAAAAAGTATCGACCCCCAAACTTTTGAATGCTAATGTAAAATATGATAATGTAAAAAAATATTAAATATAAATCTGAAGCTTAGAGCTAAAGCTTACATGTGAAGTTCTTTTCAAATTCAATTTCCAGCTGAAAACGGAGGCAGTGTTTTACTGACTGTAGCAGTAAAAACATACTGTGGTTTAATTTCAGGATGCTCAGTTACCCATGCTAACAGGGTTGATGAAGTTTATGTTTCTGTAGTGTGAACTCACTGAAAGAGAGTGGAATATTTAGACCTTGGCAATGAATCTACAAAAATGAACTGTCTTTGAATACAGAACTGTAATAAATGAGTGTCACATAAACATCAAACTCTTTCTTTTCTAACAGGACAATAGTCAACACGACAGGCTGGTTAATATTACCAGAATTAATTTTACCAAAGGGGCATTTACAATTGCAAAACATTTACAACTGCAAAACAGAAAAAAAAAAAAAAGATGTGACATGACTCATAATACATATTTATTGCAATATGTTTTTTAGGTCTTTCTATCAGTCCACCATTTCAAGATTCTTCATTACTGATAAATATTTATAATCTCTCGCCCAACTACAGTCATGGCCAAAAATATCGGCACCCTTGGTAAATATGATCAAAGAAGGCTCTGAAAATAAATCTGCATTATTAATCCTTTTGATCTTTTATTTAAAAAAAATCACAAAAATCTAACCTTTCATTGGATAATAGGAATTTAAAATGGGGGGAAATATCATTATGAAATAAATGTTTTTCTCAAATACACGTTGGACACAATTATTGGTACCCCTAGAAATTCTTATGAGTAAAATATCTCTGAAGTATATTCCCATTCATATTCACAAGTTTGAGCACTCCAGGGTGATTATGAACATGAAATTATCCAGCCATGGCTTCCTGTTTCACATAAATATAAATAGGAGGGAAAACAAAGCCCAAATTCCCTTAATCATCCATCACAATGAGAAAAAAACAAAGAATATATTTCTGATGCGGAGCAAAAGATAATTGAGCTTCACAAATTAGTGAAGCGGCTTTAAGAAAAGAGCTAGAGCAGTGAAAACTCCCATTTCCACCATCAGGGCAATAATTAAGAATTTCCAATCAACATAAAATGTTACGAAACTGCCTGGAAGAGGACGTGTGTCTATATCGTCCTAATGCACGGTGAGAAGGAAAGTTTGAGTGGCTAAATTTGAGTCTCGGGGTCAGAAAACCTTAAGAAAAAATTTGTCAAACAGCACCCACATCACCACATGTTGTTTGGGAGGGTTTCAAGAAAAATTCTCCTAGCTCACCCAAAAACAAACTCCAGCATATTCAGTTATCAGACACGACTGGAACTTCAAATAGGACTGGCTTCTATGGTCAGATGAAATTAAAAAAAGAGCTTTTTAGCAGCAAACACTCAAGATGGGTTTGGTGAACACAGGGACAAAAAGTACCCCATGTGTACAATGAAATATACTGCTGTATTTTTGATGTTGTGGGCCTATATTTCTGCTGGAGGTCCTGGACATCTTGTTTAGACACATGGCATCATGGATTCTATCAAATACCAACAGATAAAAAATCAATAAGTGACTGACTCTGTTAGAAATCTTATAATGGGCCATGTTTGGATCTTCCAACCGTACAATAATCCAAACACAAACCTCAAAAACAACACAAAAATGGGTCACTGAGCACAAAACCAAGCTTCTGCTATGGCCATTCCAGTCCTCAGACCTGAACCCTATAGAAAATGAGTGGGGTGAACTGAAGAGAAGAAGCACCAACATGGAGCTGGGAATCTAAAGGGTTTGGAGTTATTCTGGATGAAGGAATGGTCTCTGATCTCTTGTCAGGTGTTCTCTAACCTCATCAGGCATTATAGGAGAAAATTTAGAGCTGTTAAACTGGCAAATGAAGGTTTCAAAAAGTATTGAATAAAAGGGTGCCTTTAACTGTGGCCAATGTGTATTAGAGAAAAACATTTATTTCATTATGATATTTCCCCCATTTTAAATTCTTATTATCCAATGAAAGGTTAGATTTTTGTGAATTTTTTAAATAAAAGATCAAAAGGATTAACAATGCAGATTAATTTTCACAGCCTTCTTTGATCATATTTACCAAGTGTGCCGATATTTTTGGCCATGACTGTACATGGCAGTCTCTAATGTATAATTGCAATCTCTCCAGTTTACCACCAGGGGTCATCCTCATCACAGTATTCATTAAGACTATTTTGTTTGTGTTCAGTATGACAGCATTCTTATGTATTGGATACTGAGTTCATCCAGTACGCCCACGGTGCTGTATTCCCATTCATATTTGCAAATTTATGGCATCTTTTTTTCTTTTTAACATTTATTCATTTAACAGATACTTTTATTTTATGCACCTGTTTTTGCTCTTGTCTGGATTGGTCTTTACTGGCATTTGATTCAGGTTTTGGATATTTGAATATGCTTAATGTTTGCTTATATATTTATGCCTATTTGTTTTTGTTTGTATTTTGCAAACACTGTAAAAAAAAAAAAAAAAAAAAAATCCAATTAACAAAATGTTGGAAGGGCAAAATATTTAAGTTGAACTAATTTTATTGCTTGGGCTTAGTTGAGAAGACATATTATATTAAGTCTGCACAAATATATTTTAAAAACATTAAATGAATGGTTATTTTCAAATCCAGTCAACATTCAGAATGCTAAATGTTGACTGAACTAATAAAAACAAATCCAGCCAACATTCCGCACGTGCACGCGCCTGAGTGACTTCGCGGGAGAAACAGCGCCTCCGCCGCCATCTTGTCAAGTTCACGCGTCAGGTAAGAGCCACTAAATAAATGTTATTTTTTAGACTAAATTTAACGAGAAAAATCATGCAACATATTCGATTTTTTTGAGTGGACATTTAGAAAGTGTTTTATGAGTTGTATATCCGAAGAAAAGTGGATATAAGACGTCAGGTAAGTGGCAATGAATACTTAACATTAGACTGAATTTATCAAAACGTATATTTAAAAGGTGTAGATGTTTTATTTAAAACGTATATATTTATACACAAACGTACATCATATATAAAAACATCGAATAAGCGTTGTATGATTTGTCTGAGGGAAATTTAAGTGAAGGGAATGGGGTCTTTCACCTTGTTTAATCCATAAAACACTTAATATCAAAAGCTGTGTTATTATAATGAATTTTAGCTCATTTTGGCATGTATGATATTTTTTTGTGTTTCCGTGACGTGAAAAGATATAAAGAGATCGCGCGGTCTTTCTCTCTTTTATAAGACATTATGCTTAATACGACTAACGTTAACCGAAATCTATGAAACGTGTAACTTAATGTAAACCACAGTAATGCGCTCATTTGAAGTTAACATGGGCGTGTTGAATGGGTTTTTGCGTGTGTAAACAAGTTTGTGAAGTAAAATGAGTGTAAAATAGCAGTGTTGCAGTTGCCTTTTTTCATGAATTTCCTGGAAATTACTTAAATAAACTGCGCAGGAACCCTTACAGTTTTAATTAGAAGATATTTGAATATTTATTCATCGGATCACGAAAGGTAACCAAGCTGGGACTCTAACTTGCGTTCCCTAAAGCACAAACGCACTGCATCGCCAAACACTGCCAATAGCCTACAAGGGCATCGGCTCTGACTGTAAGAAGATATTTAAATAAATGTTATAATCATAAATTAATTCAGATTTCATAAAAAAATTCAGATTTTTAACGGATTAAAATATCAGTCGACAGGGGAGATGTAACGTGTAAACATACTCGTAGGAAAAACAGCAATTTTACTGTGTCAGGGCTTAAAGGCACTTTGCAACAAAAAACAACATAACGCACACATATTATTTTACCACTGTATCATCTGTCGCAGTTGCACCGATTGACCGTTGGAATTTAAAATTTTAACCCAACTGGTTGCGTTGTTATAGAAATAACCCAATAAACATAGTAATAACCCAACAAAACGACCCAACATGTTTAACCCAGATATTGGGTACAGTAAATAACCCAGCATTTTTTAGTGTATTTAAAAATGCAGTTATTTATATTTTAATATTATATTAGGCATTTATATTATTTTACAAACAAATCTAAATTAACACATCATTTTTTTTAAATTTATTTATTATTTTTATTTGCTGAGATTTGATGTAGTGACACATTTTTGCGTCCTAATTACGCAATGATGTCATCGCGCAATGACATCACAAGGTAATTTAGCAACTTTTAGCAACAAATCTACCTTGCTTTAGCAACTTCCCCTGAAAATTAGTTGGCAACACTGAACGCGAACGGTTCTGTGTGCGACGAAATCCGTGTCTGCGGTGCTGAAGATGGAAAATAGGAAAAAAATAATCGAAGCGCAGACGAGGGACAACTTTAAAACTGGAGCAGTGAATGTGCTGATAGAGAACTGGATGGCGTTTGAGACGAGTCTATCCGTGTTTGCGGTGCTCATGACAGGAATATGTGTCGAAAATACAATAAAACTAATCGAAGCGAAGAGGAGAGAGATTTTTGAAACTGACTGAAATGTGTTCTTTTAAAACTGGAGAGTTTTGTCCGAGTATGTTCTCACAACATTGAGCAGTAAAGCCAGGAACTGAAGTAGTCAAAATGGTGCTTGAGGACGTGGATCATAACGGTAAAATCAAAGACGGTAAAATCCTGTCAGTTCGCTATAATACATAGTTTAATATTGACTTTCAGTGTTTATTACTGTGTGTTTATTGATATGATGGTTTGGCCATATAGTTTAACTTCGTCAGTGGGTGAAAAACATGAACAAATTGAACAAAATCTTAATTTTGTTCTTAAACTTTTCAAAAGAATTTAGTTCAACTGTGTAAGTATGGAGTTGCTTTGCTTTTTCTGAACTGGTGGAATAAATTTTTATCTTTTATTATCTGTTGCCTGTGTTGTTACTGTTGTCATATTGTGTGTGATTTTAATTTAAAAACCCAAATTTCAAATAATATTTGAATTAAATAAAACAGTCACCATGTTTATTGATATTTTACCTGAAATATAATGTATGACCTACTGTATAAACAGTAATAATTGTTTTAGATAATAAGTAATAATCGTTTTAGAGCAATTTGTTGTAGCTACTTACCCTGTAACTACATGGAACAAGGCGGTAACAGAGCACCACTTTAATTTACAGCCCGCAAATGTTGTATTTACACTAACTACATGGAATAACAAATTGGGCTTAAACACAAAACAAGTGTATATCTGTACAGTAATGACAGAGAAAAATATTGCACTAGTTTTAATTTAATTGAGTGATGGCCACACTAAACCGTTTATTTATTTATTTTTTTATTTTTTTTGGACTATAAAAACATCACAGTATACAGCCACTGAAATACAAATGTTGTATCATGCATTTTTTTTTCTGCGAACAGCTGGAAAGAGGTAAGCTTGTTTTAAGCTGCATTGAACCTTGATGCGTATATCATGCAAAGTTGATATGGTGTTGGGAAGTTGCTGGTGTGACTCAGCTGAGATCGACGAATAAGCTTTCATAAGGTAAGCTGACTTGTGAATTATAAATTATAGCAGAAACTCATTAACTTATTTCACTAGATGTCCAATTTTGTTGTTCAGTAATCATGTTTCCTTTAATAATAGAATGGTTAAAATACATAGGCCTATAATAAAATACCAGTATAAAATTATACAAATAATATTGTCTTTCTAAATCACTCCTAAACATAAGATTATTGTTTAGGCCATACCACGTAATATTAGAATAGGTACCCCTTAGTTTCAAAATACTTACAGTATAAATGATTTGCAATTTTACAGGTTGTTACCCCTTTATTCCCCAAATGTTGCATATTATTCCCCTATACCTACACGTACGTTCTTTGTAGGTACACTATAATTACAGAAACGTACACTGTAAATTCGGTATACTTACGTAGTTGTTTGCGGGTTGTAATCTAAAGCGTTACTGTTGATTGTTTAATCTAATTTATTTTAGTAAAACCACGAGGCAGGCAAAGCCTTTGCTGCTATGTGTGACGCAGGCGACAAGATTTCATTCAGTCAGTCATTTACAACAAATTCAGGTCTTAGACTGTTAAACTTAAATATTACTCCTTTAGATCCTCTTCCACGTTACTGGATTAGTAAATGTAGTATATAATTGTAAACAAAACCCTTTTACACAATTAAATGGTTCATTTCTAAACATCCATAGCCCGTGTGTTACATTTATTTCACAGAATAGCCTACATTTATTTCACTACAATTTTTATTTATTTATTTTAATTGTTTTATGTTTACTGAGAATTAGACACGCCTTCTCTATGTGTTGATCAGAAGACGAAACAGGCAAAAAACTGATCGCTTAATGTCTACACTACTGGCGCTCCTTTTACAGCAAAGCGCCTTCCCTTTGAGTTATTGTAGGTTTCGATTTACCACTGCAGACCACCGACGCAACACTTCTCCAGACTGAAAGCAAGGTATCGTTTATTTAGTAATGTCAAAATGTTTCATTCTAGTTTATATTTGTGTTAAGAAAAAAAAAACCCCTGCAAAAGTTAACTAAATAATTGCATAATGAGGATTTATTTCTTTAAAATGATCGAGTGCGAAATGCTCACACAACATTTTCGGTTGTTTAATTATGACATTTTACGTTCACAATAACCACACAGTCCGAAATATGATCGCATTATACTTGTAATATAAGACTAGCCTAACTTTTCATTAAGTTTTGTATTTTATCTATTAAATTGTTCAACCAGCTATTTTCCACTTCATTAATCTCATCATGGAAATAGGAACTGTTATGTTAACGTTCACGTTCAAACCTGTAAAACTTTTTAAGGGAGTTTATAACAAGCTCAGAATTCAGTCTACATTTCAATGGGATATATAATGTGTGGAAGAAATGAGTTTAAAACTTTAGCAAAGACGTGTCTCTAAGTTGGCAACTCTAAACTAGTTCTTTATTCTAGCGTGATTCGTTAATTTAAACTCCCCAGTCATTCACCTCCTTTTTTTCTCCTTATCTCCCTCTCTCCTCTCCTCCACCATTTCTTCCTTGCAGTCATGGCAGGACATTCACAAACTACTACTATTGTGACAACCCAGCATGTCTCCTCTGGTACCTGGACTACAGGCATCTGTGACTGCTGTTCTGATATGAGCACTTGTAAGTCACCCACTGACACATGACCTCTCGGTTACCTTTTCTTTATTCCAAGTTGTGTGAATGTGAAATCCTACCTGATCCCAAACCTGTTTCGATGTTACGAAATCAGAGTTCCAGAGAAATGCTGGAAATTAATCCAAAAAGTAGGCACAGCCTTCCTGTTAAAGTACAATATGGAATTAAAAATGAAAAAAGTATTGATGTAGGCCGACTTTATGAGATCATCTAGTTGACTTTAGTGCAGCTTTTATTTCTCAACCACAGTTTTTTTATGGCTTTTTTATGGCCTTTTTGGACAAAGGTGTAGAAGAACTCCTCTTCAAATTTACTGCAGGCCCAGAACTAAAACCACCCTCATGTGTTTCAGGTTGCTGTGCCCTTTGGTGTTTCCCCTGTATGCAGTGTCAGACTGTGTCTCAGTTTGGCTGGTGTTTCTGCATGCCGTTGCTGGATTGCTGCATGGTGGTGTCTTGCTGTCTCCGCCAGAAGATGAGAGAGCAATATAACATTCATGTGAGTTCATACACACGCACACACACACACACACATGCAATTAGGAAAAGGGTGATGTAGGAACGACTAATAGGCTGGTGCTAGAGTGCTAGAGAATCACACAGAGATCAACTGATACATTAAACGCTTGTAGCTTCCTTTCTTTGTTGTCTTGGGTATTTCTGATGTTCTGTATTCACATGTTCCTGACACAAAACAAACAAAATTTGTAAAACTTTGTGTAAGCAAAAGTAGCCATGTATTCTGAAAGTAAATGTTTCTGCAATCACCATAGAAACCACGCATATTTCATTATTTTACAGTGATTTTTTTTGAGAGGGTTCTAAAATGCTTGACTTTGCTTCCTCTCCAGACAGCATTGTCATGACGTCATTAGTCACATTGCATTTATGGCTCAGGTGTTTGGCTGCATGCGTACAATCTTAAAGGGTTCATGAACTGCCTTTGTTTTTTATTTTGTACTGTTCTCTTATAATGGTCCACTTATAATGTTATCAATATTTTTACATCAAAGAACATCATAATTTAGAAGTAATAAGCTATTTTCTGTCCTGTTTTTAACCCCCCTCATCAGAACAGTTTGAATAGACGTGGCGGAAGTAAACGCCCACTGCTATGATTGGCTAATAGTTGTGTAGGTTTGACAGCGTACATTCCTCATAGATGGACGCTGCTGTGATTGAGGTCAAAAATGCATAAATAACTCAATACATATCAAACTATCTGTAAGAAGAGACAAAGCAATAGTGACCACATAAAAAAAAAAAAACAGTTACTCACGCTTGTGTTGCGACATTACTGTCAGATCCAATATAGTCGGCACAGCATCGTCTTTTAGTTTCAACATTTTTGAAAATCCAGTGTCAAATTGTGCCTTGTTTGTGAACGAAACCACCGTAAAATGAAGTGAACAAAGAACCAAGTTCTTACTGATGCGGTCTGGAACTTCATTAAAAATAAAGTTCATTCACTCTTTCCTAATGTTGGGATCAGAAGGAAGGCAACGCAAACACTGTTTTTCCACAACTTAGCAATGCACAGCGTCTTGTTGTCTGCAGAGCCATCTTTATCATTTGGTTTCTGTGTAGAGCTGTGCGTTCGCATCGCTTGTAAACACTACATGCGCAAAACGGTGGACGGGGCTAAACAGACAGCAATGTAGAAGCAGGCGTTGATCTTCTTTCTGTGGAGGTGGTGCTTATCATAGATAGATGGTACATCATAGAGTAGAACATTCCAAAAGCTGTCGTTTTGGCACACTGCCTTCAATATAAACTGTTTTTAGACTAACGACAAAGTTTTGAGTTCTGAAACAGGATGTTTTTATAGTACAATGACCACTTATGTCAAAAGATCAAGGGAATTTTGGTTTCTCAGTTCATGACCCCTTTAAAGGGATAGTTCACCAGTAAACAGGAATTCCTGTTATTATTAACCCACCCTCATGTTATTCCAAACCGGTATGATGATTTGTCATCTGTGAAATACAAACTGAATATTTCAACTGTTTTTGTCTATTTAAGGTGGGTCCAGAACAACACTAGTCCAAAACATTCATTGTATATGGTCAAAAGAACACAATTTTCAAAATATCTTCTTGTGTGTTCTGCATAAGAAAACAAGTCATACAGGTTTTGAACATGAGGGTCAGTAAATGATAACAGAACTAATATTTTGGTGAACTGTCCCTTTGAGACTGATGTTATGCCAATCCCTGAAGTTTTCTTGAATACATCTGCTAATTAAAATGAACATGTATACAATGAACAAACAATTGCTTATTTGTATCTGTTTCTATACTAAGTACTTTAACTACTGGTAGGCCTACACTGTAAAAACTAAAGGTTCCTGGAGGCACCTTTTGGGGTTCTTCACTTTGCCACACCAGCGGAGCCCTCTGTGGAACCTCTAGGCACCCTTTCAAAAGGGGTGGTTCTCTGAGGAACTTTAATGGTTCCTGGAAGAACCCTTTTATTAAGAATGGTCAGGAACCACCTTGGTGCTTCGAGGCACCATTTCCCAATTCCAGTTCTTTAATATTTGCCCTCCTCCTCACCCACCCACCCACTAGTTTATTGTTCTTGCTATTGGCATTTTTTATTATTTTAATGAACAAACTGAAAAACTAAAACAAATCCATATCCAACATTGTTTATTGATAAACAACAACAATATCCATAGAACTTTCAAATAAATAATCACCTTAAATAGTCAATACTGCACATCACAATCCAATTCATGGAAACACCAGTGTTAATATTGTTATAAATAAAAAATAAAACATTTACACCTTGACAAAACCATAAATAAATAAATGTGACTCAAATATCTTAGAACTTTAAAACATTTCATGTACCTCAAAAATAGTACAATTCAAATGAGCAAATTTAATTACAAATTTAATGTACATTGCAGTCAATGATAACATATTCTTTCTTGTTCTAAATGGAGGTCACAGGGAAAATTCACACAGGAGATTTTAAGAAACTGATAAGCCTCAAGACAGTTGTAGGTAACTTGATCTCCTCCTGAACAGATTCAGCAGAAAAATAGTGCACTTTACTGTACGTTTAACAGCTTTTCTGTATAATGTTGAATAGAACAAAGGCACTTATAGTAAGGTGAACTCATGTTGGTAGGTTCGTCAGCGAGTAGCTCCTCATCAGGAAAATCTGCAGTGCTGCTATCACCAAATGGGTCTCCATTACCACAGTTGGTGTAAGATTCTGTGTAGTTCGTAGAAAAAGGAGGGATTTACATAAAATTAAAAAAAAAAAAAAAAAAAAAATTGACATTTATTCATTTAGCACATGGTTTTATTCAAAGTATCTTAAAAATGAGGAACATCACAGGCAATTTTTTCTTATATTAGTGCACTGATTAATGGTTGTGGACTAGTTAAATGCACAATATCTATTACACTAACACTGTGTGTGTGTACACACACACACATACATACAGGTGTGTCTCAAAAAATTAGAATATGGTGAAACTTTAATTTTTTTGTCACTGATTTCACAAAGTGAAGCTTTCATATATTCTAGATTCATTACATGTAGAGTAAAACATTTCAAAAGTTTTTTTTGTTTTAATTTTGATGATTAGAGCTTACAGCTCATGAAAGTCAAAAATCCAGTATCTCAAAATATTAGAATATTTACATTTGAGGTTCATTAAATTACCATCCCTACAGTATAAATTCCGGGTATCTCTTGTTCTTTGAAACCACAATAATGGGGAAGACTGCTGACTTAGCAATGGTCCAGAAGACAATCCACTAAGAGGGTAAGTCACAGAAGGTCATTACTGAAAGGGGTGACTGTTCACAGAGTACTGTACCAAAGCATATTAAATGCAAAGTTGATCGGAAGGATGAAATTGGGTAAGAAAAGGTGCACAAGCAACAGGGATGACCGCAAGCTTGAGAATACTGTCAAGCAAAGCCGATTCAAACACTTGGGAGAGCTTCACAAGGAGTGGACTGAAGCTGGATTCAGTGCATCAAGAGTCTCCACGTTCAGACGTCTTCAGGAAAAGGGCTACCAAGCCACTTCTGAAACAGAAACAATGTCAGAAGCATCTTACCTGGGCTAAGGAGAAAAAGAACTGGACAGTTGCTCAGTGGTCCAAAGTCCTCTTTTCTGATAAAAGTCAATTTTGCATTTCATTTGGAAATCAAGGTCTGGAGTCTGGAGGAAGACTGGAGAGGCACAGAATCCAAGCTGCTTGAAGTCCAGTGTGAAGTTTCTGAAGTCAGTGATGATTTGGGGTGTCATGAAGTGACGTGTGCTGGTGTCGGTCCATTGTGTTTTATCAAGTCCAAAGTCAATGCAGCTGTCCACCAGGAGATTTTGGAGCACTTTATGCTTACATCTGCTGACAAGCTTTATGGAGATGCTGATTTCCTTTTCCAGCAGGACTTTAGCACCTACCCACAGTGCCAAAATCACTTCCAAGTGGTTTGCTGACCATGATATTACTGTGCTTGATTGGCCAGCCAACATACCTGACCTGAAGCCCATATGGAATCTATGGGATATTTTCAAGAGAAAGATGAGAAACAGTCGATCGAACAATAAAGACGAGCTGAAGACTCTGTAGTGCCTCAGCAGTGCCACAGACTGATTGCTTCCATGTCACACCTCACTGATGCTGGAGTTTGTGCTAAAGGAGCCCGGACCAACTATTGAGTGCAGAAATCAACATACTTTAAAGAACTAGAACTTTTCTGTTTTGCAAATCCTTTTTCGATTGACATTAGGAAATATTCTAATATTTTGAGATACAGGATTTTTGACTTTCATGAGATGTAAGCTCTAATCAAAATTAAAAAAAAAAAAAAAACTTTTGAAATGTTTTACTTTACATGTAATGAATGTAAAATATATGAAAGTTTCACTTTTTGAAATAAGTTACAAAAAAAAAAACCCTTTCACGATATTCTAATTTTTTTAGATGCATCTGTGTGTGTGTGTGTGTGTGTGTGTGTACAAAACTCAACATGCACAAACTCAGACTTACCTCATTTATCATATACAGTCCAGCACAGCAGGATCGTCATGTAACAGGTAGGGCAAGGCTTGGATTTCTCAGAAGAAAAAAAAAAACTATAAGTAATTGAATGTTTTAGAGGGATTTCTGATGTTTCTCTGCAATTGTTCACTTATTTACACACCTTCAAACAATGGGGTAAGTCCAGAGAGATCACTTTATTGTCAGCCAGCAACAGACATCAGCAGTTCCAGCAGTCCACTGCAGAGCCATATTCATGAAACATACACAGCACACACGTCTTCATTAACTGCTGAATGAAACAGAAAACATGGATAAAAAATTATAAACAGTTTCATTCAGTTCAGTGAAATAGTGTATGTAAGACTGGATTCAGATATAATTTTGGATTAACGTTAGGCCTCACTGAAACACTATTTCAGTTATTTCAAAGTAAAAAAATAAATACTTACATTAGTGCTGCTCAGTGAACCCTGTGACATTTTAAGAGAACTCAAGTATGTATATGTTCTGAGGAGAAAAAAATATAAAAACAGTTTTTATGTGTGTGTAACTGAATAGAAAAATAGTCTAAATATATTAGATAGTCTACATGTAACATGGATGGGTAACCATTTAACAGATGTAAACGACAACAAATAGTTCAGAAAAGAAGAGAGTTACAATGACTAAAAGTGAACATAATTTGCAAAGCTGACTAAAAATAATCGTTTGTGATTTAATGCTCTCCATTTCGTCCCACGAAGTTCATTAGATAGTTAGCATTGCAGGTATTAAATTAGCGGTTAAAATGGTATAAAACAAACATTTAAATATAAAAACATATAGGGTATGCGTGTCAGTACAGGAATTTGTGTACAAATAGTTAATCTGTATATTTTTCTTTTGGAGCATTTACTCACCTTTTGTTAGAGTCCTGCGCTGTGGTTTCTTTGAGGAGATGAACCGTTGAAATCGCTCTTGCGCGCGCGCGAGCAGACAGCAGGTGCCCGAGGACGCGCCAGCCGTGGTATATTTCCTTCCTCCTGACAACAGCATAAACAGAATTATTTTTTATTGTATTAATTGTTAAATAATTATTTCTGAATAACTGAAAGTTATTTCATTAGGGAAATATTAGACTTGTACTAATTGTTATAATTTGTGTATTTTTAATGAAATCAATATTTAGTTCAATAATATTTTTAATGTTTGCTTTAAAGTTTCAGGGAAAACAGTATCCACCTTCAAATGGTTTTACATTTATTTCTAAACAAAAAACTATTTTTAGTTATTGCAGTATTTTAAAAAAGTATTTAAAATCCGACAAATGGAGGCAGATAAAAGTGCAATCTGGCGGAAAGAAATAAAGAAAATAATCTGTAATACCATGGTGTAGCCACTGCCTGTATGGCCCTATATGTATATATTCCCTATTGCTGAAAACAGTGTTTTCAGACATAATTTTTATTTGGATATACTGTGGCTGATTTAGATTTTGCATGTCCCTTTTTTTCTTTTTCTTTTTTGACAATTTTTAAGACCATTTAGTCTCTTCTAATAATGCCCAAGTTTTTTGTTTTCACATGCGAAGTGCCACAAAAGTCATTATGTTCTGTACCATTCCAAAAAAGTAAATAATAATAATAATAATAATAATAATCAGTCCTATTTCATTTTTGTCATATGAATCTCTGGGTTCCTCCAGATGCTGGCTTTTACAAGTCAGATCTTCCAGGAACCACTTCAATGTTAACAGATCTTACAATAACTCATTTTTAAAATTCGAGTTCCTCCAGGAACCTCCAGAGCACTTTAAGGTCTCAGTGCAATGAAAGGGTGATTCCAGAACCCCAGAACTGGAAACAAAGTGCTTCAAGGATCCCATAAGTTCCTGCAAGAACTGCAAAGACTTTAATGGTTCCTCCAGGAACCTTATTATGAGAAAAAGAGCTTTGAGGCACTTAAAATACACTTTGAAGTTCCTTGAGTACTCAAAAGGATATTTGAAGCGCCTTTAGTTGTTACAGTATACTTTAACTTTACTACGAAAACCACGGGCAAGATTTCATTTCCCCATTTCCCTATGATACAATTCACCACTCCCAATTTTTAAAGAACTGAAGAACAGATATTCACAAAGTCACTTCCCGGTGAAAGACAAAGAGACGTGGCAGTTGTTTCAAAATCAGTAAAATCATACATTTTAAAGGTTTAAAAACTTGTGACTGTGAAAAAATATTTGGGCTACTGGTGCGATTGACACATAAATAGTTGCGTAATATAATCGAAATAAAAACTACAACTTCCAAAATGCAGCTACACCGCAAAACTGCAAATGGCTGCTTTGTCAACAGAGCAAAAGTAAAAAAGTTGTGTAGGCCAGGCTACACTTCAGAGATGGAACATTATGTTGTTGTGTGTTTATGTTTACAAGGTTGAAGAGGTTAACATGAGCTGCTGTTGTTTCTTTGCAGCCTGTCAATATTTTCTTATCATAAAAATGCCATTACAATTAGGACTGCAACAATTAATCGATAAAATCGATTATTATCGATCATGAAAATCATCGACAACGATTCTCATTATCGATTAGTCGGGTCTGCCCACAGTGCACAGCCAACTTCAGCCGGTCGCGTCAAATTACAGCAATGAATAACGCATTTCTGTGGCCAAAATGCATCTAAAAATAGTGGAGGAAACAGAATGAGATGCTGCGAGAGAAGTACGTGATCCAAGCTGCACAAAACATGAGAAATCTTTATTTTAAGCTTTAAGCTAATGCATTAGCGTAATGGCTTGCCCTGTCAGGCGCTTTGACAGATGCGTGTGTGTCCTCAGCGCAAAAACGTTCAGTTTACGGTCACATCCTTATCTGTAAATGTCACAAATTCACGCGATCATTTCAATTTTTGCATGAAGTTCCGTCCTGAAAGTCTGCGTTAAGTTTAAATCTTTACTGAATGAGCGCCAGCGTGGCGGGCGCGTGAACGCGCGTCAGAGAGGGATTAATATTCAGCGCAAAAACATTCATTGTGCTGAATTATCTGTTGTTGAACGTTAAATTAAGGTTTGCACGTCAACATGTAGTGCACGTATTTTATGATAGTAGGTACTGTAAAGGGATAACCGCGTATGTGTTTTTATTCGGCTTTATTATTTTTATTATTATCTTAATTTTTGATGAAGAGATTTAAACTACAGGCCTAGTGCTTAACAAATTTATTAAAACAAATGTATTTAAGGTTTATAACAAATACATGTTTTGTGCCACTGCTGCTCTAAACTAACAGTATTGGTGTTTACTAAAATGATTTTTTTTAGATATCTGTATTGGTTAGTCCTCCAATATGCGTAAGATCTTTAGTAATAGTAGGCTGTTTCTAATGCTATTATATAATTATTTCTGTTATCTATGAAAGAATGAAAGATCTATGAAAGATTTTTTCAGATACCCAATTACCGTCAAAAGTAGCTAAACAATGCCAGCAAGAATGCATGCTGTTATGAAAGGCAGGAGGCTATTTTTTTTTATGTGAATAAAAATTTAGTTGTTTCAGTTTGTTATTTGCCCAATAAATGACAATAATATTTTTAGATTTAAAGAATTCTTTGACAGATTCCTAAAATATTTGTGTTTTCTCTTTATTATGACAGGTGGTCTAATAAATTGTTAAGCACTGTATGTTTTCATAGCATTCAGTTGGCACGTTTATTTGAAGGACATTGGGCAGAATGTGGAAGTGTTTTTGTCAATAAAATAAAAGAAGAAGAAAATTTAGTTTTTTTATCCGATTAATCGGAAAAATAATCGGCCAACTATTCGATTATCAAAATAATCGTTAGTTGCAGTCCTAATTACAATTATTAAAAATGCCCCCAAAATTTGATATATGGGGGCAAAACATGCGAAGAGTTCTTGTTTTTAATATTTATAAAATATGTCATAGTTCAGCAATGTCACACGAGCAAGAGTGCCATTTTCCCTGAATGACAGTGTGATTCCAAATGTGGTATTGATTATATATATCAGTTCAATACACAAGAAGATAATATTAAGTGACTTATATTTTAGACTCTATATTGTCTGTTTTTGCTCTAGAATCAGAATCAGAATCAGAATGAGCTTTATTGGCCAGGTATGCTTACACATACGAGGAATTTGTTTTTGTGACAGAAGCTCTACAGTGCAACAGAAAGACAGCAACAGGACAGGACACAGATAATAAAAGAATAATATACAAATAGACAATGTACAAATAGCAAAAACACAATATATAATATAGACAATTATGGTGTACAGGTCTAATATGTGCAAATCTGAAATGAAAAAATAAGTATGTGTGTTGAATAAATAATTTATAATAGTGTTGTGTGTTCCACTTTTAATGTCAAGTGTTCATGAGATGAACACTTGCCAACAAAAATTATTCCAAACAAAGATAGAACAGAACCTTTGTGTATCTTAGAAACACAGTGGTGTTTTGTTTCTGAATGAATTCACGTTTGAACGAATCGGGTGAATCAGTGATTTCATGAACCATTCGTAAAGACAGTCACTTGCTTCATTCCTGAATTAATCAGCCATTTTAAATGAATGCTTTTGTGGCAAAAAATGTGACCTCCTGCTAGCAGTAGGTGCTCATAAAAAATGTAAGTGTAGAGCCCTGCCTTTATGGATGTGCAGCATAGCCACATTAAAGTCTGAGTACATACTATAAACCCAATAAAATATCTCATCTCCGTCAGAGGCACTATAAAACTTCATTAATGATTGAACTGTACTATGACTTAAGTCTTTAGCCATGTGTAGCCATTTAGCCTCCATCTGAAGCCAATTCATCTGAACTTTAACTCATTTCACAATGTAATTCATGTGAATCTGAATAACTGTTAAATAAGTTTTTAGTTAAGAAAATCGTGTCAGAAATCACAGACCCAAAGTAATCCTCTCACATTAGCCGATAACCGTCAGTTGTCTACTTAGCAAATGAGTGGTGCTTCCAGTATGCTTCAGTCGAGCTTTGTTTTTTAGTTTGTTTTTGAAGTGTGCACTAGTTTAGCGTTTAGCATTCTTTTCTTCATACTTAAAGACCTCATTAAGTTAAAGCAAGAAGTTAAATAATTAACCTTTAGCAGATAGGCACATATAAAATTTACAGTCTCTCTTTCTGGGACAATGAACCAAAAATGAGTCATCCTGCACTACATAGATTTTTGTCACTTGCATCTGACTATCCAGTTGCAAGTCATATTAATGGTTTGGACGTAACTAAATGCTATTGGCTATTTAAAAAATGGACAATCACTTTGATATCCCCCACCCTAATGTAATGTTTTAATAGGAATTGCACAAGAAAGGAAACTTGTTTCACTACCCACGCTTGTGGTCTTTTCCACTTGACAGCACACATACATGACAGGATGTAAGTGCACAAGACTGTCCCACGTCAGAAAAAGGCCTTAGTGCACTTAATGCAGTCTAAAGGCTTGTTCACACCAAGGTTAACTATTGCTATAACAACAAACGTAGTTTTAAAAATCACTCTAAATGTGAAAATTTATAACGATGATGGCACAGAGGAACAATATTGTGGAATAAATTTCAGAGTGATCTTTTTTCAACTGGCAAATAATAAAAACACTGACAGCCAATCAGAATGCTTCCTGTTTTAAAGAGCTTGATTGTTAAAAGTTAAAATTGCAGCACATGGTTAGAATACACAGAACTTTTTTGTCCATCAGTGTGAGTGCTAACATGATTATTATTATAGCTGTTACAGATACACTATTTAAGCTTCTTGTTCTTCTTCTGAGACTAAATTTGGACTCCTAGAGCTTTCAACTACAACCTCCAAACTCAGGTCAGGCCTTCAGACTGGTCTGACTCAGGTTGCTGTATCTTTTCTAACTGATCAGACTTGTGATTTTAGTTAAACGGATGATCAAATCTATGGAAAGTCCCATAGACTTTCACTGAAGGGATCAAAACTTTTGTACAATAAGACTTATTGAGTCTTTAAGCTGTCTATCACCAGCAAAGCTTAATGACTATCCTAGGAGAGCATGCTAACAATATCTTTGGAGAGTATGCTAGCAATGTGCTAAAACATGTTAAATCATGTTAGCAATATGCTAGCAGCACGTTAAATCATGCTAACAATATATTAAAATGTTACCAAGATGTTAATCATGCTAACAATGTATTGCAATGTTAACAAGATGACAATCTAGAAACATGCTAACAATGTGCTAAGCATGCTATAAACATGTTAACAACATGGTAATTATGCTAGAAATATGTTAACAACATGCTAGTCATGTTAGAAACACATTACCAACATGTTAATTATGCTAACAGGCTGCTAGCAACATGTAATCCTGTTAGAAACATGCTAGAAACAAATTAGCATCATGCTAAAAATTCTAAAAACGTGCTAACAGCATGCTAAATCATGCTAACAGTGTGCTATATCATGTTAGCATTGTGCTAGCAATATCTACCTAATCTACCTATTTAAAATTTCAAGCTTTTATAACTGCTTCAAACTTTCAGGCTCTCGAGCCAACCTTGTTAACAAACTTTATTCATCTAGTTATCTTTTTATTGTTCTTGGTGTGAACAGGCCTTAAATCAACTTGCTTAAATACTGCTTCAGTGTAGAAACTAAGCATATCCCATCTTCCATCATGTTCAGGAACTCACGTGCCCTGAAATTATGCAATATAAAGGAAAACTTACAGTGTAAATGAAATTATTAGATATTACAAATTAGTAAAACATAAAGCGCTGTGTATTTCATTGGTGCAGAGGTATGTGTTCTTTTCTAAAAGATTTGCAACTGATTTTTATCATTTAATTAGCAGCACCACAATTAAATTGTGTCGTCTGTTACAAAGAGACTACTTGACAGACATTTAGAAAATTATTTTAAGGTGAAATTGTTGCAGTCTTCACACCCTCTTGAATACTTGGGCCAAATACAGGAAATACGTCATGCAATTAGACAAGTGGTCAAAACCACAAGTGAGGGTGTTGGAACAAGAACCTGTTTGTCAAAGCCAGTTTAAACTAATAAGTAATGACTATAAATGAAGAACTAATACTAATATGTTTTACAAATATGTATTCAGTGGTGTTATTGAAATTTTTTCTTCCTCAGGGTTCCTGCTGTGACGATCTTTGCACTCTCTGCTTCTGTTATCCTTGTGCCTGGTGTCAGATGTCTCGTGAAATCAAGATTCGTGCTCATTCTGGCACTGTGGTGACCCAACAAATTACACGTAGTTAGAGATCTGTTTGCTGTGAGTTATGGTAGTATGGGCAAAAGTTCATGCAGGTGCTGAAAACTGATGCCCTCTGCCTAGTGGTGATTCATAAACAGCAAAGTCTTTTACATTGAATGCTTCCCTGTGTTTTTCACAAAGTTCACTTTTCCTGTTATTGTGATGTTTTTGTAATGCACAAATGTTTGTAACACTTCATACTGTTACAAATGACAAAAAAGAAAAGGCACAACATGTTATGTGAAAAACAAATAGCCTAAAGCAAACATCCTTATTGCTTCAATATGTTATGGTAAAAATAAAAGCTCTGTTTGTTTACTGTCATTAAATTTTGTATTAGCTGAAAATCATTCCAGTAATAAAATGAGGTAATTAGAAAACCTGTTCTGACATGTTTGTTTGTATTTGTGCATTTGCTTACTATGCTTTATCTCAGCTGTGAAAACAAGATCACAACTTTTTTCCCCCTCCACTACCCACAGCTTTAGAAATGCATAGATGGCATTTGTGACACCATCTATATTTAAAAATGTCATCATATTTGTGAAAAGTGTTATTTTTATAAAAAGGCGATGTTCACAAAATGCAAATAAAAGACTCAGAATTTTGAATATGGTGTTTCACCGTTGCAAAATACTTTGCATATGTGCAAAACTTGTAGTTACAAACATTAATCTTTGCATGTGCTGAGGATTACATGCATTATGTTGCCCTGGCAACAGTTCACCAATGCACATCATGTTTGACTAACTCTAATGAAATGATGTTTCATATCTGCAAAATTCATAGAAAGTTCATAAATATGTAGTGAGCTCCAAGTATGAGACCTTGCCCCAGAGACCTACTGTATTTTTACTAGTATTGTGAAAATGTTTACTTTCCCTTGGTGATGTTTGATTTTGGATTATTCTCAGGTTTCAGTCTCTGTTTTCTGATGTTTTTGAGCACTGTGTACTAATGTTTTCGACTCCGAACGGGTTTAGAAAGGTCTATTGTCAAGCCACAGCTGATTTTGGCTGCAGACAAACCTTTGTTTTTAAAGTCTTTAAAGTCTCTCTTTTTCTGACCTTTTCAGGACATTGTTTAGACTGAAAAGGACTTAAAAAACACACACATCAAAACATTTTAAATATGGGGGGGGGGGGGGGGGCACCAGGGCCAGGTCTAAGCCAGGTCTATTCTCCTTGTGCCCCCCTACTATACGCAGGATACTCAGTTTTTTCGTAATAGCATACAATGTACAATGTTTAAAAATATAACATTAAATTGGTGGCATGCGCTAATTATAGAGACGCCCTTACAACTCTTCCTTTACAGATACACTCAGCACTTTTTAGCATTCATTCTTTACGGGATTGCACCAGCTCTCTGTCTTACTCTCATTGGAACTTTTTCTGAGCAGTTTTCTGAGGCCTTCGAATCACATTGTGTCTGATCTTTGGTCTCAGGACGGCAACTGGGCAGAGCTAGAACTTATAATATTTTAGTACTTATAACCACACGTTATGAAAACAGGGTAGGTGATTTGGTTCAGAAACCTTTTGTTATGCTGGTTGAAAGTATCTTCAATCCCGATAGCAATCACTAAGTTAAGTGGTCTAACTATATTTATATGTATCGTCTGTGGAAGGCATACCATAAAATGTTCATCTAATCATATCCCTCGGTTCGATGACTATGATAGGCTTTCCTTACCTGCCTGTCAATGTATGTATTTGCATACGTTACTGGTTATCCTCTAGTCTGTCTTTGCGCGTTCATGGGTTTTGGAGGAGGTGTGGCTTTGGAGAGTGATTTGCAGGGAGGGTGGGGTCTTGCTTTCAAAGCTAGCTTGCTATTGCAAGCATCTCTGAAATCGCCTACCCAACCTTTAAGTGATACAATCTAAATATACTAATCTTCTCGAACTATCAAAATCTGTTTTTACCTTAAATGTACTGATAACCTGTCATTAAAACAACCAGTACTCATATTGCACATGGTCATACACACAAAGACAAAACATCATTGTAACCCACAGCACTAAAATTATGGAAAACCCAAAACTCCATAGGTGTTGGCAGGATATATTTTCTTCTGCAGCATATGACCAGGCTTTCTTGCCTAAAGTGGAACTGCCCATCTTTGCCTTATTATTTGCAGTTGGCATTAATGATGGGCATGGTGGTGGCCAAGAGAATTATATTGAGGGAGTGGAAATCCACTGCTCCCCCATGTTTTCAGAGATGGCTTTCTCAGATGGCCTCTGTCATACACCTTGAGAAATACGGTTTAATGAAACAAAGTCTCTTAATAAGTTTTCTAATGTCTGGGGTCCCTTCCTCCAACAGCTAAATAACAGTAGTACTTAATGGTTTTTGACATATTTGTGATACTGTGATTTCCATGCTGATTTCATCTTCCTCTTGTGTGTTTTATCTTTCTCCTTTGTAATTATTTTAGACACTTATGTCATTTGTAAATAACAGTAACAGTAAATAATTTGTAGTACAGTAAATAATTTGTAAATAACAGTAAATAACAGTAACAGCTAAATAACAGTAGTACTTAATGGTATTGAAATATTGAAAAATATTTTAAAATATTGAAAATATTGAAATATTGAAAAAAATGCCAAATAAATTGTAATATATATATATATATATATATATATATATATTTTTTTTTTTTTTTTTTTTTTTTTTTTACCGTAAATTGATATGGTAATTCATAGTTTTACCTGAAAAAAAATAACACAAATGTTAGAGTATTTGACAGTAACATGACATATAATGTGATGTGCAACCATTTACAGTTTTTCTGGTCAATTACATTTACTATTTTTTTTTACAGTGTGAAATTGATTTGATGTGACAACAGGAATGTATCTTTTCCCAAAACACTGGCCCACATAAATCATCAAAAAATCTTATGCATGAAATAGTCTGAGGAATGTACATTGATACCAGTGTCAAGGTAAGCACACACACTTGGTTGGTTATGGTTGAGAGGTTTGGCCGTGTGAGCCGATTCGGTTACTTGGAAAAGATCAAACACTCCAACACTGAGATTGCATTCTGCACCCTGAACAACACTGAAATCTATGAAATGGCTCAGTATGCTAAACTATGTATGCCAAACTAAGAGCAATTACTGTCCTACATCTAAATCCTTTGAGCAGTTTGAACAGTTAAACCACTTGTACAGGAAATAGTTTTGTTTCATGCGAAACAGAAGTTATTCTTCTGAACTCTGAATTGCTGGACAGTTTCCTGTCAGCTGACCTTAGGCAGTGCAAGTTGCTGTAACCCAAGACACTGTAGTCTTATATCTTCCCTCTATTTGACCCAGATTTTTTTTATAGCTGACTACTTTTCAGACTACAAATGAAAGTAGCACTGGGACAGCACCATCATTGTGCATCACATTTAACCTCTAAACACACACTTACACGGTTGGTGTTTGCAGGCTAATAATGGACTACTGTTTGTGGCTCTTCTTTTCTCTTTTTCATTTGGAGATGCGCCATCAGACCATCTATTATTCTCAGGAACTGACCAATCATAGGCTGTCACTCCCATGGCTTCTTACGCAAGTTCTCCACCGCTGCCTGGGAGAGAGAAAAAGGAGGACAGGCAGGAAATGAGTGTAGTGAGGTACTGGTTTAGATGAAGCAAGATAAGCTCTGCGAAATTGCTTATTTTTCGGTAAACAAGCAGCCTTTCAAGCCTGGGCAAAACAGATGAAACAAAAGTCTTGTTTTTACAACTGATTTATTTTAATACTGTCTGTTATTTACAATCTACTCTACCGCTCAGCTAAAACACATTCAGCAGGAACTGAATCCACTATGTAGTACAATTATTATTCAGAGGTTAAATTCAAATTTCTACCAGTGTTACTTTCATTTTAAAGGGATAGTTCACACAAAAACGACAATTCTGTCATCTACTCATGTAATTTCAAACATGTATGACTTTCTGTTTTACTCACTCTCATGTCATTCCAAACCTGTATGACTTTATTTTTTCTGTGTAACGTAAAACAGGAAAAAAAAAACAAAAAAAAAAACAAAACAACAACAACAGATTTTCAGACATTTTTCAAAATAGCTTCACAATTTCCACAGGGAAAAAAACAAAACAAATACATCATAGGTTTTTGTCGACATGAAGGTGAGTAACTGATAACAATTTCAATTGTGCATGAACACTCATTATACATAAATGTATTCTAGCATTATGTACACAATATGGTGACTTTGAAACACGCCCACAGGACACTGCATTATTCAGATTGTTTGAATTAGATGATTAACTGTTTATTTGGTCTGTTATTTACAGTTGATTACTTCAAACACTTTGGCGTGTGATTCCAAGTATGTCAACAAATAGTATGTTGGCTGACTGCCTCAGAGACTTGGCTGACCCTGTGTTTGTGGTTTGGTGGGTATTCATGTTTGAGCATCTTGTAAAAAATTTGCATTCAGCTCTGCTTCATGTATCAGCGTAGGTCTCACATAAACATTGCAAACTGCAGCAATGAAATCTTATGTAAATTACATATAGTAATTGTGACTTGCTTGAGACTTGAGATTGAACATGTACAGTCTGTGGCCACACACACACACACACACACACACATATATATATATATATATATATATGTATATGAGGCATGGACTACACAAGCTGTACAGAAACTATATACAAGTAGAAATTTTGCCACAGACAATATTTTAAAGTATTTTAATGATTTATTCAGATAAAAGGCTAAAGAATCTAATAGTTGAATGGTGCACTGATGGTGTTTCAGCATTTAAAGCAGGCACTAGGCAGTGTGGTGGATGTGCAGGTGCTCATCGAAGGTCTCAGAGGCCCAGCAGTAAAGCACGCTTGGCTGAGGCTGTTGGTAATGGTGGAAAGGGTGGGTTTGTGACTTGTGAGAAGAGGTGTGTGTGTTTGAGGTGTATCTGTGAAAGTATATAGAGGTGTAGAGGTTGCAGCATTTGTCTTGCTGTTTGGATAGACAAGGCAGAATAAAAGCATTCTTAGGGTCTCCTTAGGGTACTGAAGGGGCAAAAATACAAATATAAGCACCAAAAGTATATAGGATGTGTTTGTTTAGCAGGTGAAAATGACAAATAAAACCCTCTTGACCAGTATACTGACCAGTATAAGGCATGTTTTGGGCACTTTCATGCTAGTTTTGGATGGTCATGTGTCCACAGAGTTGTACTATGTGTCTTTAAATAAATAAATAAATAAATAAAGAGCACTTTCATACGCAATATGCCGTTTATAGTGCTCCACAGATCAAAATAGAAAATAGAAATATATTATAAATACACACATACAGGTGAATCTCAAAAAATTAGAATATTGTGAAAAAGTAATTTTTTTTTTTTGTTGTAACATTTCAAAAAGTGAAACTTTCAAATATTCTAGATTCATTACATGTAAAGTAAAACATTTCAAAAGTTTTTTTTTTGTTTTAATTTTGATGATTAGAGCTTACAGCTCAAAATATTAGAATATTTATATTTGAGTTTCATTAAATGACCATCCCTACAGTATAAATTCCAAGTATATCTTGTTCTTTGAAACCACAATAATGGGGAAGACTGCTGACTTGGCAATGGTCCAGAAGACAATCATTGACACCCTCCACAAAGAGGGTAAGTCACAGAAGGTCATTACTGAAAGGGGTGGCAGTTCACAGAGTGCTGTATCAAAGCATATTAAATTCAAAGTTGACTGGAAGGAAGAAATTTGGTAGGAAAAGGTGCACAAGCAACAGGGATGACCGCAAGCTTGAGATAACTGTCAAACAAAGCCGATTCAAACACTTGGGAGAGTTTCACAAGGAGTGGACTGAAGCTGGAGTCAGTGCATCAAGAGTCACCACGCTCAGACGTCTTCAGGAAAAGGGCAACCAAGCCACTTCTGAAACAGAAACAACTTAAGAAGCATCTTACCTGGGCTAAGGAGAAAAAGAACTGGACTGTTGCTCAGTGGTCCAAAGTCCTCTTTTCAGATAAAAGTAAATTTTGCATTTCATTTAGAAATGAAGGTCTGGAGTCTGGAGGAAGACTGGAGAGGCATGTAGTGTCTTCCGCTGCGAGTTCGAAGAATCACACCCAGACTTGGAGTTTGGTGCCAGAAGAAAAGACTTTATTATCTACATGGCGAGAATAAAGCTGAGATCCCTTCTGCAGAAGAGTCTCCCGAATGCCTTTGTGCTGTCTCTTTTATACAGTTTTTCCTTTAAGGCGTGTTCCATACATATAGTTCTATTTATACGTACAATCTGATATCTCCCTAGAGAAGGGGCTTCAACACGTGTTATGGTATATAAAAAAAAGCCCCCTTAAGTTCTTCCAGTTGTTCCTGTCTGCATTTTTCAGCCACGTATGCACTTTTTACTCAGTGGCCTACAAGTATAATGGAAGATTAAATAGATATATTAAAGGCAAGATTTACCCTGATTATACTTGATTAATTCATGCCTTGACTAATAAAACTCTTCTTCATTCCCCCCTCTGAGACTTTCTTAAGTCTCACATTTGCTTATGTCTATCCAGAGTGCCACTTCATAATCCAGTTCTTTCAGTCAACACTATCTAGTGACTAAATAAGCCACATAGTCTTATCTTAAATGACTAGATGATGCAGCAGCACTCTGGAGGAGAATCAGAACCAAACGTCTCTCTCTACACTGGACTAAGAGAGAGTAAAAGATTCTGTCCCCTTTCCCCTTTTATTCTAGAAAACAATGTTAGAAGCATGAGCGTGCATTTGGTTCAGCGCTTGCCTGTGGTTGTCACAGTTATGTATATTAAAAACATAATAACCCATTCAAAATATAGTACATTGAATATTCTAAGAAAAATAGTTCGGATCCGTTGATCTTCAGCCCAGATACTTGCGCATCGTAGAAGGCCATCCTTGGGCAGAGGTTAGGCTATCATTTCCACTCAGGGTATGGCCCATCTTTACACCTCTTTTTCATACTCATCAGAGTCACTGGAACTATTATCCAAAGTTTACTCATTTAAGATCAGCTTGTTTAGCAATCCTTCATAATATTCATCCAATTTCCTTTCTGTGATAATTTGTTGATTATTTGGGACATTTATCTTTTCCATTAACTTAACAGTAGCATTGACGACTAATGTTCTTAGTACGGGTAATACACAGCAAAATAATAATCCTCCTATTAATATAGCAGCTCCTAAAAACATTTTTAGTTTAGCAAACCATGTTTCCCAGGCTCCAAATTTCAGATCAAATCAATTCCAAATTCGTTTGTCTCTTCCTGTATTTGCTGTAACTTCAGCTTTTAATTTTTAATTTAATCATCATTACCCTAAAAGCTCCTCCAGAGGCAGTATTATTAGGTATAAAAGAGCAACATTGATCTCCAAATATAATGCAGACTCCTCCCTTATCAGCTAAAAGCCAATTCAGGGCCCGTCTGTTTTGTCATGTCATTCTACTTGTCGCGTGGACTTGTTCTCTTAATAAGGTTAAAGCATCGTCAGTCTAATTAATGAATCTTTGTTGATTATAATATTAGTGAGAGTCTCTGAACGTTGGTTCACTATTAAGAGGCCCTGTTTGCATTTAATCTTCACCAGGGTGACTCTTTGCGAGTCGTTGCAATGGTCTTTCCCTCGTAGGTAAGGGAGGGTCGTTACTAGCACGCCCTTCTTCCCTCACTTCATACTGTGTAGGGTTGCTGAAGCGGGTTGGCGTATTTCAAGGAGAGAGAGGTGGACCCAGGTGTCACTTTGCAACTATTTTGCTGATCACTGCGAGATTCTTCCTTGAAATCATCACTGCACACTCACTGGTCCTTCATGGTGGAGCAAACCATTCCCTGTCCTTGACAGAACTGCTGCACCTGTAGGTGGAATCTTTCAGAGTTTTTGTTAGTGATATCAAGCATGCTCATTTGCTCATCTGTCCAGTTATCCTTCTTGGTGTGATCTGTGGAAATTTCAAGTGGGTTGAGGGCTGTCCTGGCCCCTTTTTTGAGCTCTCACTAATTCACTGCTATCAATACAACGAGCATAGGTCGAATACCCATTTTCTCTAAGGTAATAAATAATTTGGTTTTAGTTATCCCTAATCTTACTATTTTTCAATTCATTACGAATTTATTCTCAACCACTTGCTAATTCAGTCATCTCTTTGTTTTATAAACTGAGTTTCACTATTTCACTAGATAATTTCTTCTAGGTCTATCTTGCTCCGTAGCATAGGTATTTTGTCCTGGAAAACCCTCAACTCACGTTCTTTATGTTAACAGTCAGAAAGACAATATTTTATCCTTTTGGCTCAGAATCAGCTCCATCATGATATGCTGAAAAGAAAGTTAGGTGTGGGGTGGACAGAGCAAGCTTGCTTGCTTTGCCTTCCCATGTAATGCGCTGCGCAAGTGTGGCACTGTTTTTCTTTCTGCCACAACAATAACCTAGGTACTGACCGGGAAACTTAACCAATTTCATCCACGGTCATTATTCTACTGGGCATTATTTGCCCTGTGGGCCCACATATTAAATTTTGCATACAGCTGTTTTGGCAAAATAATTGATTTGCCTCAGTGTCTCGTCAGACACCTTCTTTCACTCCACACCACCATCATTCATACTTTTTCACACTCTTTCACACCCTTTCACATCCCCCTTTTGGCCAAAAATGTATTTTGTTTTGATTTCAGCTGATTGTGAACTGAATGGTTTTAGCTGTGAAATGCCATAGATTCTGAATAGGACTTTACTGAGCGTAGACCTAGTAGCATTCCACATAGTGTCCAATTGTCATATTCAACTGGACAACATCAGTCATCCTAAAGTTTAATTTAACACTGCAGGTATCAACCTCTTTTTCTTCTAACATAATCTAACAGGTTAATTGGTTTAGAATAATTTTCTTAGGCATTGTGCAGTTGAGAGAACTAAGTGAAATTTCTCAAATGTCACTTGTCTAATTTAAATTTTAGTCATATGATTTTTGTTATTGCTCATGAGCTACTTTGAAAAAAGGATTGGAGATCTCTTCATAATCTAGGATCCATGGCCATCAACATTTCTATCCTGTTATCCCCAGTGATGACAGCATTTATGATTTCACGATTTTGGACCATTGGAGTTAAATTTATTTATTATTATTACTTTATTCAATCTAGCCCTTTTAAATTACCCTTAAACAAAATGGAGTGACCAATATTTTTATTTTATCAGCTCTATGTTTTCTATTAGACATCTTGTCTACCCTTCTTTTCTTTTCTTTTTTTTTTTTTTTCAAAGAGTTCAACATTGTTGTCAATAATTCAGTTGTGCATTTTCCCTTAGTGGGTTAATGAAATAGCCCTCGCTATGCCAAATCCAGCTCCATTTTTATCTAATTTGTGTGTCAAGCACCACGTCTGTCTGTCTCAATTTCATGTTCTTTTAAACACAAGGATGGACTAGTACCTATTGAAAAGCAGATAGAGAATGTTAGTTAAAGCACCGAATTCAAAGAACTGCTGTGAGACCAGTAAGTAATCAAAATTAATAAAAAATTGGTAAAATAATTAACAAAATTTGAAGCAGTCTCTATAGTGATCATTAAATATGCAGCACCTGTGCGTGCAAAGGGAAGGGATGGAAATGCTTCTGGTTAGATCATCAGTCTGCTGAAGTTGTTTGGTTGTTGCACTGGGTCATCAGTCTGTGATGGCACTCAAAAGCTTGATGTTGTGTTGTATGGTCTTGTTGTTTCTCCGCCTCTTCTCAGTCTGGCTTTTGATTGAGCCTGCCAGAGTTTTGCATTTCAGGATGTTCTCTTCACCTCTAGGAAAAGTCTCAAGTGAAAAATTCACCTTTTCCTGCTTTAAGCCAGCCCCTCTCCATGCAGAAGTGTGTACTCCTCTTTCAGGAGGGGAGTTGCAAGTCCATCAGCTCCTCCCTCTTCTTCTCTGTAGTTTCTTTGTCTTTGCTTCTTCGTCTCTTTGCCCAACAGACTCCAGTTCATTGCTTCCCTTTGTCAAGGCTCTATTCCAACAGGCATCTGCAATTTTAACCCTCAGAGACTGCATTAATCGAATTGAACATTTGTAAACTCTGATTAAATTGTGCCTGAGCAATCAGCTCTTTTTCTTATTTTCACTTTTCAACCATCTTTTTCAATGGTTCCTTAATAAAAAGGGTAAATAAATAAAAATATGTAACTAAAAATAAAGAAAAAGTCATCTGGTTAAATACAGCAGTTCCCTTATTCTATTTTAGTAAAGCAAGTTCTTCATTGCAGAAAAACAGCAAGCAGTTTCTTCTTTGCAAAAAGCAGAAAGCAGCAGTAATCTACCTTTATTATATACTCCAATAAACAAAAGAATTCTTTCTTTTACACCAGCATGACATGCGTATGTTAAACTAAAGACTTCAATTATAATTTGTCTTCTATATTTGCATACATGGTTCAGAATATTCAGTAATGGTGAATGAATTTTCCCAACCAACATCAAATAATTCATTTTATTTAGTTTAATTATTTAATCAACAAGTTCCTTTATTATTGTAAAATGTCTATGGTTTTTTTATTTCAAATTTCAACGAACTTGGTCACCCAATCTTGCTCTCATTCGACATTTCACTACACAAGTTATCTTTAGTTAACTTAAATCCCAATCTCAGAAACTGGGTAATGGATTAATTTTCTTACTGTTCCCCAGGGATAACAAGATACAAATTTTACGACGTCCTCGATATAATATATGAAGTTTTAAGCACGTGCAATATTTTCATTCATCTATTAAGATAATTCATTAAATCATAAATGTATATCTTATTTTAATTAATCTATTATTATTTCAATATTCTTCAAAGTCCATATCTTGGAACACTTTTTTTCTTCAAATAACATTTATATAGGTCCCTTTATTCAGACAGGGCTTATCCTTTCATTCTGCATCCCTTTTTTTTTATAGGTTCTTATGCTTTCATATTTCGTCTCTTTTTTCATGGGCCCATTCTTTCATTCATTCCTCTCGGGTGTAACAAGAACTGCGTCCGTCTCTCCCAGGGAGGGGCACGCACCGCTTATTCACCCAATACGGAATTTATTTTCTCATACTACCCTAGTCTTTCACACAGGCTTGTACTTGGACACAATCACAGTTTCAGACATACTACAAAACAAAACACTTCACCTCTCTGTGAGTGACCTGCAGCGTTGCTCTCGCTCTTCTACTGTTTTAATTCACTTTCTCTCTCTCTCAGTAAAAAACCAGCGCAAGGCCAGGATTTTTGCCTGCCCGTGCAGTCCCCTATAATCTCCCTTACACCTTTTTAGGGCGGTATCCGCAGGTCTTTTTGCCTACCCGTGCAGTCCCTGTATTTATAAACAGGTGGTATCCGCAGGCCTCTTTTTGCCTACCCGTGCAGTCCCTGTATTTATAAACAGGTGGTAAACGCGCGTTTCCTTCCCTATATCTGCTTCACATTTATTTCTGTCCCTTCAGGCTCAGTCTAAATAAACACAGACCATTGCTAGCAATGTATATCTGCCTACACCATCTAGTTTCACTTCAGGCTACCTGTCAGGCCTTCCTATCAGTAAACCAGATAAATGCATGCAGTTATTTCTTCTGGAACAAAACTCCTTTTCTGTTCTTTTCTTTAAATTTAGAAATTTGGAAGAGCAAATTGTTAAGTGACCTTACCGCCAAGAGCAGACTGGCAAACAACACAAATTATATAAGCAAAAATGCTTTACCTGTGTAAGAGGTGGCCACACTTTTTGTGCTGTTCGTCAAATCCTGCTCAAAGCGGCCGTCCACTCTGCTGCTCTGTTCCGTCCCATCTGGGGTGCCAATTTGTAGTGTCTTCCGCTGCGAGTTCGAAGAATCACACCCAGACTTGGAGTTTGGTGCCAGAAGAAAAGACTTTATTATCTACATGGCGAGAATAAAGCCGAGATCCCTTCTGCAGAAGAGTCTCCCGAATGCCTTTGTGCTGTCTCTTTTATACAGTTTTTCCTTTAAGGCGTGTTCCATACATATAGTTCTATTTATACATACAATCTGATACCTCCCTAGAGAAGGGGCTTCAACACGTGTTATGGTATATAAAAAGAAAGCCCCCTTAAGTTCTTCCAGCTGTTCCTGTCTGCATTTTTCAGCCACGTATGCACTTTTTACTCAGTGGCCTACAAATATAATGGAAGATTAAATAGATATATTAAAGGCAAGATTTACCCTGATTATACTTGATTAATTCATGCCTTGACTAATAAAACTCTTCTTCAGGCACAGAATCCAAGCTGCTTGAAGTCCAGTGTGAAGTTTCTGAAGTCAGTGATGATTTGGGGTGCCGTGACGTCTGCTGGTGTTGGTCCATTGTGTTTTTCAAGTCCAAAGTCAATGCAGCCATCTACCAGGAGATTTTTGGGGCACTTTATGCTTCCATCTGCTGACAAGCTTTATGGAGATGCTGATTTCCTTTTTCAGCAGGACTTTAGCACCTGCCTACAGTGCCAAAACCACTTCCAAGTGGTCTGCTGATCATGATATTACTGTGCTTGATTGGCCAGCCAACATGCCTGACCTGAACCCCATAGAGAATCTATGGGGTATTGTGAAGAGGAAGATAAGTAACATGTAAACAAACAATACAGACGAGGTGAAGGCTGCTATCAAAGCAACCTGGGGTTCAATAACACCTCAGCAGTGAAGCAGTAATTCATGCAAAAGGAGCACCAACCAAGCATTGGGTGCATAATTAAACCTACTTTGGAGAACATTTCTGTTTTGTGAATCTTTTTTTGATTGATCTTTGAGAAAATAGTCTAATTTTCTGAGATACTGAGTTTTTCATTTTCCTAAGCTGTAAGTCGTAACCATCAGAATTAAAACAAATAAACTCTTGAAATATTTCAGTTTGTGTGCAATGAATCTAGAATATAAGAAAGTTTGCTTTTTTTAATTAAATTACAAAAAATAAAGACCTTTTCCATGATATTCTATTTTTTTGAGATGCACTTGTACATATATAGTTAGCAGTTTTCATACATACAGTAAAATACAGTTTGAGGTGTTCCACAGATCAGAGTATAAGATAGAAAAATATTAGTAATAAACAAGAAAATTAAAATAAAAGTGAAAAATGTAAAAAGAAAGACAAAATGAGGAAATAATAATAATAATAATACTGACTTGAGAGACTTAAAATATCTTACTCAAAAATTAACTTAACGCTTCCTCTATCAACTCATCTGTGTGTCAGTGCTGTTTCCCCAGCGGTGGCAGCTAATGCGACTTTATCACATCATCATTTAGCTCTCCATCATCATTCTCATCATTATGCCATCATTCAAATCTCTGTCTTGTCCTGCTGTCTTGTACAGCTTCATTTTTAATTGTACATTATTGCTCTCCCTCTCCATTCCTGCAAAAACCAAACGTACTCATCAAGCCCTTCCCTCACAATTCTCCATGCATTTTCCTTTGTCCTTTTTTCTTATCCCTAGATTAGATGTCACTTACAGAATATAATTGAATTTGGTGGTTTCAATGGTACTTAAGGAGCTGCTCCACCATTAGAATTGGAAATGGGCATCCTCCATTTGAAAAGGAAGCAAGAAAACCAGCCAGTCCCTGCGGTTATATGTTAGAAACACTGTTTTGAATTTGATCCTATATCTGACATCATGCAGGAGAGTATTAATATTTCATATACAAAGGCATTCAATTACTTTTGATTCAAACAACAAACCACAGCTAGAATCAGGTGAGTGTGAAGCATCAGTTGGTACATCATCAATGACCACTTTGAATTGCAAATAAATATAGAGGAAACACTACATCACAGTTTAGTGCATATCTTTTCTGTGAGACATAAAAATAACATAATTAACCATTAAAAATAGAGGTATGAGCACATAGCAAAGGCATAACCCAGCAGGCACAAAACAGGCACACAACGTCATAAGATATTTGGTTAAATTTTGGTTGCGACGTCGGGTGACCAAAATTCAACGTAAATTCAACATCTAATGTCAATGTTAAATTGATGTCCAATACCGACGTCAACTGACGTTGAGATTTTGTTGTTTTTAGGTTGTGCAACCAAAATCTAACGCTAAATCAACATCAAATTGACGTCAAATATTGACGTCAACCCGATTTTCATTTTCAACCAAAATGCAACGTCTGTCCGACGTCATGTCCAACGTCAACCTGACGTTACATAGACATCTGGTGCCTGCTGGGAAGACATAATACTTGTGCAAAGAGAGGCCTATTGGGTCTTTCATTGAAAGGCCACACTTTTGCTGCTTAGAGTAAATGAATTTTCTCCCTTTATTATTATTATTTTTTATTTTCTTTCAGTTATTAATTTCTTTTTTTTTTCTTTTTCTTTCTTTTTTTTTTTTTTTGGTCCATACAATTGAAAACAATGGAAACCAAAAGTGTTTAAGTGTTTACTTTAATTAAAACAGGTACAATTGTATTTATCTTATTGTTTTAAAACACCTTTGAAATGTTACTATATTTATTTATTAGTTACTATTTTAATGTCCATGTGTGACAAGCCAAACAATTTTTAAAAAAAAAACTTTTATATCAGAAGTACAATTGAACATTTTTTCCATTTCGAGGACTGATGGGAGTTTCAGACCTGAGTGGGACGTCAGCGCCCTCTCCATGACTTTTCTGAGAAACGCAGCTGTGTGTGCTGAGGGGAAGCTGTTGCAACAAACCCTTACAACACTGAAAAAATGGCAATGAGGAGGTTGTTGAATTTTTAAATATGCATTTCATACATGATTCATTTATGCTTCTCATCTAAACATATTTTAATCATGTACCATGTATTTATGTATTCTCTCCCTGTCCATTGAATGTGTCAGTGTATTAAGGGGCGCACACTTGCAGTTAAATTGGAGTTACCGAAACATCCACACTTTGGACATTTCTGCCATTATCCATGTACGTATTCAAAGTGTGCTATATAATTTTACAGTTTGTTGTAGGAAGACGCTATTGGATTTCTTGGCCTACCATTCGCAGTCCTAGAACTGAGGTCTAACAGTTATCTGTAATCAGTCTTTGTTGACCATGACTGGTTCTTATTACATTCAAGTTTACATTTTTCAGGATACAGACATTACTAAATTATTGAAATTAAGTTTGATATTTCCAGAGTAGTACTGAATCTCATTTTTTAACTGTGCATTCTCCAGGCTGCAGATGAAGCCCTCATCCCAGGATGCATTGAGAAGACAATGCGAATGATAGACCAGGGGACATCAGGATCGTCAATGAGGGCCAGATAATCTTACAGTTATTTGGATAGCTTGGCATTAGCTACTGCAAAATTCAACTGCCCATCTAACTGAAAGGGATCATTCACCCAAAAATTTAATTTTTGGTATCATTTACTCACCCTCAGGTTGTTCCAAACCTGTATAAATTTCTTTGTTCTGTTGAACACAAAGTAAGGTGTTTTGAAAAATGCTTCCATAGTATTTTTTTCCTACTATGGAAATCAATGGTGCCCCAAAGCTGTCTGGCCTCAAAAATCTTTCAAAACACATTCCTTTGTGTTCAGCAGAACAAAGAAATTTATACAGGTTTGGAACAACTTGAGGGTGAGTAAAATTATACCAAAATTGTAATTTTTGGGTGAATGATCCCTTCAAGAATTCCTTTGAGGAGTATAATGGTGGAGCTTTAAGATCAGCACACTTTTGAAGAAAGTCCTTCTTAAAAAATGTAGAAATGTATTTTTTAATACATTAGTTATGCTGTTATTGTTCTTGTGTAACATTGTATTACGTTAAGCAAGTGTTTTGGGGGGTGTGGATTGTTGGATTTTGCCTTTATATGGGGTTATATTATATTTTAACAGATGCATTTCAAACAAATGAGCTATGTCTGTAACATGCTTCTCTGTATATTTGTAATCTGTATGGATTGTTGTGTACTAATGAAAAAATACAGTATTTTTTTCCAAGAAATGTTTTTGCTTATTGCCTTACTTAAAAATCTACAATATTAAGGTTGCTAAAACGCTTTTATTTATTTAAAAAAGTAGTACTTATAGTTTACCAAAGCTTTTTTAAAATTTTTTATATTTTATTCTGTTATTAATTTTATCTGGATTCATCGTACATTTTATCATAGTTTTATTTAATTTATTGAAACACCACTGCATATAGTGGATAAAGCTTTCATTTAAACAAAAATCATATTAAATCAACAGGAGGTAAAGTGGCATAAAAAGCATAAAAACAACATAAAAAATCATGTTCATTTGACAAACAAGTTAGGTAACATAAACAGAGATAAATTATGTTAAGAGAACATAATAAAAATATGTGGATTTTTTTCCCCAGTGAATGCTACAATTTTCAACCAAGGATTTTCTTGTTACAGCTGGACACAGAAGGTTACGGTGTGCAGATAATGCAGAATGTTGGTAGAGGAGCTGAAGGCCCTGCGTAGGAGCAAACGGTCAGCTTTTAGTAAACACTGTTTACAAAACCTCACCTTAGATCAGCGACCTATGTTTCCGAGATGACACACGTGAACATTCCAGTATATCCTAGTTTGTGATTTACTGATCTCTTAAAGTGGGTTCAAAATGGCATTTTGCGTGTGGGAAGATAAATGTAGGGTGGTCCTTTCAGTATTTCTCAATCGGTAGGTGGCAGTGTTAAACAGTGAGTGAACTCCACACAAATGTTTTGGGAACAAAAATGATGGACGTGTCCTGCTAGTGAGTTTAAAGGGTTAGTTCACCCCAAAATGAAAATTATGCCATTAATTACTCACCCTCATGTCGTTCCAAACCCGTAAGACCTTCGTTCATCTTCGGAACACAAATTAAGATATTTTTGATTAAATCGGAGGGCTGTCTGGCCCTCCTTAGACCGCAACGCAACTGAAATGTTCCCAGGTCCAGAAAAGTAGTAAATGGGTCAATATCACTGTAAAGTGCCTTTGAGATAACACAATTTCCAAAATAAAAATATGAGATTTTCTATTAAACTTCATATTTGTTGTTTAAAGAGGCTGTTAGAAATGCATATTGGTCAAGCTCCAGCACTTTTTGTAAAATAACTGCAAGCAGACAATTTCCGAGCAAACCACAAAATATGTCCACCCTGTCATGGACAAATTCTAAGTAGAGTATATACATTTTCATTACGTAGTGATTATAAAATGTAGATTTTCAGAAAGATATTTTGTCCCTTTCTCAACAATACATTTTATTTAGTGGGAAAAGTCTTTTAAAAATGTGAAATTACTGCAACATTTTTGTATCCCTATAAAATATGCAAAAGTTGCACTTTCTTTTCTAAATAAAATCAAACGACAAAGATATCAGTGAATACTAACTGGCCCTCATTTCTCCATAAAGAAATCATACAAAAGGTTTTGCTAACTTGTTTAAATAATTTGTTTATTTTCATAAAAGATGAAGACGACAGGGTGGACAACAAGATGACAGGGTGGACCTTGGCATGACAGGGGGGACAAATGCATTAATGGGTGAAGAGGACATCAGATAAACAACAGGAACAACAAGAAACCCTTAAGTAATACAAAGAATGATTTCACAAATATATACACTGCAATTGTAAATTGATTTAAAAGGACATTTTTACATGTATAAGGCCATTTTTCTCACTTTATTAGATGTATGCATCACATTTTGTCAAATTCTTCCATTTTAATCACTAATTTAAATTAGAATAGCAAAACACCATGGGGCTGTTCCAAATCAAATGAAATCATTATGTATATATATAATATTAATTTACACAGACTGTATACACTTAGAATTGCATAAATACTATGAGATTAAGGGGTTTAAAATGGGTATTAATGGGGTTTTAATATTAAATTATGAAAATAATAAAAAAATGAAATAATACTCTAAATATGAAACTAAAGACACTCACTACATTTGTTAAAAACACGGATTCATTCAGTAACGAAACACCGCTTTGTGTTGCTCAGAGATACACAACTGTGGATTTTTTGGAACTATTTTATTTGGAGAAATAGAACAAAAACAGACAAAATTGTGTTTAAAATGTAACTATTATTATTATTATTATCATTATTAGTATTATTATTATTTTTTGTTTATTGAACTGTTTTGTTTTTTGTCTGTAAAAAGTCAATATCACATTTGCAATTGAGTAGATATTCAGGAAAATGGCACTTTTGTTTGTGTGATTGCTTAACTATGTCATATGATAATACAAGGGCATTTTTGCCCACTTATCTTGAATTTTAGACACATTTTAACTGCATTCTAATAGGCTACATCACAGTGAGTCGTTGCCTTCAATCGTGTTCATCACTTAGCAACTGCATGCAATGTAAGATAGCATACAGTTCTGGGCTGGGGTGCACTAAATGCATTTTTCAATTCAACCTTTTTTTCCACATAATTAATCACACCAATTTAACATGTTAAATCAACAGCCCTTGTTAAAACATTATCAGAATTTGGCAAAAACTATGCACATGTCCACCCTGTCATGGAAGGCTTGGTGACAGGGTGGACAATGACAGGGTGGACATTTTTGGTTAAAGTTAACATTTAATAAACACATGGTGTACCTTCAGTCAGCAAAGTGGTTCACTGTTGAAGCTGAATGTGCACTGCTTAAAATAAAAGTTTTTCAGAAATTCAAAATATATATGTAAATTAATATTTTACAATGACAGGGTGGACATGTTAAGCTTGGCAACATGCAACTACAAACACAATATGCTGAAAATTAGGAAATATAAGTGTAGACAGATAGTGTACTTGCAGCAGATGTTTTAACCTCCACTGAAGAAAGGCAAAATGGGGGAGATTTCACTGAGTAGACCAGAGGATTTCTTAAAGGGGCATTTATAACATCATGACAGGGTGTACAGCAATTTCAGGAACACATGCAAAATGCTTAATATTATTATGAAAATAGAATATAAATGAACAATCTGACTTGTTTTATTAACAACTGGCTGAGGGCAATAAGAATATTTAAAAAATTATTTCAATATTGTGTAATTTAACCACTTTTTACACTCATTTAAGTTAGCTGAGCTGCATGAGGGACATGCCAAAATCACACTCATCCAATCAAAGAAAATGGTATAAAATGAGGAAAAATACATTTCTAGAGACTGTAGCTGTAGTTATATGTGTGCAAATGTTTGGGCATTTATCTTATAATTTCAGAATTTCATTATATTGTATTATGTTCATGATGACTGAGTGATTCTGATAAGGACATCAAAGCCACTTTATAGTGATTTTGACCCAAATACATCGGTAAAACAGGTCCATGTGACATCTGTGGCTCAACTTCAGTTTTGCGACGTTACGAGAATACTTTTTTTGCGCAAAGAAAATAAAAATAATATAATTTACTCAACCATTCTTCTCCCCCGAGTTACGTCTTCCGCCATTCTAGAGAGTATCACAATACATACGCATCAAAGTCCCTTTTAAGGAAAGTCCGTTCACTCGGCCGCCATATTTACAACGCCTCCGGGCCAGTGTTGCCAAACCCCTCCCTCAGAAAATCTCTAGAACCACCCTCAAAAGTCTCCATTTTCACAAAAAGTCGCCAAATATGAAAATAAAGTAAATACAGGCAAATTTGTTAAAGGGAAAGGAAAGTAAATATATATATATACTTTACAAATGATGACAGTAATATATAACAAAAGATGAAGTATAATAAAAAAATTCTGAAGTGAAATTAGGAAAAGCTTACTTGTAACTCTACATGACACATTTGAATCAGTAAATTCTTCCTGTGATCTGCAAGCACATCAAACATGATGGAAATGATGTAAAGACACAAAAGACACATAATGTTGGGCATTTGTTTCATGTGTCACCAAAGTGCATCCCTGTCCTGCTCAAATATAACAGATAAGAGATATTATGATTAAATGACAAAACCAAAACCTTTATTTCAGTCAACACAAAGTATGTGCAAAATGTTTTTGAGATCTGACTTCTTAGCATTTAGTATGACTTTGCAGTATTTTTAAAAAGCTTTTTGATGTATTCCCATAATAGGCTGAAGCCAGTTAATTTCTAAAGTGCTGCTCATATTTTTTTTTCTCCGCCATCTTGATGCTTATAATGAAGTGGTGGTGTGTGTCATCATAACTGAATGATGTGTGTTCACTGCGCAGACTCATTGGTATGATTGAGAGCAAACGTGAGAGGTCACGGGCCTACGGCAGGGTGTGGTCAAGTAAAAATAAAAAACCTCCAAAAAAATCGCTATTTTTATTTAAATATAGCTAAAATAGCTCCTTGTCGCAAAAAAAATCAATAAAAGTCGCAGCAACAATGAGAAAGTAGCTAAATTTGGCTACAAAATCCCCAAATTGGCAACACTGCTCCGGGCAGCTCAGACAAGACCAAGTCCTATCTAAACGAATGGGGGAATCCTGAAATCTCAAAAATGGCTCGCTGAACTCGCGATTAAATTACATATGTCAAATCAGCAATAAAATCTGAAATGAACTGCCCCATGAATGTTGTTTCTTATGCTCGAATAGCGTTTAAAAAGCTTATTTTTCAGGTTAGACCAGCCAATGCGCATGCGTAGCTCCAGCGCGCGTATGACTGCGCATGCGCAGCTGCTGGTCCAGCCCCAAGTTTCTATGGGAACCGGAGCTTCTAACGGCCGCTGCAGTGACGCAATGACTGTACCAATCAACAATTGGCTCTTTCATTTAGAAGAAGGCGGGACTATCCCGCCACATTGCGCGTTGCACTTTATCCCGTAAGTAGTGATGTGACAAATATGAAACAACAAATATAAAGTTTATGTTTGATTTATTTGAATTATTTTAGTGGCAGTACACCGACACAAATGAATGACTTTGACAATGGCCATTATGTTTATACAATAAATTAAAACAAGGAATCAGTAGTTGAACCAGATGTGAAACCTGCATCTGTAATGAATCACAGCACTTTGGAAGGTGTTATTCATTTTTATGACCACAAGATGGCCACGGCATGAACGCTTCACTTCGCCATCACTACCCATAAGTACAGGAGTGAACCGTCTTTGTATTTCTATAGTCTTTGTATGCATGCTTTCCCCTAAGCGTAAACAACGCTCATTACGCAGATTATACGCCCCCCTCCCCTTACGGGTCTTACGGGTCTTACGGGTCTTACGGGTTTGGAACGACATAAGCGTGAGTAATTAATGACATAATTTTCATTTTGGGGTGAACTAACCCTTTAAAATGTAAACCTTCCTCTCTTTGCTTTTTATAGTAATGAATATAATACCTTTTATTTACGTAGTTGTTGTTTTGTTGTAAACTGACACACTATATTTTCAAGTTTGGACACAGTAAGACTTATTTATTTGTTTAGAAAGTAATTAATTCTTTTATTCAACAAAATGCTGTTCTGTTCTTCCTATTCATCGAACAATCCTGAAAAAAAAGTTTTTTACAAAAATATCAAACAGCAGAACTGTTATCGACATTGATAATAATAAGAAATGTTTCCTGAGCACCAAATACGTATATTAGAATGATTTCTGAGGGATCATGTGACATTGAAAACTGAAGTGATTGTTGCTGAAAAAGTGGCTTTGTCATCACAGGAATAAATTACAACTTTATATATTTTAGAATATTACTGTTTTTACTGTATTTATTTATTTATTTATTTCAAATAAATGCAAAAAAATAATAATAATAATAATAATTACCGACTCCAAACCTTTGAACAGTAGTGTGTATAAACTCTTTGTCTACTATATATATATATATATATATATATATATATATATATATATATATATATATATATATGTATATGTGTGTGTGTGTGTGTGTGTCTTAACTGTCATTGGAAATGTGACTATTTTTAAATGTGAACATATTACTTCCCCCGCCTATATCTTATTGCACTCTCTGAGAAGCAGGAAGAACGTGAGCTTGGTAACCACAAACAACAGCCAGTGTGAAAGCGAGAGGATTCACTTCACAGAGACTTTACAACTGTAGAGCTGCACGCTGTGACTCTGGACAGCTCTCTGCTGCTGCTGCTGCTGCTGCTGATGGAGCTCTACATGGAGGCAGTGGACTATCTGAAGACCTATGGCATCTCACCCGGTGAGACCGTTCAACCCAAATTCACATTTCCTTAAAATATTTGTCTGATTTGTTTACTTCAACTTTGATACTTATTTAAAAACTAATAACCAGTAAATAGTTTTGAACTGCCATTGGTCATCCAATACTCTCTTATGTAGCTATATATTGTGTTATGTTTTTTATACAGTGACTGAGGATGAGATTATGGATTCTGGCTTACTACAGGATGTGTTCCCTGAGGAGACAGAGTGGGTTTCTCACAGCTCTTTGCAAACTGAGCAATGTTTGCCATCCACTCCAGTAAGACTGCAGTGCACAGAATGTTTACAGAAAATGAATACTTGATACAAAATCTGATTTCTTGCCTATATGCTGTTATTGCTACTGTCGCTGGGGTATATCAGCATTTTAAGACTGATAATTCAGTGATAATTCAAATACATGATTTACATGTTACCTCTTAGTTAGTTGCTCAGATTTTATTCTCTGTGCTGGATTATTTGTGTAATGTCAATCTTCAGCATGGTCACCATTCAGTTACAAGGCTTGAGGACAATGTTGTAATGTTTTTCTAGACAACTGAGAGCCCAGATGACCTGCTTCAGAAGAGAGTAGTGGTTCTGAAAGGAGTTCTGATCAGTGAGGAGATCTATCTGACAGAGCTTGAGACGCTTCTCACGGTAATATGACTCAAACAGGACTTTCTCAGCGGACATTTATTAATATTATTTCCTGGCCTAAGCACTTCCTCAACACGGTATCAGAAGACTTACTTTACAGACTTTCTAAATTGCGAGCTATGACGTGAAAACCACTGTGGTTATACAAAAGATATCAGAGAAAGATAAATGTTGTTACTGAGCCTGCATATGGCTTCCTTTATAAAAAACAAAAAACTTGACAGTGATGCCATGTATGGCATCGGTTGCAATTTATTGCTTTGTTTGCAAACACCCTCAGTAATATTCATAGTTTTTCCAGTCCATACCTAGTTAGGGTGTCTTCTCAAGCTCAAAACATCCTTCAGCGCTTCTTTTTTATGATTCTTGACCAGTTTCCGAAACACGTTATTTAAATCAAACCTTCTTCGCATCTACCACTTCCTGTAGGTCAACTTCTGTTTCTCTTAGTGAAGTATTGCTTCCCTTTCTAGTCAGACCATTAGTGATTATCATTAAACTAGAGAGTTTCCAAAAAGTCCAGGATGACATGCAACATAATGTTGAAGTACAGAATGAATGAAAAGTGTCGTGTTGCTCAACCACTTCCTCACAGGAATTGTGTCCTGTATTTACCCATGAAGATGCTTTGTGTTCATTCTGTGTTGTATTTATAAAGTGTTTTTTTCAGTTACATCACCTATTTTCAGCCTGAGTTTCATTTCCGTTCCCGATCTTACTTTCATTTTTTCACATTTGTCCATTTTCTGTCTATAATGTCTCTTTCTCTGCAGCCTATGAAAGCTTTGAAGGCAGCAGCGGGAACCTCTCAACCTGTGTTGTCCACTGAGCAGGTTCAGACTGTGTTTTATCAAATCCCTGAGCTCAGAGATTTGCACAAGGACTTTTACACAAGTCTTCGGGCCAGACTGCAACCTGATGAAGTGGTGGACACGGGGTTACAACAAGGCCTGGAGAGGGAGGAGGCCCCAGCGATGCCCCTTTGCCACAGGGAGCATCATTTATATGTGGGGGACCTGTTTCTTAAGTTTGTGAGTTGTTTTATATGCAGACATGTGGCTGATAATGCTATAAAAGCAGTGATGATAATTAAATATGGCTTATTCCTTCTTGACCTAATATTTGGTGTGATATGAAACAATTGACACAAAGTTGCATCAATTCACTGAAATGAACTCACTATCATATTCACACTCTATGCAACCCACCTTTTTGAAAAAATACAATATAATTGCTTGATGTCATTTTGCAGGTCAACCAGTTAGTAGTGTATCGGGGCTTCATTGACAACTATGAGAATGCGGTGGAGATCGTGCAGAAGTGTATGCAGTCAGACCAGCGTTTCAGGACGCTTGCAGAGGTCTTATATTCTTCCCTTTTTGTTATCTTTATTAGGGGGAAACTATACAAATACCTTTGTCTCTTGTTATCTTTAGAGTATGATGTCCTCCAAAGGGTCAGACAATGTCAAAACTAAGTACACTTTTGAAGGTAAACAGTTCATTTTTTACTTCCCTGTATGGTCTTGAATGAATCTTTAAACAGTGGGTACATTCAATAATTCATACTTTGGACTCCACAGCTCTCCTGTATAAGCCGTTAGACAGAGTGATGAAAACCACGCTCGTGTTGCACGTGAGATTCTGTTTAGCATCACATCTTACATTTATTTATAAATATTCATTCATGCCTATGGATTTATTAACATTCTTCTCTGTCCTCCTCAGGATCTGTGGAAGCACACGCCCCCCGATCACCCCGACAGCATCACGCTGCAGGAAGCACTTCGTCTCTCCAGCAGCTTCCTGTCTGGGGTCAATGAACGGTCGCAGTGCAAACGTTCTGTCAAGCTCAGCAGAGGAGAGGTACTTCCACTCCTCACGTGACATGTTTCTTCAAATGCAGATTTTTCTTAAACTTTGATTAAAGTTTAATCATAGTGTTTATCATAATCATACCGTATATACATGTGTGCACATCCACAGAGACGTCAGCTGATGCGAGATGGGTTTGTGGTAGATGTCTGTGAGAACGGGCACAACCTGAGACACTTCTTCCTGTACACAGACATGCTGCTATGTGCCAGACTGACAAGTGCAGGGTGAGTCTCCACCAATCACAGGATACTTGAACATATGACATCATACTTTATGTACCAGGGGGAATCAATTAAAGTTCCAAAAGATCTGGTCTCTATATTTCCTTCCCAACTATTGTGGAATAGTTATAACGTTCCATCTGTACTTTGTAAGAGAAAAAAATCCTAAACAAAATAAAACCAAAAATTAAGTCAAAATAATCATCAAAGATGAAGATATTGGGCCCCAAGAGCCAAAGCAGCAGTTTTTCTACAAAGAATTTTTTGCTAAATGTAGATGGGGAAAAAATGTCTCGTCTCAAACCTGTTGTTTTTTTTTTGAACGGTTGGAGTCGTATGACAGATTGAAATTGTATTTGCTGCATTCTCATTTTCTGCAGTGTTTTAGAGATAGTTTCTGCTACTGTTGTTAAAATAACTGTGTCATCTGCAGCTCTAAATGTGCCACTTCAGCAGAGGTGAGAAGCAACCCACACAGAGCAGAAAGGCTTGAATAAAGCGTATTTGGCTCTAGATAAAGAGGATATAGTGGCGAAAGATCATTACCATAAATGACTCTGAGTGCCTGTGGTGTTAACAGCTTCGTTGTTTTGATGCACTGCTAATTTTAAACTGTAGAATAGTAAAATAGTGCTACCATTGTTGTTATGTCATGCAGTCCAATTGGAGTTCTGCTATTTGAGGTCCCGTTATATAGTTTATATACTTTCAGAAAAAAGTTACAAAGCTGTCACTAAGGCAAAAAAGCTAAAAGGTACATCTTTGTATCTTATTTAGCCTACTCCTAAATGGTTCATTTTAATACCTTAAAGGTGCATATTAGTAGCTTAAAAGCATGTATTAATACTTTAAAAGTACATATTATTACCTAAAGTGTATATAGTAGTACCTTTTGAAGGGGTACCACCACAGTTTTGTACCTTTTTTCTGAAAGTATACATAATAATTTGTATTTTATTCATTTGAACATATTAGCATGATATGGAGGTGTATGTACTGTATGGGCTTATATGTGTTTTCATATAAAGGAGGCAGGCACAGTACAGGTTTTGCTGGTATTTGCCATTGGTCGGCCTGAAGCTGCACTGGGCAGCTGAACATCTGCCGTCATCAGAATACCAACTGAAAATCAGTAAAACCAGAGCTAAAATGTACCAGCTCAAGCAAGCACTCCAGCAACACACGGTAAGGCAATTTACATGTGACTGAGTGAGTTTCTCAGTCCTTAAACTAAACAAATAATCAATGAATGACTTGTTTTGGGTAGTATTGCTGACAGTAGCCTAGATCTTAACTAAATCTCCTAAAAAAAAGTTCTCAAGAGAAAAAAAATAAAACAAAAGTCAATAAAAAGTCCCCTTTCAGATAACAACATGTTTCTGTGTGTTTTTTGCAGAAAGGAGGCAAGGTGTTAGTTTCTCGTGCTGTTGATCGCTTGAGGCGCAAACTTGAAGAGTGCGAGATCTGGCTCCTAACAAACACGCCGTCTTTTACTTTAGACCTACACAGCACCAGTGGAAAGGTAAAACCACAACAGTGTCACACATGAACACGCGAGCACATTCTTTCTATCCAACAAGCATTCATTTTTTCTATTCAGTTTTTTTTTAAGAAAAAAACTTATAGCATTTTTCACAATATATATTGTTCCAAAGCAGTTCATACAGGTTAACAGAATAAACTTTAATACCTTAATTTAGCTGAAATGAGCTTAAAGGTGACAGTGGCAAGTAAAAACAAAACTCCCTAAGTTGTTTAGTTACATGAGGAAGAAGCCTTGAGAGGAACCAATGTCTTGTGAACAAAAGACCTACTTTAAGTATGACTAAATTAAAAGACCTTTCACAACAAATGTGAATATTAAGAATGCCTATTAAATTCTAATTCAAGTCCATTTCAAACATGATGAAGTCAATTAAATTGATTAAATATTAATTATTTTAAAATAAAATCATGTAACTGTAATTTTTAACTAGAAAAAAATTTACGGATATAAAGTATTGTAAGAATGTTTTGAAAAAATTGAAAAAGCCTTTAAACTACACGTCTCCCCTGTTATTGGTAGAAAAATTTTACAGGAAAATAATGCTTTTTCCTGCCACAGAGTCACACTATCCGACTGTTTTCTTTGTATGACCTGATTGAGTGGAAAGAAGCCATTGAGAAGCAAAGTGGAAACTGTGAGTGCATCTTCATCCAAATGTGTATTTTGTCCTGATGATTGATTGTATGATTAAAACGCCATGCATTTGTGTGTGTATGTGTATGTGTGTGTGTTTCACAGGTATTGAGACGGTTCCTCCAGACCTGCTGTCTGTTACCAGTTCCTGTATCAAACTCAGAATGACTCAACAACCTCCCCTTCACTGTGTTCAGTCCAGTAAAGCTCCCTCTGTTTCTCTCTTTCAGTAAATAGTGCTCTCACAATCATCTCAATCACACTTGTGCACAATCAACACTCTCTCTCCTATTGTGTCTTTCACAGATGAAAGTGCACATATATGTGGGAGCTTATATGTGATGATTCAATCGGCATGTGGTCTGCAAAACTCGAGCAGTAAGTGACAAATCACACGTTGTCTGTACAAGAATGGAAGTTTCCGAGCCACACATCAAACCCACAAACTCATCACATACATTCTGCACTAAATATGAAGGACGTATTTGCTTTCATCAAACACTGTTGCCAAAGTAACACACCACAAAAATACACTGTGCCCAAATATGCTTTAAATAAAATTAGTAAACATAAAAATACCATCCATTTTTCAAACAGTATACATAGAACTTTAATTAAAATACTATAGTATGTATGAATTGAACAGTATCGTCCAATAAGCTTCTTGTCTTTATTTCATTTGACCTTTCAGGTGCATATGTGTGTGTGGAGGTAGACGGCTTTGAGTTTTACGATAGACGAAAACAAACCTGCCTTTCAGCCTTCTGTGTTACACCACAATGGGATGAGGTGAGTAGGTAAAAGCCATTATCAGAGGCGGACAAAGTACACAATTTCCTTACTTGAGTGAAAGTACAGATACTACTGGTCAAATACTACTCCACTAAAAGTGAAAGTTGTAAAGACAGATTTTTACTTAAGTAAAAGTACGGAAGTACAAGTTTTTAAAAGTACTTAAGTATCAAAAGTAAAAAGTAAATTCACTGTTTTATTGTCGCATTGTTGTATACTTACAATACCTTATGCTACTAAGGCAACCTACTGAATACACTGATTAGCTTGTATTATCTTTGGAATTAAGACCTTTTATGTTACAAAACCTATTGAAATGGAACAACTGAATTAAGACAATCATCTTTATTTTTTTATTTAACACTCCTACAACTACATTGAACTGATTTTAATACTTGTCTAAAAGTTACAAAGTTCTTTTTCAAAGAGATATTGAAGTCTATGATATGGTTCATTTTAGGCAAACAAAGCAAACATTGAAAAGAAAACAAATCTTTAGTCTTTTCAGAAAACTGGAACATACTCAGTATGGCCATGGGTGTGCACGTTGCACCAAAGAACCGTCTTTTTGAATTTTGCCATCAACTGATCAGTGTTCATAAAATGCTCAGAAATCAGTGAACTTCACAACATGTGGCTATGGTTGGGTATTGTTTGAATTTTATCCATTTGATTCTGATTCTGCTTATTGATTTCAATTCTTATTGATTCCCAGTTTAGATTCTAAAGTTTTCATTTAGCCTACTTTTTGATCATTTGTTTGCAAAAAATATATGTATTTATGTGCAGTGTTTTGACAATACAATAATGTTCAGATTTATATACTTCCCTGACCAGTTTTTAGCAGCAGTTTACCAGTAGGCCTAATATATATATATATATATATATATATGTATATATATATATATGTATATATATATATATATATATATATATATATATATATATATATATATATATATATATATATATATATATATATATATATATATGTATGTATGTATGTATATATTATGGTAAAGTGAAGGCAGCCATTTTTGACAGATATATCAGCCTACCATTTGTATTGCCATAGTTTAAATACAAAAATTAAACTATAGTTACAATGAAACTATGGTAAATTTGTGGTTACTGAAGTTTTACTACAAATAGCATAATTATGGTTACTATAGTGAGATAATAGTAAATTTGTGGATACTGTGATTTTACTGCAAATACCATAGTTATGGTTACTATAGTAAAAACATGGTTAATTTTCCAAAGGGCTTTAATGAGTTAACACATGCCTTTTTAGAGCGCTTTTAGCTGTGCAGTAGCACGGACGTTTACATTAGTTTAGTGGGGAAGATCCCGAATTTGCCAGATTTGCGTAAAAAATCAGCCAAATGTCCATTCAAAGCTAGGCGGAAAACTGCAGGCTTAGAAATACTGTAAGACTTGGCATCACATGAAGGTCCTGGCAGATCTCAGGCCGGATTTTCGCAGAAAAAAGGGTTCAGTGAATCTGAACATGCACACACTGTAAAAACTGCTATATATAACGACTTTCTACTTGGGGACCTTTATATAAATGTAGTTGAGTAAAAAGTACGATATTTGTCTTTCAAATGTAGTGAAGTTAAAGTTGCAAGTTTCCAGAAAAAATAATACTCAAGTAAAGTACAGATACTCAAAAAGTGTACTTAAGTACAATACTCAAGTAAATTTACTTCGTTACTGTGCACCTCTGGCCATTATGAATTTTTAGTAATTAGATCATGTATTCTGTGATTTGACTTGTATTTAATATACTGAATTGATTTGAATGTACCACTATATGTTTTTGTGTGTAGGAGCTTGTGTTTCAAGTGGAGGGAGCTCAGCAGCTGTTCCTGGTGTTTGTGTCTCAGAATGAGAACGGCAGTCAAGACAACATTGTGGGCAGGGCGGTGTTAAATGTGAGTTCATATACATTTTGCTTCATTTTGTGTCTTTTTAAATGAGTTGTTTGTCCAAACATAAACATCTTGTCATCATCTCATCTTCATTTTAAACCGGTATTATTTGTGTGAAACTAAACCTGATTTTTAAATAACTGACTTTATTCACATAAAACCGTCTTTAGATTAAATTGTACAGTTTTAGTTCAGTCTGTACATTTAGTTATTAATGTGATGCATAAAAGAGCCATATATTTATGTTTATAGCTGGACACTGACAACATGTTGAAGAAGTGGAAGAAAGTCACTTGTTCTTTGGGCCAAGTTGATGTGACCTTGTCAATCAAGTACATGCCCCACCCTCTCGGGCCTCCTAGCACCACCCCTCTAGTACAGGAACCAGTGTTCTGTGTGCCGATTGGACAAGTGGCAATGTGAGTTCACAATCCAAAAATTACTATTTAGATATTGCAATAATTTTATGTTGTTAATAATTCAATATTCTTTAGTCTTTTTTATACAGTGATCCCTAAAAGTAAACACTTACACCACAATTAAAAATGTATGAATACCAATGCATAAATATCAAAGCTATTTTGAAATATTTTTGAAATATTGAAATAGCATTACAATTTAAAATAACTCTTTTCTATTTTAATATATTTTAAAATGTAATTTATTTCTGTGATGGCAAAGCTGAATTTTCAGCAGCCATTACTTGTCTTCAGTGTCACATGATCCCTCAGAAATCAGTGTAAAGCAACTGTAATGTAATATAATCATTATAACATTTCTTATTGTTACCAGCTGAAAACAGTTGTGCTGCTTAATATTTTTATGGAAATAGTGATGCTTTTTTTTCAGAATTTTTTGATAAAGTTCAAAGTGCATTTACTGCATTTTTGTAGGGTTATAAATGTCTTTACTGTCACTTTTTATTAATTTAATGTGTCCTTACTGAATAAAAGTATTTATTTATTTAAAAAAAACTCTTACTAACCCCAAGCTTTTGAACAGTATTGTGTGTGTTAAAGTTGTCCTAAGACAAGAATGGGTATTGTTTTGGTTTTAGGACAACTTTAAAGAAAGGTTTTGATCCACTTCAAATGTTGACTATTGTATATATATATATATATATATACACACACACAGTATATATATATATATATATATATATATATATATATATATATATATATACACAGGTGCATCTCAATAAATTAGAATGTCGTGGAAAAGTTCATTTATTTCAGTAATTCAACTCAAATTGTGAAACTTGTGTATTAAATAAATTCAATGCACACAGACTGAAGTAGTTTAAGTCTTTGGTTCTTTTAATTGTGATGATTTTGGCTCACATTTAACAAAAACCCACCAATTCACTATCTCAACAAATTAGAATACTTCATAAGACCAATAAAAAAAACATTTTTAGTGAATTGTTGGCCTTCTGGAAAGTATGTTCATTTACTGTATATGTACTGAATACTTGGTAGGGGCTAATTACTGCTTCAATTCGGCGTGGCATGGAGGTGATCAGTTTGTGGCACTGCTGAGGTGGTATGGAAGCCCAGGTTTCTTTGACAGTGGCCTTCAGCTCATCTGCATTGTTTGGTCTCTTGTTTCTCATTTTCCTCTTGACAATACCCCATAGATTCTCTATGGGGTTCAGGTCTGGTGAGTTTGCTGGCCAGTCAAGCACACCAACACCATGGTCATTTAACCAACTTTTGGTGCTTTTGGCAGTGTGGGCAGGTGCCAAATCCTCCTGGAAAATGAAATCAGCATCTTTAAAAAGCTGGTCAGCAGAAGGAAGCATGAAGTGCTCCAAAATTTCTTGGTAAACGGGTGCAGTGACTTTGGTTTTCAAAAAACACAATGGACCAACACCAGCAGATGACATTGCACCCCAAATCGTCACAGACTGTGGAAACTTAACACTGGACTTCAAGCAACTTGGGCTATGAGCTTCTCCACCCTTCCTCCAGACTCTAGGACCTTGGTTTCCAAATGAAATACAAAACTTGCTTTCATCTGAAAAGAGGACTTTGGACCACTGGGCAACAGTCCAGTTCTTCTTCTCCTTAGCCCAGGTAAGACGTTGTCTGTGGTTCAGGAGTGGCTTAACAAATTCCTTGACACGTCTGTGTGTGGTGACTCTTGATGCCTTGACCCCAGCCTCAGTCCATTCCTTGTGAAGTTAACCCAAATTCTTGAATTGATTTTGCTTGACAATCCTCATAAGGCTGCGGTTCTCTCGGTTGGTTGTGCATCTTTTTCTTCCACACTTTTTCCTTCCACTCAACTTTCTGTTAACATGCTTGGATACAGCACTCTGTGAACAGCCAGCTTCTTTGGCAATGAATGTTTGTGGCTTACCCTCCTTGTGAAGGGTGTCAATGATTGTCTTCTGTACAACTGTCAGATCAGCAGTCTTCCCCATGATTGTGTAGCCTAGTGAACCAAACTGAGAGACCATTTTGAAGGCTCAGGAAACCTTTGCAGGTGTTTTGAGTTGATTAGCTGATTGGCATGTCACCATATTCTAATTTGTTGAGATAGTGAATTGGTGGGTTTTTGTTAAATGTGAGCCAAAATCATCACAATTAAAAGAACCAAAGACTTAAACTACTTCAGTCTCTGTGCATTGAATTTATTTAATACAGGAGTTTCACAATTTGAGTTGAATTACTGAAATAAATGAAATTTTCCATGACATTCTAATTTATTGAGATACACCTGTGTGTGTGTGTGTATATATATATATATATATATATATATATATATATATGTATGTATATATATATATATATATATATATATATATATATATATATATATATATAGTAGATTCTGGTTGTCAAACATTAATGAAATTAAATGTCCATAATGTGATGAACTCCACGTGTGGTTTTTCTGCTAAGCACCTGTGTGAAGAGTCCAAATAATCTGCTGGTGTGCACGTTTGTGATTCTTGTGTTTTAAGACATGTAGAAATAGAGGTGTTTTGTCATCAAAAAAGAAAGAGAAAATGAAAACGGAATCCCAAGAAGTGTTTAAAGGGTTAATTGTGTCTATGTTTGTGTTTACAGGCAAGAGAGTGTGCTGGTCCCTCACATTGTCCGTTCCTGTGTGGAGGAGATTGAGAGGAGGGGTCTGAATGAAGAGGGGATCTACAGAATCTCAGGAGCCAGCACCGAGATACAAGCACTAAAACATGCATTCAACACTAGTGAGTGTGTGTGTGTGTGTGTGTGTTAAACTGTCCACAGATTCTCACAGTATTTGTCTCAAAAGTGTGCTTCTCTCTCTCTCTGTAGATTACCGTGAGGCTGTGAGTAAACTGAGGACTGTAGATGTGAATGCTGTATCAGGCACTCTGAAACTGTACTTTAGAGAACTTCCTTTTCCTCTTATTCCCTCTGAGCGATTCAAGGAGCTTGCAGATGCACTAGGTGAGAACTTCACACACCTGAACACACAGTTGCACAGGTCTGTGCATAAACATGCAAGACTGTGAGAACAGTAAACATCGTGACGATGATGAAGCATTTGAAATGATAATATATCTCTGTCTTTATCCGGTTATGGCAGACATTGCCGATCCATATCTCAGGGCCGACAGCATGCTGACTTTGTTGCAGACTCTACCAGATGTAAACCGCAACACTCTCCTCTTCCTCTTACATCACCTGAGACGGTATACAACATCCTTTCAAATCATAACTGCCAAATCACTGATTTAGTTTCCAGTGTTAGGGAGTAGCTAGCTACAAGTAGCGACGCTACTAGCTTAACTACATTTTTCAGCAGCTTTACAGTAGCTTCACTACTTTTAAAACAGTGTAGCTTTTCCTGTAGCTAACTACTTTTTCCAGCAAGTAGCGATGTAGCGCGACCAAACGCTACATTCTGTTTTGCGTTCTGACAAGTCATGAGCCTGTAATGCAGGGGTGTCAAACTCAGTTCCTGGAGGGCCGGAGCCCTGCAGAGTTTAGATGCAACCCTAATTAAACACACCTGATCCAGCTAATCAAGTCAATCAGGCTTATTTGAAAACTAGATGGTTTGTGTGTTGGAGCAGGGTTGGAACAAAACTCTACAGGGCTGCGGCCCTCCAGGAACTGAGTTTGACACCCCTGCTGTAATGCATTGAAGCAGCGCACGCAGCGTCTTCTTCTGACCTGATCACAAACTAAATTTGATCATTACTGCCATCTGTTGTGATATCATGCATCGCGTGGCTTTACAGTCTTTCCACCGGCAAGAGATCGTCTGATGATATGCAAAGGATGTACAGGAATGGATGTTTCACATGAATCAGCTGTAATTTACGCAAAAAAAAAAAATAAATTAAAATGTATATATATATATATATATATATATATATATATATATATATATATATATATATTAAAATGTGCTCTACATCGAAGACTTAAAGCACATACAGGAGGTGAATAATAGCCTTTTAAAACTGATTATTTTTTCTTCTTTTTTGCACTCTAGATCAAATGTCTATTTTACAATGGTGAACGGTCATAATAAAATCTGTCCCCCCACAGTTTTGTAATGAACACTAATCGAACAGAAAATAAAATCGCACTGCAGTAGTGTGCTTATCATTTGGCAAAGGATGGTTGCGGCGGGATTCACGCAAAGCGCAGTGTTCACGCGCGCAGCTGATGATTGACGTCTCAGAACAGCTCCATTCACAGCCAATAGTAGCAATATTGCAATATATATATATATATATATATATATATATATATATATATATATATATAACTATATAGTATTTTATTATTGCTTGTATCGGATAGTTTACTAAATCAAATGATTGGGACACTTTTTGTAATTGAAATGGCTTGGAAAAGTGTCCCAATCATCCTGAATTTACTCTACTCTTTTACATTTATTTTAAACCCCAAATATTTTACTTATAACTTCATTATATTTTACTTAACCTATAACTTCATTATAATTTTTCATTAATAATTATTTAGTTATTTTCAATGTTAATTGTAAATAATAATAATAATAATAATAATAATAAAATGAAAGTAGTTTCAATGTAGCTAGCTACTTTTTGATAGTAACTTGTAGTGTAGCTAGCTACTTTTTCAGAAGAGTAGCTTGAATGTAACTTAACTACTTTAATTTACGAGTAGCTTGTAGCTGGTCAAGCTACAGTTTCAGAGTAGCTTTCCCAACACTGTTAGTTTCACCCCAGGCTGACCTGAATCACTTTCGGCATTGATGGATGTAAATAAGAAAAAGATATTTCTCAGTTTTATTTTTTTCCCTCTCCTTCTCACGCATCTTCTTTCTTTTTGTGTTTCTCAGTGTTGCAGAGAGGAAGCAAGAGAATAAAATGTCTCTGAGTAATTTGGCCACAGTGTTTGGCCCCAGCCTCTTGCGCCCCCCAGTGGCTCGTGTCGACATATCTCAAGAAGTGGAGGTTCAGGTGAGTTGTTTCTTTTTTTTTTTACAAAATTAAAGTTTGATGTGTCCAGTGTGGCACTGTAGTATTATAAATAGTCCAGTGATAACATTTCCTTGAAGCCTGGCCGCTTACGCACACGTGCAGTTTTTTCTATTCTGGGGTTTTTTCTATTCTTGTTTTAGAAGAAGTGAAACAAAAATTTTCTGCACTCAGTGGATACTTGAGTATCTTCCCTGCAATGGCGTGGACTTATGAAATGAGGAGGAAAAATCCCCTGTCTGTGTTTTTTTATATTCATGTTACATTTCCACTTGTTCTGGGACAATGGACTATTTCTCTTAAACTCTCAACAAGAAACCAATGTTCTTATGTTCATATGAACACTTTATTAAAGCCAAGTCACATTAAAATCTTAGCAAGTTAATGCATTATTAATGTTCTTTAAAAAAGCATATTTCTTTCTAGCTTTTTTGTTATTTGCAACTAGGGCTGTGCTTGTTTGTAGGGCTGCACAATTTGGCCAAAACTTGTGTGATTATATATATCAATTTGACTTGACATTATTCTTCTTCTTCTTCTTATTACTAAATAATACTATTAACAAAATAAGAAATATTACTATTGTAATATTACGCTGTAAAATAAAAAATAGAGTATTTAAGAAAAGTAATATAATTATTTAATATTACAGTACAACTATAAATTTACAATACTAATATTTATGGCTGTCTTAATTTTTTCATTTTTAGACATTAAACCATCAAGCTTTAATTTTGCTTGTCTTTATAATCACTTTTCATTACATTCACTCTGAAACACTCAGCGCATATATTTATTTTATTAAATCTGCGCTACATCTACATTAAATCTATGCACTAAGCTATATCCAGATTTCAGATTTATTTCAGTTAATCATGCAGCCCTACTTATATATGTTGTTTGAATATTATTAATAATAGTCACCTCTTTGCAGTCTATTAGTTATTTAATTTTGTCATGATGATCACAGGCAAGGAATTAATTTATACCAATTTGACCCATTTAGGCTGATTTGTAGACCAATTCTGAGCATCAGAGGTGAGCATTAACAAACTGACAGATTAATCAGCCAATCACAGTGAGAAAGAGAATATGAAAAGTGGGCATTATTGCATTGACAGGGTAATGAGCCAGTCACAGCCTGAAGGAGGCACTGCATCCTCTCACATGATTTTGCGCATCTTGACTTGAGTTTTTGTGCTTCCCATCACAGGTTCGGGTGATTTTTCTTTATCTTCAGTGTCAGAACCTTCCAGAAGCTCTTCTCACAAAACATCTGGACATTGATGAGCTAGAGACATGAGCCTTCAACAGCCAGACTCCTCTGTCTGCATATCCATGGTCGTCTGTAAATTTGTAAAAATTCTGTTTAACCCACTTTACTATAGAGATGTTTAATATTTTATTTTCAGGTTTTTAATGTCATTAAAAAATGACATGACCATGAGTTGACTATGTTTTAGTGCTTTAATATTAAGGTGCTGTCACATTTACCATTGTTCGGCAAAATTTCACATGCAAAATCCAGCCAATCCAATAGAAATTTGTGCAAACAGGAGTTTTACATGGAGTTTTACCACACCTTTACAGGTCAGAATGTGGACACTTAAGAAGTATAACTGACTAGTTACTGTTAGTGAGAGAGAACTATATAGATATAAAAACAAAACAAAAAAAAAACTAATTAAACTAAAAAAAATGAATTAAAATTAAAAAAAAAAAAAAAAAAAAAGTGAAAAATGTCCTTTGAGCCAGGACAGAAAAGTATTTTCTTGTACATAAAGACCACTACTGACTAGGACCTCATTGAAACAGAGTCTCTGGGTGGGCCGAGAGGGCAACAGGGGAGAAAGGTGAAGTGAGACACTTGTAATATCCTACCACAGATGGCCAACTCTCACACACACACACACACTTGTGGGGGTCACCAATAACTCTGCCGCTCTCCCACCCCCTCACCCCACCTCCATGCAAATCAATCCGCTACGGTTCAGCTCCAACAAGAGTAAGTTCACCATGACATGCACCAGCACTTCAAAGAGATCCATGCTTCCTAACCTCTCCCCCATCGTCGCTGGCTGTTGCTTTTCACCTCAGCTTATGCCCCACCTGGCCGGGGTGGGATTCACTCTCCTTCCCTCCGCCTGATTTTGACTTTGATCCATAATCCAAACTTGGAAATGCGTTCCCGTTCCCAGCGTTCCAGGCAGGAAAACTGCAGCAATGTCAGATGTGTGCCATAACGCCATCCAGACATGCCCCGGTTACAACACAGCATCAAATGGGTTATGAAAGACGTTGGTGCTCCCACACAAAAATGGCCACCAATAAAACAGGTTCCTGTGGTTAAGCGCTAATGCAGAAGGGACGATCAGAAAAGATCTTGCCATTAGAATAAAGGAACTGAATGATGGATTGAATGGGAAAAGCACAATGAAAGACACATTATTAGTAACGGCTGTATCTCTGTAGCGGCCGCAGGTCAAACTGAAACTAGATTTGAGGGCATAGTTTGAAATGTACATCAGATGCTAACAGGTGAAATATAGATCACTCTAGCAAGGGTTTTCAAACATTTTGATCCCAAGCACCCCTAAATATGATCCCCCTGCAAGGGAACACCTTGAACCTAAAATATAAACAGCTCTCTATTTTCAAATATTATATATAGAGCAGCTCTATATATTTATGACTCATTTATACTATGTGATAAATTGTAAAGATAAGTTGTTTTCAGCTTTATATTGTCTTTGCACAACCCCCCACCGCTTAAAATTATAAGTAGTGGGTAAAAAAAGTTCTGGTAATGCAAGATTTATACACATTTTAATTTCAATATAAAAATATATTATAATTAATTAATTAAAATATATTATAATTCTAATATAATAATTTAATATAAATACTTTTTATAGCACTTTTAACAATAAATATTGCTGTAAAGCAGAGGTGCCCAAACTTTTTGAACAAAGGGAGATTGAAAGCTGTGAAAAAAATTTAAATGTTGCATTATATTCTACTATCCTACATTATATTATTATTTTTTTTACATTTAATAAAATCAGCAAATATTTGAATACTTTTTTCTAACATTCAAATTATTTTTCAAATTCACTATTCAAATGAAGAGATATACACACACACACACAAATAAAAAAAAAAAAACGTACACACACACACACATAATTTTTTTAAAGAAATGAAAATATGCTTCAATGGCATGTTTTTTTTTCTGGGTTTTTTTTCGTTCTCTTGTGATAAGGCCAGTGTTGCCAACTTAGCAATTTTGTTGCTAAATCTAGCAACTTTTCAGACTACTCTAGAAATTTTTTCTTCAAAAAGCACCTAGCAACAAATTTAGCAATTTTTTAAATTTATTTGGCAACTTTTAGCAACTTTTGATGTGACTCAGAAAATAAAAGGGCATACATTTTCCATCCAAATTACACAAAAAGAGGAAACCAAAGATGACTAGCAGTACACCCATCACGTGAACTAGTTAGCTGCTGTTTGCAATTGTTCAATTTAATAATAATAATTGAATCATTGTTTATTTATGATACACTTTGTTAGTATCTTGTAACTGCGATTGTTGATCAGTTAGTACACTGTAAGAAAAATGGAAAAGATACTAGTAATTTTCCAGGACATTATCCATTATCACTCTGTATTGTAACCTGAAAACACAATCCATAGTTTAAAATCTAGGTAAAAAAAAAAAATAATAACAATACCTAAAATTCTTTTATATTAACATAGTAGATTGTGCCCTGTTTTTTATAGACGTTTCTTAGAGTGTAGCACACTAACTACTAATACATTGCTTAAAGCCAAAGACTATAGAAATCCTTGAAAGGGACTTTGTTAAAGCATAATTGTTAAGAATTTCAATTCAATTCAATTCAATTCAAGTTTATTTGTATAGCGCTTTTCACAATACAAATCGTTGCAAAGCAGCTTTACAGGAAATTAAGTTTCTACAATATATTTATATATTGTAGAAACTTAATATATTTAACTTATGGCGAAATTTGGTAGTTCTGTATGTTGTCTGAGGGTATGCTTCATCTGAGGTCCTCTGAGGGGTTGGCATCATCTCTTCTCAGGTGTTCTGGATCCAGACTGAAGCTTGTGTAAATCCTAGTTATGCAGATGCAGAAACAGAGAAACAAATAGAGACATAATTAGCGTAGCTGCTGTTCCAACCAAGCAAAAATGATTTGTTCAATCCAAGCTAAAGAACAATAATGCGTGTTTGATCAGATATAACTGCAGTACAAGATCATGAGATGCATTATGTGAATGCTTGGCTAAAGAGATGTGTCTTTAATCTAGATTTAAACAGAGAGAGTGTGTCTGAACCCCGAACATTATCAGGAAGGCTATTCCAGAGTTTGGGAGCCAAATGTGAAAAGGATCTACCTCCTTTAGTTGACTTTGCTATCCTAGGTACTACCAAAAGTCCAGAGTTTTGCGACCTTAGGGAGCGTGATGGATTGTAGCGTGGTAGAAGACTAGTTAAGTACACAGGAGCTAAATCATTAAGGGCCTTATAGGTAAGTAATAATATTTTGTAACTGATGCGGAACTTAATAGGTAGCCAGTGCAGAGACTGTAAAATTGGGGTAATATGATCATATTTTCTTGACCTAGTAAGGACTCTAGCCGCTGCATTTTGGACTACCTGTAGCTTGTTTATTGAAGATGCAGGACAACCAGCTAGCAGTGCATTACAATAGTCCAGTCTAGAGGTCATGAATGCATGAACTAGCTTTTCTGCATCAGAAACAGGTAACATGTTTCGTAGCTTGGCAATGTTTCTAAGATGGAAGAATGCGGTTTTTGTAACATGGGAAATATGATTTTCAAAAGACAAGTTGCTGTCTAATATAACACCCAGATTTTTGACTGTAGAGGAAGTAACAGTACATCTGTCTAGTTGCAAATTATAATCCAAGAGATTCTGTGTACTGTTTTTTGGTCCAATAAGTAATATTTCTGTCTTATCTGAATTTAATAGGAGAAAATTACTGGTCATCCAATCTTTTACATTTTTAACACACTCTGTTAGCTTAGATAATTTAGAAGTTTCATCTGGTCTTGTTGAGATATATAGTTGAGTATCATCAGCATAACAATGGAAACTAATCCCGTATTTTCTAATAATATTACCAAGGGGCAACATATATATTGAAAATAGCAGAGGACCTAGGACAGATCCTTGTGGTACTCCATATTTTACTGGTGATAATTGAGATGACTCCCTGTTTAAATAAACAAAGTGGAAGCGATCAGACAGGTAGGATCTAAACCATCTTAAAGCCTGCCCTTGAATACCCGTATAATTTTGTAATCGATCTATGAGTATGTCATGATCTATAGTGTCGAACGCAGCACTAAGATCAAGTAAAACTAGCAATGAGATGCAGCCTTGGTCTGACGCAAGAAGCAAGTCATTTGTAATTTTAACAAGTGCAGTTTCTGTACTATGGTGGGGCCTGAAACCTGACTGAAATTCTTCATAGAGATCATTTTTTTGCAAAAAAAGAGCACAACTGAGCAGATACAACTTTTTCTAAAATTTTAGACATAAACGGAAGATTAGAAATGGGTCTGTAATTTGCTAGTTCATTAGGATCTAGTTGTGGTTTTTTAATAAGAGGCTTAATAACCGCCAGCTTGAATGATTTTGGAACGTGACCTAAAGATATCGATGAGTTAATAATATTGAGAAGCGGTTCTTCTGCTACAGGTAACAACTCTTTCAGTAATTTAGTGGGTACAGGATCTAATAGGCATGTTGTTGGTTTAGATGCATTGATAAGTTTATTTAGCTCTTCCTGTCCTATAGTTGTAAAGCACTGCAGTTTTTCTTTGGGTGCAATGAATGGAGCTGAAGTACTAGACGCTGCAGAATCTACATTTGTTATTGTATTTCTGATGTTATCTATCTTATCAGTGAAGAAATTCATAAAGTCATTACTATTAAATTGTGAGGGAATATTTAGATCGGGTGGCGTCTGTTTATTTGTTAATCTAGCCACTGTGCTAAATAAAAACCTTGGATTGTTTTGGTTATTTTCTATGAGTTTGCGGATATGCTCTGCCCTGGAAGCTTTTAAAGCCTGTCTATAGTTGGACATACTGTTTTTCCATGCAATTCTAAAAACTTCCAAGTTAGTTTTTCTCCATTTGCGCTCAAGTTTACGAGTTTCTTTCTTGAGAGAATGGGTATTACTGTTGTACCATGGCGCAGTACGTTTTTCTCTAACCTTTTTCAAGGTAGTATTACTAGTTTACTAGCTATTAAAAAAACTTAAATGGTTCAATAATTCAATGTATTAAAAATACAGTTATTTATATTATATTATGCATATTATTTTACAAACAGATCAAAATGAACATATATAATTTTTTTTCTGAGATTTGATGTGACAATTTTGTGTCGTGATTACGCAATGACGTCATCGCGCAATGACATCACAACGTGATTTAGCAACTTTTAGCAACAAATCGACCTTCCTTTCGCAACTTTCACTGAAAATTAGTTGGTAGCGCTGGATATGCCATGGTTGACCAAATCAAAGGTCATCATGGACCAACCTTTATGGGATATAACTTTACCGGTTTGGGCATTTCTGCTGTAAAGCAATTTTTTTCACAGAATAGTGGCTTAGACACAATGGTGAGGGAAAAACTACTGGAATTACCAGAAAATTACCATAACATTTCTATGTCACAAAGGGATATTATTCAGCAATCCTACTGAAGAAAAAAAAAAAAACTTCCCACTGATTTCTATTTGCAGCAAAGGTTGTACAGTTTCTGGGGCTTGAAATTAACCCAAGTGTTCCTGCTTGCACATACAGAAAAAGCAAGGTCCGCCTATGACTGCGGTTAAACCAGCCGCCACTCCGAAATGCATGCTCAATCTAGCCGCCGAGCTGTTCTGTTGTGCGCGCATATACAATGCATTACGCGATCTTTCGCCTGCGTTCACTCAGCCATTTTTTTTTTTTTTTTTTTACTGCTTAACTTATACATACAAACAAGAACAGGGAAATAAGAGTAAGGGTAATATATATTAAGAAAATTGATTATACTAACTAATAAAGTAATAGATTAACTGTCTCTAATATTATTATAATAATCTCTAAAAAATGTATTTAAAATAGGCCTTATAAAATGAAATTGTCTAAAAGTGTTAAGTAACAGCCTAATAATTAAGGTTCAAACAAAATGATATCAAAATAACTGATGTTGAATTACAAAATAAAAGCGCCCCAAATTCTCATATCCAACCTGTTTTGCTTAGCATTTCAGATAGTTTTAAAACGGAAAGTCCCTGTTACCACAGACTAGTTTTACTTCAGATTGATAGTAGACCTTCTCAGGTTGTCATTCACCCAAAATCAGGCAAGTCTGATGTTGCATTACAAAATAAAAGCCCTCCAAAATCTCATTTAAAGGGTGTTTTACTTGGCATTTCAGATAGCTCTAAAAAGGAAAGTCCCTGTTGCCACACACTAGTTTCACTTCAGATTGATAGTAGACCTTGTTGTAATGCAACATCAGACTTGCCTGATTTTTGGTGAGTGACAACCTGAGAAGGTCTACTATCAATCTGAAGTAAAACTAGTCTGTGGTAACAGGGACTTTCCTTTTTAGAGCTATCTGAAATGCCAAGTAAAACAACCTTTATATCAGATTTTGGGGGGCTTTTATTTTGTAATGCAACATCAGACTTGCCTGATTTTTGGTGTGTGACAACCTGAGAAGGTCTACTATCAATCTGAAGTAAAACTAGTATGTGGTAACAGGGACTTTCCTTTTTAGAGCTGTCTGAAATGGCAAGTAAAACACCCTTTATATGAGAATTTTGGAGGGTTTTTATTTTGTAATGCAACATCAGACTTCCCTGATTTTGGGTGAGTGACAACCTGAGAAGGTCTACTATCAATCTGAAGTAAAACTAGTCTGTGGTAACGGGGACTTTCCTTTTTAGAGCTATCTGAAATGCCAAGTAAAACACCCTTTATATGAGATTTTGGAGGGCTTTTATTTTGTAATGCAAAATCAGACTTCCCTGATTTTGGGTGAGTGACAACCTGAGAAGGTCTACTATCAATCTGAAGTAAAACTAGTCTGTGGTAACGGGGACTTTCCTTTTTAGAGCTATCTGAAATGCCAAGTAAAACACCCTTTATATGAGATTTTGGAGGGCTTTTATTTTGTAATGCAAAATCAGACTTACCTGATTTTGGGTGAGTGACAACCTGAGAAGGTCTACTATCAATCTGAAGTAAAACTAGTCTGTGGTAACGGGGACTTTCCTTTTTAGAGCTATCTGAAATGCCAAGCAAAACAGGTTGGAAATGAGAATTTTGGAGGGCTTTTATTTTGTAATGCAACATCAGACTTGCCTGATTTTGGGTGAGTGACAACCTGAGAAGGTCTACTATCAATCTGAAGTGAAACTAGTCTGTGGTAACAGGGACTTTCCGTTTTAAAGCTATCTGAAATGCTAAGCAAAACAGGTTGGATATGAGATTTTGGGGCGCTTTTATTTTGTAATTCAACATCAGTTATTTTGATATCATTTTGTTTGAACCTTAATTATTAGGCTGTTACTTAACACTTTTAGACAATTTCATTTTATAAGGCCTATTTTAAATACATTTTTTAGAGATTATTATAATAATATTAGAGACAGTTAATCTATTACTTTATTAGTTAGTATAATTAATTTTCTTAATATATATTACCCTTACTCTTATTTCCCTGTTCTTGTTTGTATGTATAAGTTAAGCAGTAAAAAAAAAAAAAAAAATTGGCTGAGTGAATGCAGGCGAAAGACCGGCGGAAGATCGCCGTAATGCATAGTATGTGCGCGCACGACAAAACAGCGCGGCGGCTAGATTGACCATGCGTTTCGGAGTGGCGGCTGGCTTGCCCGCAGTCGCCTGTGGGAGTAGCATTTCTGAAAGGCAGGCGTTTTCATTCTTTTTTAGTATAACCCCTCAGTCAACCTAATCAAGCTTAATTAGGAAGGTTGAAGTTCATTTTAATTTTAGCAACTATAAGAGCATCATGATGACATAGGCCTATAGTCCACTATAAACCTAAAGGTGATTTTATAGATTGAGGTCACACCTGCCATTCTGTCATTGTCTGTATGTATATTTTACACATTACGTATATGTATGTTGTTTAGGTGTGGTACAGTGAACCAGTATATATATGTAGCACAGATGGCACCAGTTTTATTAGAGCTAACAGCGAGCAGGAATCTTGTTGCCATGGACGCAATGTGTTCGTATGAGAGGCATGCATGCAAAGGATCAACTGGATTGACCTCTTCACTCACGGGTTAACAGAAGCCGCGTGTGTATCTGGTTCCCTGTGCCCGTCTGTGTATGTGTGCGTGATCTAAACGAGAGAGCGTGTTAGCAACATGTTCGGGAAGGCTTATTAAACAGTGAGGTTCAATCAGCAGTATCATTACTCACGCCAGGGCCGTTTCTAGCCAATTTGACGCCCTAGGCAAAAATATATGTTTTGTATATATATATATATATATATATATATATATATATATATATATATATATAAAACAGACACCAGTTTCTTGTCACATTCAAATTGGTTGTCATAGTAACGACACTAATTTGTGGAGATTCAGCACATTGTGAATTCCACAAATCTGAATGCATTATTTGTAAATTGACTTAAGATAAACATTTTGCACAATTTATTATCTGTAATATCATTGTGTTGCCACTAGATGCTTGTATAGCCCTATGTAACAATCCCTAGTAGCTAAGACATTGCACATAATTTACACATAAATCACACATAAATTAATTGTATTACATTTGGATTTGGATATATGTTTAGATACTATCAATGGCTACTTTTTGCCTTTATCTGTTTTTTTGTTCAATTGTTTTGTTGTTGTTGCTTGAAACATTGATTTAAAGTGTCAGTTATTGCATTATTATTTCAGTCAAACTTATAAAACCCTTTGTTACCCCAAACTACATATAAAAGCCTGATCAGTGGCATAAAAGTAATCAATGCAGCTACTAATGCTGCCTTCACATGCTATGAGAAATTTCCTATTTCCCACTTATGAAGTCGTGATCACGAGCTTGTCGTATTCAAGTGCTTTAATGTCGGAAAGAATAAAATGTAGCATCCCATTGGTTGACAGTCATATAAACTTTCACCCCGCTATACATGCAGTTTGCTGACAATTCTGGAATTTCGGCCAAATACATGCTTATTTCACTGCTTATAAAACATACAATATGCTTCGCATGATCGTTCATATCTAGCTTATAAATACACTACTTTAGCGACAAGACAAAGGGATGTAGTTGTTGTGAGAACAGCAATGACAGCAGCAATGGTTGTCCCCTCCACCATGTTTAAATTTTATGACCCGCCCAACTCGGGTATCAAAATTATTTCCGAATTTCCCAGTAGTAAATACGATTTGAGAGGCCGTTCATGTCTAATTTCCGATTAGGTAACTCGTATTTACGATAAATCAGATAGCACATGAAGGCAGCATTAATCCTTTGCTACTCATTAACGCGTGAACTTCCCCTTTAAATAACGTGACGCTCTGCCCTCTGTGTGTATGATGCTGCTCCCATTAAGTGCTGAGTTAGAAGTGAATGAATTGATTCAGCATTTCAACACCTCCGTAAGGATGCATTAAACTCGAGAAAGCGGTTTAATAAAGGATGTATTGATCTCGTGAATTAGCGAATTTTACTATACCAATATTTATTAATTGAATGTTAAAGTTTATATGGGAATATTACATGACACGCTGATCCTTTAACAATGCATTGGCGCAAAAACGCACACCTTTTGGACAAATCTCGCAACATGATATATCAGCTGCCACAAATACTGCCTAAACAAAATACTGATTTTGTACACTTTAATTACTGTACCAATAATTTAAAGTGGCCTTTGAACTTAGCTTTATTGCATGGCAAAAAAAAAAAAAATAAATTAAAAAAAAATTTAAAAAAAGTGTTACCTTGCCATAGCACTGATAGAGTGCTATGGCAAGGTACCATTGATCTAATGGCATTGATAAGCGCTCCAAATGCAAGCATGCAACAATCAGGCAGCAACTGACAGCGCTCTGATCCAATGGCATACAGGCATCGTCAGACTGACAGTACTCTAGCCCAGTGATGTTGGGGATCCAGTGGGGGCCGCAGTCATATTTCAGGGTGACCGTGCCACTCTTTATCACAACCCTGCTCAAATATAGTTCCAGTTCTTGCGCTCATTGGCGTCCCTTCAGCTGGTGACGCCCGCCTAGCTCACCTGTGCCTAGAAACGGTACTGACTCACGCTGTGAGAAAGAACAGAAGAAAGAGAGCGAGTGTGGTAGAGCTTGTTGAACTTTACCTCTGTAATGTACTGTAGGCCTCATGTCTCGTAAAAATTCCTCTTGCCAGCCAGTAAACACACGGGCTCCAGAACTCAGCGTTTATCCCACATGCATTCAGTCTGTCTGTGTGTTCTTAAAGGAATATAGACCTGAGTCCGGAGACACCAAAGTGAATTTTACGTGAAGGTAAAGGCTGTGAGGGATAGACTTACAGTCTTTACAAAGGCACGCACTGTATAAAGGTCCCAGATCACGCAATTTTAATAACTCACAACTTTAAAAGCGGTCTTATCAAGTTTTTGTTAACTGATATATTTATTTATTTATTTGACCATCAAGATGTTTTGTAAGCTCAACAATAGATATGTTGTTTTTCGATCCATTTCTTCTTTCCCTCACAGCCTCGTTTTAATTACCGCCAAAAAAAAAAAAAAATGAGGCACTTACAATAGAAAAGAAGGGAGCCGTTTTTGGAGGATTTTTAGCAGAAATGTAAAGCTTAATTTTTTTTAAGTTTATAATTAATTCTTCTATTAAAACCTGTGTATGATATGAGCTGCAAAGCTGTGAAATTTATCATTTTAAAACGTTTCAGCTGTTTACGGCACTGCGTTATCATGGCGACGAAGTTAAAATTGTTGATAGTAAATGATTTCTACAGTGGGATATAACTTTACACAGAAAAGATTAGTAAATGATTTCTAAAGTGGGATATAACTTTCCAGAAACTTCTTTGTACACTACAACCGTGTTAACCATAGCTATGGTGTTAACACTGTTTTCGTCTTACTTGACTTCCGAAACAGTATTTTAACGTAACGTTGGTCTCCTTCACTTCCATTATAAGTTTTTTTTTCTTTTTCTTTCTATTTTTTCTTTTCTTTAAGAAAAGTAGGGGTGAGAGGAAGTTCATTTGGTAATCAACATTATTCCACAAGTGCTGTCGATTATTAAACTTGTACTGAACTCCAGAACATTACTTTAAATTCCCGACTAAATGTACAGGTGAGTTTGGAACATTTTTAATGTGACCAAAATGTCACACATGCCATGTATTTAGACATCTCACAACTGTGTGTCCACGGAGGTTCTTGTAGTGTTAGGAGTGTGTTATCTGATACACATACTTGGCTGTTAGACAAAATAGAGGACATGTGGATATTAGGGCACGAGAGTTAGCGAGTGAGACTTCCTGCAATATTGTTCTCAAAACAAGGCAAGCGCGGGGCAGTTTGGCCCTTCAAGCTGTGGGAGATTTTTTACACTAAATTAACTGTCCGTCAGTCAGCCAGGCAGGAAGGCTGGGAACAGGTGTTTCCTGTGCAAACAAAGCAGGTGCATCATTGGCCGTCTCGCTCGCTTTTACGGTCTCTCTCCATTTGTCTTTCTCCTTTCAGTCTCGTGTGCGTGAACTTTCCCTCATTATGACTTTTTTTTCTATAAATGAATCACATTTATACTATCTTTTCCTTCACCTTTTCTTACACATTATCGCTATTTTTTTTTTTTACCTTTTATTCTTTGAAATGGAAACATTTATTAAATGTACTAACTGAATAAACGACTTTACCAGGCTTGTTAACAATATTTATTATGAGGTAGAGCGTTAAGTTAAACAGAAAAAAAGACGTTTTGTCACATTTTGATACACAAAAATATTCACAAGTAATAACACTTAAAAAGACACCATATTAGAGATCTGTTGTATACAGTCTGAATTCACTGTCAATGTGATTCATATATATATATATATATATATATATATATATATATATATATACTAGCCACAAAAATGTACAAAAACAATACAAAAAAATATATATATATATTATTACTTACTGTGGGTGCACAATCTTTAGCCACACTTAACATGTCTGTCAATGATGGAGTCCAGAATGGATAAGATTTGTCAGCTGCTGATCTGAAAACAATGTGCCTCTTACAATCCAGCAATAAGAGTCTTACATGTCTGACTGTCAGACTAAATACTGTGGACTGAACAGGATGCCATTCATCTTCAGTAAACTATGGTGATTTTCAGTCTTTTAATATTTGGATTAGACTCGTCTCTTCCTGGAGGGAAGGTGCAAAATTTCTTTCTCAGAGCATGTGACATGAAAAATACCTGATTGTTTCATCTGAAAAAAAAAATAATACAAATGGCTCTGTAATCTGGTAATGAATATATAGCACAACATACAAAAATACTTAGATACTCACAGCAAAATGTGTGAATATTGAGTGGACTGAGTGGCTCTGTATAGGAAACATCCTAGATTAGAAACAACCAAAATATCCCTCGCCATGCATTTGTCTGAGCTTAAGCCCACCGTAGGCATTTCTTAAAGGAATCGTTTCGCAAAAATTAAAATTTATTAAAAATGTATTCACCCTCAGGCCATCCCAGATGTAGATGAGTTTGTTTCTTCATCAGAACAGTTTTGAATAATTTAGCATTACATCTCCTGCTCACCAATGGATCCTCTGCAGTGAATGGGTGCCATCAGAATAAAAGTCCAAACAGCTGATAAAAACACCACAATAATCCACAAATTGATCATTTAACATCTTGTAGAATGAAAAGCTGCGTGTTTGTAAGAAATCCATTATTAAGGTTTTGTAACCAAATATGAGTCCATAATCCATTTATGGCCAAAATACAAGTCCATAATCCATAATAATGCTTACTATAGTGTATATTTCTCTCCTGGTTCAGACGAGACAACTCTTTGACTGTAGAAAGCAATATTATGAATAATATTTTAGCCAGAAACAACGGTTTGAAGTTAGAAACATCTTAATGATGAATTTGTTTATTACAAACATGCAGATTTTCATTTCACAAGACATTCATTGATAGACTGGAGTCATGTGGATTACTTGTGGATTATTGTGATGTTTTTATCAGCTGTTTGGACTCTCATTCTGACGGCACCTATTCACTGCAGAGGATCCATTGGTGAGCAAGTGATATAATGTTCAATTTCTCAAAATATGCTCAAATATAGAAACAAACTCATCCACATCTTGGATGCCCTGAGTATGAATACATCTTTTAGCAAATTTTTAATTTTTTAGTGAACTACTCCTTCAACTTCCTTTTGTTCATAATATCTCAATTTGTTAGACAGGTGGCCCAGGTGACCACGTTGGACATGCTGTCGGGTGGTACTGTTCGTGCTCATTGGCTTGACTCGTCTTTGAAGTACCTGAGAAAGGATCCTGGGTGTGCTGCAACACATGCTGTGTTTCCTGAGTGATGTTTTTAGCCTTACGGTCCTCCTCAAGGTGCGTTTCTGTGTCTTTTACGCCCTGAGTTCCTCCTCTTTTTTGTGTGTGCGTGAGGTCTGATCCTCCAGATTGTGTGGTTAAATGATGCTGCTTATGCGTCGTGTGTGTATGTTTATGTGGTCTGTGTGGCTCAGACTGCAGTTTGTTAAGATGTGGGGGTGTGTATTCTTCGTACAAGTTTGGGTGAGAGTGTTTCTGCACAGTGGTATTTCCCTGTAGGCACTTTCCTCGGGTGTCCTGCCCGCGGAAGCCTCTTAATTTGGGGCTCCAGTGTTCCCTCCACTGCAAAGCCATTGTGGTGCGGTCTGCGACTAATCGCCTCTCCTCAGGGATCCAACTCCGGCCACTTTCCTCCGCTCCAATCAGGAGGAATGTCCGGCCCATTTGAAGTGCAGGGCAACCACAGCTCAGGTCCCGATCTGGAACCCAGAGGGCTTGAATACCTCGCTTAACATGTGAAGAGCCCATACGAAAAACTGACTGCACCAATACAGAAAACTGCCACCAGGGACCAGAACGTTCCTTACTTTTGACCTGCACCTTCAGCACTGGGACAAAAGTATGACAGAAAACAGACAAGGATGTTAGACAACATGACTAAAGACTGGAATAAGTGACATGACTTTTGCCTCAATTTGTAAGTCAACCTTGGCTGCCAAAAGTGAAAACATGTCTGCAGATTTTCAGCAGAGTTGACGGATTTTACAGAACATTGCATACTGTAGTGTGTGATGGGCAAAGACTCTGACTTTTTTAGCTGCGGACTATGACTCTATCCAGTTGGAGGATATCAAACATGTTTGATATGTTGAGCTGATTTTTGAACACATATTGTTTTAATTTGTTATGCAGCTTCTAGCAACAAGGCACAGGTTTCGGTGAGATCGTTGTATTCGGAATGATTTGAAAGTCTGGGAGTGTGTGATCCTCAGTTGTTTTGTCTATGATGCCCAGTTTTGTGTGCGTAACCATTTACAAAGTTGGCAAGTGCTGTATTGTATATGCTGGCCTTAAGGTTCTTCATCATGCTTCACATACTTCAGTGATTTTCAAAAGAAATGTAATTCTATACACATTACTGTGTACTTAGGTTTAACATAATTAAGATTTTTTAATGTTTTTAAAAGAAATCTCTTATTTTCATGAAGGCTGTATTTATTTGGCTTTGATGCTCAAATATAGCCTACATAAAAAAAAAACCCAGTAATATTGTGAAATATTATTACAATTTAAAATACTGTAAAATAACTAAATAAATTTTGTTCACTGTATTTTCTATTCATCAAAGAATCCTGAAAAAATGTATCATGGTTTCCACAAACATTTTAAGCAGCAAAAACACTACTGACAATAAGAACCATTATTAAATAATTAGCAACAACAATAATTGAGCACCAGAACAGAATGTTTGATTTCTGAAGGATCATGTGACACTGAAGACTGGAGTAATGGCTGCTGGAAATTCAGCTTTATCATCACAGGAATAAATTACTTTTTAAAATATATTAATCTAGAAAACAGTTATATTAAAATTTTATAATATTTCACAATATTACTGTTTTACTTTATTTTAGATAAAAAAAAAAAAAAAAATTAAGCCTTGGTGAACATTTGGTGAGACTTCTTTCAAAAACATTAAAGATGTTCGACGGGTACTATATTTCTTCCATATTCCTATTTTCACCTCAGAAAAAAATAAAAATTAAAAAGTAATTGTGAATTTAGCACAATTGCCTTTTTTTTTTTTATTCTGAGGCATAAACAAAATTCCTTAGTTAAGGACTTACCATAGTCCTTGAGACAATATGTCTCCAAATTCATTTTGACTCTTGCTTGGGAAGGTGGACAGTAAGAAAGACATTCCTCGCCTGGAGTGAGAGAGAGAGAAACATTTAATCACACACTTTTAATAAACATTTCAACATTTCAAACATGTCAACTTTTTTTTCATTACTAAAAGCAATAATGAAAAGGTTGATCACACACATTCTGTACTCTATTTTAAATTACACTTTGTTCAAACTAGACCACCAGAATCAATCTCTCCAAGAAAGGAAAGTGTTCTATATCTCTATTCAAGTATTTAATAGAGCACAGGGGTCCAGGAGTGTTTTTTCTATAAGTAAAAGGCAGTTCTTTAGTCTCCAGAGAACTAGAGTTGGCCTGTTTACTCAGTGCAGATCACAGTAATGTGTGTGAAATCAATCAGCAGTAATGGACTGCACTGCACTTTTTTAGATATTACCGAAGCAGCTGTGGCAGGTATATATTACCATAATCATGGCAGACTGCACAATATGCTGTTGCTGTCAATGGTACAACACGTTTTATTCAGAAAGAAAATATCTGCTCTGGGTTTTTTACTGTCTGCTGGTCATCAGGCCAGATTTCAAGATAGTATCACCCTGGAATATACTTAATTTGGTAAACCTGAGACTCATATGTGAGGTTCTTAAGAAAGGGATTTATATTTTTTGGTCTTATCTCTGTTTGGTGTGAATACTTTGTTCTTGAAGGGAGTCAGCAGAGGCTAGTGGTCACAGTGGAATCAGAAGACAATAATAGTTTTAAAATAAACCTTATAAGTCTGAGCCAGTGTTAATAAATGAACAGCAAGATGGAACTCTTTTGCAATTTCAAAAAATGTGACTGGATATTATTAAAGTAATGTTTAAATAATTGCAGAGACAGTTCCATGTATTTTAAGCAAGTGGAAATGAGTAATTCTGATGTTGATTTGTGTAGAGAAAACATACATTAGCAGGTACAAGGAATGATGCTGTAAATTTCTTTCTACATATAAATTCAGATTTATTTGCATTTTAAAAAATTGAAAAGCCATAAATGATTATAATTATTGGTATACTAGTTAAGTCAAATCAACTTTATTTATATAGCACTTTATACAATACAGATTGTTTCAACGCAGCTTCACATAGGACAATAACAGAATCAGTGATGCAAACTAAATCAAATAGGAGATAAATTCAAATTCTACTGCAAAGCAGCTCTACGAAGAAAACTATTATGATTAATTATACCTTGGTTAATAATATGTAAAATGTGATGCATTACTTATCCCACACCATTAATTATAAGAACATGAATAATTCAAATTGTGCAGCTTGTTAAGAGACATACTATTATCTTTCTACACTATATAATGCATCTAAAGATTAAAAAATTAAAGAAATTAATGTGGCAAGAAAGCAATTGTGTTACACACCAAATGTTACAGAACAAAGTTGATCCACTAGGGGGCAGTAAATCACATTTAATATGCTTAATTATGTAGAATATGAATCTTATTTTAATATTATTTCATTTCTATTGTGTTGTTTCTTGTCATTACTTGTTTTGTGTATAAGGCTTTGGCAATATTATATGTGAACAAAACATAACATTACCAAATCATAAATTAAATACTTTAAAAAATTGAAGATGACAGTTCACAAATGAACAGTGTATCTATCCGGAAAGCTTAAAATAAATTTATTTTGTGTGTGTGTGTGTGTGTGTGTGTGTGTGTGTGTGTGTGTGAGTGTGTGTGTGTGTGTGTGTGTGTTTGTGTGTTTATAAGGAAGAACCAATTGCTTACCAATGCTGTACTGAGGCTGGTAAACTGGAGTGGGTGGTGCAACCTCCTGAATACCTGATCGAACAACAGACAGAGAGAAAGGGGGACGAAGGTCTCATTAAGTTACAGCAAGCAGTGACAAGTTTATTTGTGTGCCTTTCATTTTGTCCTTCCTCTTTTTCACACCTCCGCTGTGGGTGACTCGTTCTAATCCCTGCGGTGGCTCATTAGGGCATACTTGCCATTTGTACCAGTGTGAGGGAGAAAGGGGATGTGTGTGCTGTGACTGCAGTTTGTCCTGTTGTGTTTTAGTGCATGTGGAATGCTTGTGTTAAAAACAAGCGTACTTTTGTAACAGAGTGTGAGCCCAGACAATTTTATGCATGTGTGTGGTCTTAAAGGTCAATAGGGCCGCCTATCAGGAATCCCTCTGTCAAACACGCATACATACGGCCCATGATAGGTCTGCAACGCTGGGTCAACCATATATTACCCATGAGTTCTGTACTTCTGCCCATATCTCTGACACAACTGGGACACTGACACCTTATCCTCCTCCTCCAACCCCCCAAACTCGAAAGTCCCTCAGCAATAACTCATATCAAACGTCAAACAGCTTCAAATTCATTTTAGTGTTTTTAGCCCTGGAGGCATTTAGTAGGTCTCTGGGTGTAAGAGCTGGCAAATGTAGACCTGAAGAAATCTATTTGCTTTAAAGGATGTAGTATATAGATAGTGTTTAACGTGGATAACATGAGACTTCCTGGTCCCTGTTATCCTAAATAAAACCCCCACAAATCTTCAAGTGCTAATAATATCTAATGTCTGGGTCACTTTCCCTGTGATAAACGACGGCTGCATTTCCTGCTCCATGAGAGGTGGCAAATGGTCCGTTGGTGCCGGTCATGTTTTTAGCCGCGGCTCGCCTTTGGTGCAGGAAAGACGGGAGCTCACGCTATAAATATCCATGTTGAGACGATCCATGTAGAACAACAAACAAGCTCTTCTATCACTGAGCCGTAACCGTGAAGAATTATGCGTCTGTCGTGCTGGGAGGGAAACGGGTCTGGTTGTGCACCACGACAGGTGCTGTTTGCCATAGCATTTCATCCTTCTCCCTGAGGCTTGCAGTATTACTTGAACTTTGAGATATAAAAACGCAGCAATACTCATTGGATTATCACGTAATGAAAATGAAGCACCCAGAAATCCAGGAAAGCTGATTGTAATGTTGATGAAAGCCAAGTGGCACCACCTGAGAAGTTTCAGGACTTTGTATGGAACCAGTTATTCACAGGAATGAGGGGAAGGTGTTAGAATTTCAGAGAGCGGCTACTAAATCCTTCATAAACAAACAGTAGTTTGCCAAGGGACAATGATACTGAGTTTGGAGTTTAAATAAATTAAGCCATTTAATTGGGTCAAGGGCAGTTAAGGTGAAAAATACAACAGGAGAAACACACAATAGCAGGTCCCCAAAAATGACTAAACATACACTCCCCTTCAAATGTTTGGGGTTGGTTAAGAGATGTTTTTAAAAGAAGTCTCTTATGCTCACCAAGGCTGATCAAAAATACAGTAAAAACAATAATATTATAAAATATTATTACACTTTTAAATGTATTTTCTGTTTTAATACATTTTAAAATGTAATTTATTCCTGTGATGACAAAGCTGAATTTTCAGCAGCCATTACTTTGATCTTCAGTGTCACATGATACTTCAGAAATCATTATTATGACTATCAGTGTTATTATTATTATCAGTGTTGAACACAGTTGTGCTGCTTAATATTTTTGTGGAAACTGTGATGCATTTTTTTCAGGGCTCTAGAATTTTTTTGTAACCTAAATATCTTCACTGTCACTTTTGACCAGTAGTGTATGGGTTGAAATGGCCATTTCCCCTGACCATCGACCGAAATAGCCTATAATTTATACAATCCAGTGATAGCAAGACACAAACTTTATAAAATGAATATAAACTTGTTTTATAAAACATTTAGACCTACTCAAATTCAGAATAATAAAAACAAATAGTTTACTATCAACTGAAAGCTGCTAAGAGCGTTTACATTCATTTTAAGAATTCACTAAAGCAAAGTTGTCACTAAAGTTGTACTAAAGCAATAAATTATCTTTAAAAAAAACACACATACACACTTTAATCAGACAGAAATCATACTAGTCCAATTTTGAAGTCAAACCTTGATATTATCCGGTATGTGTTTATTGGACTGTGGTGTGCGCATGATCTGAAAGACAGAGACCTTATGTGCAATATGTATTTTATCCATCAAATATTAAATTATGGATTATGTCATGCACACTTGACAGACAAATTAGGAATGCAGCGTGCCTAGACAAAAACACACTGTAGCTCAATTAAAACTGCGCATGTAATGATTAAAATTTGAAACTGAGGTGTTCATCAAGGGAACGTGGTTACTGTTCAATGGCCAGATATGGGCCGATTAATAATCCTGCATAATATATCAGTATATCATTACTGTAAACAGTGCTTGTTATGGTCAGCAGCTTTAGTTATTACACAGAATCCAATCAAATTAGTAATGCAAGGTGTGATACTTACGGATGCATGGCCGGAGGGAGGAATGGCCTTGCTTGTACCCTGGGGCACAACGGTTACACCTTTGTCCCGTGACTCCTTCTCTACACAAACACTGCCCTGTGGACTGGTTACACCAACGGCCCACTGCACCCATGGGGTGGCACTGGCACGCTGAGGGAAACAAAATAGAAAATGAAAGGATGAAAGTGAAAAAAAAAATTAGGAATTTTATAAGAACACACAAGAAAGAAGATGCAGGAAAAAATAGAAGGAAGAGAGAAGAGAATTATCATGAGACTAAGGGTATTAGAGTGAGACTAGCGGGTTTAGACACATGAAGGGAAATGACGAGTAATACTCCACAGAACAAGGCAGCTGTGGTTTGTGTCTTCAGTTGTAATTCAAGTCTCATTGACCCCTGAGCAAAATTTTCCCCATAAAACATATGTGTGATGGCTGGGAGACCACTGAGAGGAAAGATCTGCTTCTCTGCTTCTGCTCAACCTTTCTTCATCCAAACAAAACTCCAACCATCCTACAAACATTTATACACGCTTAAAAAGTCAGGTCTGTTTTAACATTAACAAGTTCTAAATCTTTCAGTTTCCAAATTTCTAAGATAATTCTATCATTTAATTCAAATATTTAGGTGTTAGCAGAGGTTTTATGGTATTTTCAAGACATAATTTAGATTTTGTATACATTTTACAAACTTGCACACTAAATTACAAATAAACATTGATGTACGATATGCATGCACGAGCACGCAGTGTAAACTGATGTTATATTGGGACATTGACTAAAATGCTCCGTAAGCATGCCATAGATATGAGAGCAAAGGGCAAATATCAGTGCACATTCCATCACTCATTGTGTAGCCATAACATTAGACACAGACTATGCTGCCTTTCACACACCTCAGACCCCACAGATGGCAAAGCCAAAAAAAACATGTTTTTCTTTTCACTTGTGGAACGGCAAGAATGATTCACTCACATATATATCAGCTTAAACATGATTTTCACATAAAACACAGACAAATCAATTGTTACTGACGCTGGCAGGCCTTTCGGTGACTGAGCGGTTTGCTGGGGTCTCGCATATATCCGTTCTGGCAGAACTGGCAGTGGCGTCCTGTTGTGTGGTGCCGGCACTTCAAACAAATGCCTCCACTGACTCGACCAGACTGCTGATACACGGCCATACTGAACCTACACTTAGTAGAGTGACCATTACATTCACATGCTGGGAAAGAGAGAAACAGACAAAGATAAGGGCAGATAGAGGATTATAAAATAGCAGTGAAAGGAGTGAAAAACAACATTTTTATTTCAATACAGAAATGGAACTTTTTAATGAGATTTTTTTTCTAGTAAAAATAAGACAGACAATAAAACATACTTTTTTAACGGTAAAGTAATTTCAAATTCAAATGTAGTAACTACTCAGACAGTACACGATTTTGGATGCACCACAAGTCTTAATATGTGGCACTACTGATTACCCAGCATGCTTTGTGACTTTTAGTGGTTTAAACTGGTAAATTAAACAAAAATACTCATTAACCGTAAGGTTTTTTACAGTGGATTTTAAATTATGTAATGCATAAGTTTACATTTTATTTGATATTGTGTTGAAATACTACTTTTCCGCAAGTAAATGGCAGTGAATTATTCTAAATCCTATTTAAAAATAGACATTTAAGCACAGACAGACCACCAGACACACACAGGCTTAAACTCACGGACGCACGGGTGTGGTTGGCTGGGCGTGGCCCGTTGCCACGGGCGATCATAAAAAAATTGCTCACACACGTCACAGTCCGGCCCAGATGTGTGATGCTCACATTGACACACGGCACGCCCCTGGTTATCGCGACGACAACGAGAAGCGTGGCCATTGCACTTGCACCTGCCGCCGACCTGCAGGTCGGAAAGGGCGAGAGAGGGTTTCAGTGGGGTGTAAAGAGATGATGGAACGAGGTTGCGTGAGGCATTTTTTCTCGATTTAGAATGGGACTTCCCCCTCCCAGCATTGTTTCTTCTTCTCCTCAACTCTCGCCCTTTGGAGCCCTGCTGCGGGATATTTAAGGACCAATCACATGTGCCGTCCTGGCATGGCTTGTAACTGTCTTTCTTATGGCCCCTTTCCACTCTGCCTTGAGATCCCATTTCCTTTCGAGTAACATTTTGGCCACTTTGGTTCACAGTGCTTTTGTTTCCTATTCTCTGTGTTGAAGTCTGTTTTTCTTGACCATTTCTCCAAATTTCAACGCCAGTGTTTTTCTCGCCAAACCTCAGAGCTTTGTCTCCCCTTTCCCTCCATCTAAATGTGCCTCCCACTTCATTCAGTTTCTCTTCTTGTTTTTTCATTTTATCTAATGATTGATGAAATACTATCTTTATGTCTGTTGCAGTCACCCAGTCTTGGAGCCCAGGACTGTAGTCAAAATCTGGCGAGGAAGGACGTCCATCCAAAGTCGAGAAGGCCAGCACGATATTTCCACGATGCTTCTGCAGTGGTCTGGGATCTGAACACAGCGGCTCCGTCTCCTGGTGCTTTGTCAGAGCGATGGACTGCGCAGGACGGCCGAATGTGCCCATGCAGTCGCTTGAATAAAACTGTAGGGGGCGCCAGCTGCGGCCAAAGTCCATTGACTTCAAGATGGAGATGGAATAGGATTCCACTGACTCCACCTGTTGACAGAACTGAAGACTAATGTAAGTGATTTCAAAGCGTCTGCCTAAGGGAACTGTTAAAGTCCAGTCCCCACCGCCTGAGCCTTCGGCAGCCGTCCAGCATGTCAGATTGTGAGGGTTATGAAGGTCTGTTAAAGTGCTGATGTTTGTCTTGGGTCCTTGTTGGAGGTCCTCCATCGTCACAGGCACTCCATAGGCCGTATTGATGAATTCAGATAGACAGTGGCGTGGATGCCCATCCAGATGGTAGCAGGGGTCATGAGGAGAGGTCCAACTGAGAGGAGATTGAGAAAGAAGAGGAGAAAGAAGGGAGAGAGGAAAGAGGGTGAAGAGGAAAAAAGGGAGGAAGGAGAGTGTCTGGAAAGGAGGGGAGTGATATCTGGACATGATGTCATCAAGCCTGTAACAGTTGGGAAGGAGAAAAAGAAAGATGAAAAAATTTATAAGAGGTCATATAACAAAAAATCAGGATACTGCTGGATTTACATGGTTGAGTGAAGCTCAAACAGGCGAGAGCATTGCGGTATGGTTTTTCTCAGACCACACCACCTGTGCCACAATTAAAAACATCCCAGCTCACAACTCACGACACTCATTGTAGCTTCTAAGTCGACCATTTAACACACATAATCAGAGTCCTATTTGTCAGTTGGAGGCCTCTCTTTATCTGGTCTGTGTCAATGTGTCTGACTTAATGCGGCTTTTAAATGTATATTCATTTTGACATTTTCACCTCTGTAAAGAAGGAACAGGGGCAAACATGGAGAGATTGCAAGAGATGACATAGAGCATGTGGAGCAGCTGTTCCAATATTGCAAGACCTTTCTCATTTATCATATTTATGGCTTTCCACTCTTTTAATCTAAACCTGTCCATTGTCATTGCAGATGGGGAATTGTGAGTGGAGATGGGGAGAAGCAGTGTATGAAGGAATAAGGTGACTTGATTATTGAAAAGAAAAAAGTGGGATGAAAAGATTCATAAAGTAAACGCATGACTCAAATAAACTATATACAGGTATATATATATATATATATATATATATATATATATATATATATATATATATATATATAAACTATATGTAACTTTGTATAGGCTATGCATAAAGGGGGGTCAAAATAAACCTTATTAGATTTTAGCTATAACATATTTGTTTATAACTATAAATTGTTCATGTGAGAATTTTTAATTGTTGGTAGCTTTTGCAGATTATTTGGCCATGATTTTTGCAGACAGGTCCAGCACATCTGCACAAAAACATTTCCAGCTTTTTGCACTGCTTCTTTTTGAGGGAATGAGACCAGCACCAGTCAGAATTTTGGACAGGCCTACTTGTTGTGATCTTTTAGCTCATGACAAACATATACATTCAGGTGTGAATGGCAAACTTTGGCTGTATGAAATCACTTTTTTTTTTTTGGTAAAGATAGAAAATTATTTTGATAAAAAAAGGACAAAACCTGTGGTGCATTGACCCTTACATTGAAATATAGAATTGTCATAAAACTCAAAATATGAAATTGACATCATTACAAACAAAAATGTAGGAAATAAATATTATTGGCAACAATAATATGTTGCTATTTTATACTGAGAAAATAATATTAATATAAAATAAATGTATAAATATTATTTCTACAAAATAAAATAACATGGTCAAAATTCTATATATGGCCACTTTTGCAAAAACTTGCAGTAGTAATCTTTTCTGTTTCTAAAAACAATAAATATGCAAATGACATTCACGTGTTTCACATACAGATGAGTTTCACGTACGCTATATGAGGAATTAATGGATTATTAAAAGGTATTAATTAATAAATTTTATTAAAAACAAAGATTCCATAAATTTCACCCGACTCAGTCAGTCTGACGCCCTTTATGCATTCTAGAGTTAATATGGGGCCCCATCTGTTGCAGGACCCAGTGCAACATTTGGTTGTCCCCCAGTCAGTACCCTTGAGCCCTGACTCAAAGTTCTAGTAATTAACTTGAGGCAAGATGGCAAAAAAGAGAGAGAGTGAGATTTTGAGAGAATGGAAGTGAAAGCGAGAAGGACAGGGAAATGTGGGGGACTAAGATTAGAAAATAAAGTAGAGTGGCAGATTTATAGATTGAATGTGAGAAATGCATGTTCAAGTTGAGCCACTTCCTTTGGCAAGACAGCGTAAGCCTGTACCCGCCTGTCTGCAGGCCCTCAGTAATGAATCTCTGTCTTCCACTTCTTGGCCTGATGGAGGAGTCTGTTTATTTATCTGATGATAATCTACACCAGAGAAAGTTGCAAAATCTCGCCTGCAGACAAGAGAAACAATGCACTCACTCTTCCTTAGACAGAGTGATATAGAGCCCTGACAACTTGTGGGTTTAAAAAAGACAGGCAGATGGGTTGCATTTGAGAGCTAACACTCTTCGCTTCTAATGAAACACACTGTAAAATCCTCAGTGTTCGGTCAGCGCCTCAAATGATCAGTTGTTAACTGTTGGAAGCGAATCCTAAACTAACAGATGAACACTTACGAACATTTGCTGTTCCCTCAGCTCTTCTCACCCTCTCTTTTCTCAGTGTATCGCCTGCCTTCAAAGTTCTGAGAATATTCCTAAGTGTTGAAGATTGATGATGTCCTAACAAGCGTTTGACATTGACAGCAAAGTCAGCAGGGATGCATAAACGGCCCGGTAGGAGAGGGGAGCACTGAGAGATTCACTTGAGGAGTCACTGGCTCAATTAGCTCCTAGCCTGAAATATGAGGACCCCTGAGGGACATGAAGGTCAAAGAAAGTGCAGTGAGAGGTATAACCACCCGCTTCCTTACATATTGTTCTTTGGGTTTCTATACGTTTTAGTATTTATTTGTTTGAAGCATTATTCTCGAAAACATCGCCAGGTGTCTGCCGAGCGGCCAACTGCGGGACAGAGCAGCGTTCTTACCCGCTGTGGCACATTCCCAGGGTCCGGTGTGCGGCTCGCGATCATTCCACACATGTTGCGACGTGCCCCAGGGGAAAACTGAGAACACTGTGAAAAACCCTTCCGCAATAATTGATCGCCTGATTAATTGAATCTCCGGTTTCGGAGAGGCGGCAGTGTATCTGAGGGCGATGCGTAAGACTATAAGTTGGGAAAGTGATGAGAGAGTGTAGATATTCACGGCTGTCGTTCAGGCGGAGAGGCGCGGGTCTAGAGCAGGGAGGGTTTGATCCACTCTCAGCGTGATTTGCGATTGTCCCTGGCTTCATTGCAGTGCTAGCTAATTGAACATAGCTCATTACACACGCTTGATGGATTGAAGCTTAACCAATATGTTTACTGAGCTCGTAAGCCCCTTTCTAGAAGACAAATTCTAACTTGTTTAGTTGCTGGGCCTCAGTCTAGCAGCACGTAGAACTTGGATACAGTTTCCACAATTTGTCTAGCTCTTTCCATAAATTCGCACCCGGCGTAGTATGAAAGCGCTGCAAAGTCTCCTTTCCTGTTCACCAGATGTTAGCTTTGAAAATGATCGGGGGTGCTTCTTCATTAGTTATCACAAAGTCAAAAAGAAATGATCGGATCAGCGTTGTTTGTGCTCGAGCCAACAAGACGAGGCACGAATCTTGACTGATAGCCTACTTAGATTGGGGACAAGGACAAATATGTTTTATATGTTTATATTTTTTATCATATATATTAAAAAGGCTTCAGCTTGTTCAATTTACTTAATTACACATTACAACTAGACATTTCGAACATCAGCATAGGCTACTTGTACTGGTTTACTTCAATTCATAAAATGGGAATTTGTTAATGCGTTTGTTTTAGGAATACTTTAATCGTTTTGGTTGCGTTGAAGTATGTAATTTATGCGCGACCAAACAGCTTTTCGAAGAAGATAAACAAAACGTCCAGTCAATCATCGAGCATAGCCCCGGCGCGGCGCCCCGCGTTGTTGTAGGGCTACGGCTCGTTCAAAACAAACGGGGGGATTTTCGTATCGCCACAGAAACATTGTGTTTTTGGTTTTTGAGAAAAGGATAAAAAGTGTTAAACACTAAAAAGTGTTTTAGTGTTTTATATAATAAAAAAATAAAATAAAAATAACGCACACTATTGTTATCTACTTGACTAGAAGAGTTTTACACGTCTGTGGCAATCTTTTCAAGCTCTTTACAAGTTGAACAGAGATTAAAGCAAGTTGTCATAGCTAGAGGAATAAAATATACAAATAAAATAATAATTTATTTTGTGATAAAAAAACATGAAAAGCTTTACAGATATATGTAAAAGTCACTATGATTGTAAAAAGGAAGTGATTTAGAATGTGATAGAACGTTTCCTCGTTTCTCTCTGAAATATGATTTTGCACACATTTGGCACATAACTCAGGTCTATTCTTAGGAGAGCTCGATACCTGTCAGTTTCCGCGTACACGGTGCTGCTCTTCACGTCTTAAATCTTAACCCTGGGGTATGTTGTCGGACAGATGAGAAAGATTTGGCCTGCTTAACACATTTGAACATTCTTCGTCGTGGACGACAGCCAGCCAAGGTTGTACTGAATCTTTGACAAGCGATCCCCGTGATAGGCCTACACGTGGGATCCATGTTCCTGAAATGAACTGATTTAAAATCGCGTGATTTATTGCGGTTATGTCCCTGTCAATCATAAATTAATAAATCACTGTCTGTCTGTTCGTTGTCCTCAGATGAATAGAAACAAGAACACAACGTTTTTTCTTGCGCTTTCAAAAACCTGTCGATTTCCCATAAATGTTGTGCATACACTCTTGCTCGCTCGCGCTCACTCTCACACACACCTGTTTAGCCATGTAGCAGCTGCCAATAACACCTCTGGTTTCTTCCGGTAATATCAAATGGTCTTCATACTTAAAATTAAACGCGAGTATCTGCAAAGTTTGGAAATATTGGTCTTGAATTGACATTAGTTATCATGCACGGCAGAGACCTAGTCTTCAGTGATAAATGTTGTAAACTGACATCCTTCAGCAGAAGTATTAATAACCTTTTGACAGACACAACTTTGTCCAACACGCACCTTTGTGAACCTGATGCACAACGTAGTTTACAAAACACGAAACGGAATGAGAGATAAGGAAGTGTTGAACATGTTGCCCTTTGATAAATGTAGTACAGTTCGTTCAAACAGTTGTGAGACATTTTTTTTTTAGATAATTCTGACTTTGAATCATGCTCTATTCGCGTTTTGTGAAATCTTATTCAAGAAGCCAAGCCAGATGTAACTTTTCCTGCTTTTGAAGTTTACACAAGAATATTCATAGTGCGCCCTGTCAGCTTTAACATATAGGTCCAAGCAAGGATACATGTTTGAATAGGAAAACACATGTAGTACAGTAGACAGCGGCACAGGGAGAGAAAGAAGGAAAAAAGAGAGGCCGATCTCTCTCTCTCTCTCTCTCTCTCTCTCTCTCTCTCTCTCTCTCTCTCTCTCTCTCTCTCTCTCTCTCCTCTCTCTCTCTCTCTCTCTCTCTCTCTCACGCTATGTGCCCTGGCAGTGAAATCATGAAATTTCCCTGCAGGTTTTGTCTCAATGTTGAAAAACAGATGCACATGAAATCGCCGTCCGTGATTCCGCGCTCTAGTTATGCCAAGCATAACATTCCATGATGAACCTAGGGTGGAACAATTAGCAAGGGGGGTTTCATCCCATTTATCGTTAATTAAACGTTTAAAATTAAGGATAACCATGTGTTTTAGAAGATACACGAGATAATGTATCATCCTGTCAAGTATGCTGGCAGCTTGGCAATAGTCGGTCTTTCCATTCAAATACAGATCCTTTAAAAAAAAGAAAGAAAAGATAACTGATCATTGCAGGCCTGTCGAGATTTCCTCTCAATTCTATATTTCCACTGTAATCTGAGTTTGTATTGTGCAATGAGATTTAAATCACATGGGATGTGAACTAAGGCGAACCCTATAATGATCATTTAATGAAAAATTCTGTTTTATGGAGCTATAATTACAACCATTCGTGTTTATCAGTTGACCCGACATATGTCACAGAATAACGAGGCACGAAGTGCGCCCGCAGAACGGGGAACGGAAATTGCATTTTTTACTAAAATAACGGTTTCGCAGCTGGCCACCTACATGGCCTTAAGCTGTTATTTTTCGGGCCTTTGTATACCCCGTTGTTGTATTTCAGGGCCTAAACTGATTGTGTCCCATTAATCCGATGGAAAAGTATTTAAAATTAATTATGGACTTTCTAAATTAGTTTGCATCATGACATTTGATAATTATGCACCCTAATAAGACATAAAACACCATAACATATGAATAACATATCATCTGTGGTGCACGGTCGTATTTACAAAATGCCAGATTTGAAACAACTTCAACAGCGCGCGCTGTTCTGGAAAATATGCAGTCTGCCCTGCATCTTTATAATTAATCTATGGTTATAATAAAAATAGCATTATTCTTAAAATGCAGTGGAATGTGTACGAAGATATTCCTTAAACTAAATAATACTTCAGGATTGTTTGACAAGATTTGCGGTGTGTGCGTAGACGAATGATCTCATTATCCTTAAATTACGCGTAGCCTTCCGGCAGAACAATTTTGTACAATTCACAGATCATCCAGCCCATCCGCCACTGACAGGTACAAGTTCCTGATTATGACAATCAATCACGTATTTTTCTTAGGGCTATGTTTACTTCAGTTTGTTTATTTATTTATGGTTTATTTTACTTTATTCTATTTTATTTTTTGAGTCATGGACTCGCGCTTAAAAGAAATAGGTCCTGATTCATGGTTGTCACGAATGCAAACCTGATAAGCACAATATTTACCAATAATAGTAATAATAGTAATATGTATTTATTTACAACTGCTTTATTAAATGTTGCTAGTTGCTATATTAAATGATAAAATATGCATTTCAATTAAGTGAAAGTCTTTTTATTTATCCATTTGGCTTTTTATAGAAGAACAACACTAGGAATACGGATTATAGCCCTTGGAAAAACATACTAGGTAAGCAGCAGACAATTATTTTTTCAAATAAATCACGTTTTGTATTTGACAGTTAAAATAACTGAAAATATAAAATAAATTAATGATGTAAAATAAATGATCTGGTTGCAAAATATACTTTGATCTAAAACTAAAAACCCGATTCATGCTGCAATAAAAAGTGCTATGTACATGCACGTGCATGTATACACAAATATATATAACCATAATAATCCTACAAAAAAACAAACAAAAAAAAACACTTTGATCAAATCACATCTCCATGTGATTTGTTTAAAGAACAACTTGGGTTTCAGTGCGCGGGCTACTTTAGCACCATCACCGGTTAAGACTAATCAACAGGTTATTCTAAATTTAAGTCTCTTGTCAGCAGTCCTGAACAAGCCTGTTCTGATTTAAAGACAGAAGCGGGGACTGAAAAGGTGCACAAGAGCAAAACTGAGTTTACCTACCATGTGCGTTTCAATACGGGTTGCCAGTGTAGCCGCGTCCTGGTTGATCAATAACAGCACGACAAGTGGACAGATATTCTCAGGCTGAGCAGCGCTAGTTCCTGCTGTATTCAGTGCGCCGCGGCAGGGTTACGTATCACCCTGACGTCAACTCCTTCACTGGCATAGGACGCACACATACATATGCACACTAAATGCCCCTACATGCATTAAGCACATTAGGAATGCATGCGCAAAGAAAGACAGACAAACTTTTTTGGGGTTTTCTGACTCTTCAGCTGAGAAAATATCACCTAAGGCAATTTTGGTTATGCACCGTGATCTTGAACTTGTACCCTTGCGGGCGTCAATTCAAAGTTCAATGTGCAATTGAAACAACACTTTGGGTAACCCCAGGAACCTCCCTCTCTGGAGAGGACCTAAAGCTGACACATATGGAAATAGTGAGTAAGGGTGAGGCAAGGGGAGCGAGTGAAAAAAAGAACAACTGAATTGAAAGGGAAACAAAAGAAACTCTCCCAGAGCAGTCCCATAAAACTGATTGATGACTTCCCTGGAGGACTGTTTCCCAGGTGTATGCTTGTGTGTACCCATAGAGCATGTCGCTTTAAGGTTTGATGTTTTTGGATGCTTGTCAAGTACAACAAACTTAATTGAGGGATGAACTGGTACAATTGAGCATATCACATATTCTTGGCATTCTTTCACCACACAGATCAGTTTGACTGGGGTGCTACAACACACGAAAGTGTCTGCTGGATCTATTACACCATGTGATATTGAAAGCAGGCTGGAGAAAGTCCAGACATTGAACCAGACAAGGAGTGTGTTGGAGAGAAGTGAGCGGCAAGAGCGAGTGTCACTAAATGGAGGTGAGAGCTACTGTGGTCAGACTGCAAATAGTTTAGAAAATACACCTATAGATTTTATAGTGGCACTTCATTTTTCAGTATTATCAAGTTATGGATTTCATTTATTGTTAAAAGAAAAAATACCCAGTGCTGGAGTATTAGCTTTTGATTGCAATTACGTTCTGTAATCTCTTAAATATTAAAACCAGCTTTAGTCATTTATCACTCAGTTTTTTTCCTTCTGCTTCTTTTGTTGTCTGAACTCGTCTCATTTCCACTCATTTCATCCTTAATTAGGTTTCAAGTATTTGATGATGCAAACAATGCAAAACTGTGTTTGATTTTGAAACAGCTGCTCGTGAGAGCTTTGTTTTTCCTAGAGACGAAAGGAGGTCAGAATCCTTGGCATAATTTCTGTTTTGATTTCAAATGAAACACGTCATTATTAATTCCATGAATACACATTTCATAACTGTTTGGATCAATTATCACATAGAATAACATTCAACATTTGAGGGCTAGTCTTGCCAGAAAAATACATAGTTTGATATAAGATGGCAGAAATTCAGGCTCAGGCAAGGACAAAGTTATCTTTATTTTTTGTTTTTAAAATTAAAGTAGATGTTACCTCGAAACCACAGTCACATTTGTATATGTTTACTCTGTTATTTAGTCATATAAGGAGAACATAAGAAGAGTAAATTATAAAGAATTGTTCAAATGACTATTTGAAGTTTTTTTCCTACAAATGTTAGAATTTATATTTCTTCTGAAGTCAGATATGCTTTATCCTGTTTGAAAAGTAACATTTTGAGGCCTAAAGATTCAGAATCCTGTAGTGTAACTCGGTCTAGATCAATTCCCACTTGGTTCTTCTCAATTAAAACCCATAAGCAGACTAGCGATATTTGCAGGTCTGGTACAAGCACATGTTCTCCAGATTATTAGATTCTAAATACTGTGGTCTGCAGAAATGTTTTCTTTTCGAAACTATACTGTAGTATTGAGTGATACACTGGTTTGGTATTCAATGCATGCATTAAAAAGAAATGTTCACACCGATATTGAATTCTGTGATGTAGATACACTGATCGGGGGGCAAGCATGATCTGTGCTATATAGTGCACAAATGACACATACGAACAATAATTAATGACCAAGAACAAAAGAACTGCACTGGTGGTACATGTGTGATTAATAATGTTTAAAAGAATGTGTAGTACAGTTAATGACTGTGATTGGTCATAGAAGTCATTAGCAGCTGGCCCTGCTTTTTCTTTCATTTTAAATGTTTGTAAGTGGGAATTTAAGAAGTTTTTAAACAAACACACATTAGGTAAAGAGAGAAATGAATGAAAAAGAGCACTATATGAGAGATTTAAATATACAATCAATTTGCGTATAATTTTAGATGTAATAAAAACTTGATTCTATTAAAGGAAAATGAAACAAACTTGCTGAAATGTAATATCACTTTCAAAGCATTCTTTGTCATTAGTTATATTCTAGACTCCTGTATAGTGAGTTGGAGCCCTTACCTATAAATGCAAGTCAGATATATTGAACAGGATATATTATATTAGTACTGTGTATTACAAGAAATCAGATCACTGAAATAAAGCTCTTATTTGTGTGTCCCACAAGTAGAACAATGAATCCCTGCAAGTGACATAGACAATGCCTTGTGTGATTTACCTTGATACAGAAAGGTCATTGCCCTAAAACTGCTCCAGGTGAGGCTCGAACTCACAACCTCGGCATTGCTCTGCTCTGTACTGCTGTATAAGTACCGCGCGCTAACCGATTGCGCCACTGGAGCTGCGCGTCAGGACACACACAAACATCTTTCTAATAATAATAACAATAGGAGGAGACGCAGGTGTCCTAAAACTTGAAAAAGGGATCGTAACACAAATCTCTCGGTTCCTCACTGGTGATGATGTCACACATAAATCTTTCAACGTAAGTTATAGGTTTATTCACACGGCCAAATTATCACCCTATCAATGAACCAGTTTATGAATGGAAACAGTTGGTTTTTAGTTTGTTTTAGGACTTTAGGTCTTTACTGCCCCCTAGTGGTGTCTAAGATGTTTAAGTCCCCTTTTGGGCGCCATTGTGGCATTTTATCTTAAAACCCCTGGTTAGTAATTAGTAGTCTGCTAATTAAGGTTCTGTGTTGCAGTGAACGCTGAGGGCGTTGTTGTAAGTGTGTTATAGATACTGTTATTGACCTTTGACAGACCTATAAGCATGAATTCACTTGTCATGAGTCATGTTTTTAACCACTAGCTGACAGTTCATGCACATCATATAGGCCTACTGTAGCTCCAGCCAACTGGGATCAACAAGAATGGATTATCTTTCATACAAAAACCTTATCAAAATTGTAATCATTTTGCACTGGAATGTCAAGGTTAGCCTACCATTACTAAAACACCCGAAAATACCCTTATGCACAATAAGCAAAAATAAAGACAAAAAAAAAAGTGACTGAGTTGCCACTTCAAGACTATTTAATTCAAAGCAACTCACACTTAATGCTACAGTGAGTACATCCATTAATATAAGAAAGCTCTTATTGACAACACTTAAAGTAGAACAATGAATCCCTGCAAGTGACATAGACAATGCCTTGTGTGATTTACCTTGATACAGAAAGGCCATTGACCTAAAACTGCTCCAGGTGAGGCTCGAACTCACAACCTCGGCATCGCTCTGCTTTGTACTGCCTTATAAGTACCGCGCGCTAACCGATTGCGCCACTGGAGCCTTACATTGCAGCAGTATAGGCTCGTCAACTGACCTTAAATAGTTAATTGGATAGGATCGGTTCCCGTCTTGAAAAGATTGGCGAAAGATGAGCCAGACCAAAAGCGCTCCTACTGGCACTTTGGCCACCCACACACACACACAAACACAAACACATTAAGACGACACACTTACGATTTATAGCAAGAATTCATTATTTAAAAATATTACTGTACATGTTACATCAGTTGAAAATATATTTAAAATACCTCGCAATACAAAATCCTGAAAGCATCTTTTTGGTTTGCGCATTGTTGTGCAATGACGATAAATATGTATACAATTCCCTATCAAGTTGATCGGTCAAAAAAACATTAGTGTCTGTATTTGCTCTAACACATTCCTATAAGATAGTACACAATAAAAGGCACATTCCGGTGTCTTTCTTCATTATTGGTAAACACTGAGAAATTCAAGATGTCAGCATGGACAAAGAGGCAAAACACCAAGGACTGTTCACATCCCATGATCTGGCAAAAGTAACAGATTTGGAAAATTTTGAACACTGACAGTTCATGTTCATTAATGCAGAGCCATGTTCATGTAGACTTGCGGAAAAATACTTTGATGTTCCCTTGGTTCCTGTAGTTTTGTGCAAAGATGTCATACAAGCCATATGCATTCATCAACCATTATGGCTCTGCTTTCACAGTTCTCCTGCATCATGCGTCTGTCTTCCACTCTCTCCCTCACTCTCCTCTTTGGATCCCTGTACACCCATGTCACCTTTCCATACCTCATTCAGGCACTCTGAAAGGGATAAAATAAGGCCTGAAAATAGTGGCTTATTCGTAAAGGAAGGATTAGATTACGAGTCTGTATGTTCGTGAATGCCTGCGAGACACAGAGTGTATTTCTACCTTGGTCCGAGTCTCTGAGGACATGGGTTGCACAGAAAAATCTGTCAAGTCTCTCGTCTTGATGATGAAAGTACCAGTTCTCCACAACCTCTTCATACTCTTCCAACATGGTTTCACACTGTAATATAAACATAAAAAGAGATAAAAAATATACATTTTTATTATATAAATTTGACCATACTGTTAGAAGACAGTGTATTGATTTTCTTTTTAACATTCATACCTACAAATGGACAGTCCAGTTCAATAAACACTACAAAACATTATTAATCTCAAAGAATAACTACATATATTTTAAGATGATGAAAACATGAAATTACACCACTCACAGCTCTTTTTTTGTTAGTGCATGTGTATTACCTGTCTCTTCAAATCTGCCACCTCCACTGATGGTTCATCCCACAGTTCATAAGGGATACCCAGCTCTACCTTCACTCCCTTATCCACCAGGTTCTTAAGTGTGTTCATGGTTTGACTTGTGCCCTGACAAACAAAGCAGTCTAAGATTATTTAGCATTTTACACATTTAAAGTATCTCTTTAAATGAGGATTTACTGAATTTCATGCAGCTGAGGGCTGGGAAAGAGTGCTAAGGTGAGCTCGATACCTTGGCATAGCGAAGGCTCCCTGGTCTCTCAGCATGGACTTTATACTGCAGAATTCTTTCACAGATGTTGTCCATGGCCTCAGTGAGTCGTGTCTCTCTGGAAACAAATAAATCGTAATAATAGCAAGCGGTGGGAGAACATCAGTACATTTAAGTTTTTTCCTAACCTTAAGGGATCTATTTTTTAAAGCTTTCTCATAGGGACAGAACTGACATACACTACTTACGAGGTGTTGTATTTGATTTTGCGCCTGCGCTTGCCAGTGTCCAAAACTTCTCCGAGCTCTAGAACTTCCTTCGAGCGGCCAGTTTTTTCAAGGGCGTCCTGCAACTCCACCGTCAGTAATTTACAAACTATTAAAAGGGGAAAAAAAAAAAAAAAAAAACTTTAGAACCCGACTGAGGTTTCGTTTAGACTGAATAACTTACACATGCAAACATAAGTACAGAGGCAAACCTTGCACTAGGGGATACTTTATATGAATGACATTATAGGACAGTATTTATGATAGTTAAAAAAATATATATATATTTACATTAGGGGCAAACGAAAGGATACTTTTCTTACCATCGCATTTATTTGGTAATCGCTCCTCTTGGTTTGCCAAGACAAGGCTGAACATGCAAATAAAGAAAATTGCAAACATTTCCATTGTGACCTTTGTTTACAAATGTGGAATCAATAAGAGTTCACATTAAAGCCACATCGACATTTTTGAGAATGGTTCAGACTAGTGGAACGGAGCATGCGCACTGCCAAAGCCGATGGTAAGAAATGGCGAACAGAAAACGCGTTATCGATTTAGGCATAGCTAATCGATAGCACACATCGTTGAGTTTAGTTCCAGAATCCCCGCAAAGATTAAAAAACACCATAATCGTTTACTGGTCAAAGTAAAAAAAAAAAAAAATTAAAAAAAAATAACAAATACACAACTAAGACGTAAGACAAACAGAAGATTGTGAAATGAATGCAATAGGTTCATTCACTAACATGAATTCTTAGGATATGAATATGAATTCTTTGTTAACACATCCTTAATTTCTTACTGTAGCCTCATGTGGCAGGTTCAGTGTTTCTATGTCGACAATCCAGCTGAGCAATATTAAAAATTAAATCTGTCATAAAATGCTGAAGTGTGTGTGTGTGTGTGTGTGTGTGTGTGTGTATATATATATATATATATATAATTCTCTGAAAGTCAAAACATAAAGGCAGACCCACATCAATGCTCTAGCCAAAGGCTATTATTGATAACTATAGAGAGCATTAATCATATGACCTTTTGGCTGTCAAGAAGACAGAAGCAGTATCTGTTTAATCTATTGTCTCACCTGACTCTTTGTGTCCTTGAGTGAGTTGAACAGGTTTAAAATTTAGTTGATGTATATTTGTAACAGTGAGATGTAGATTGCATTAACTCAACTGGCTGGCACTCAGTTTACAAACCATTCTGTCATCTGCAAAAACCATTTGGAAAAGATACAAAACAGTGTTTCTTGGCAGTAGTTTATTTGTATTAATATGTCTCAAGTAAGAGATTAGCTGTTGGTACTGAAGTTTGTGTGCCTTCAGAGGGGTGTCTGGGTGCGTTACCCGGCTCTGGACTCTCTTGAGGATTCAGGTGTCAGTGCCATGCATTTATTGACAGCCGATATGGTATGATGAACCTTCTGGTGGGCGCCTGAGGGAGGGGGTTGAAAAGCGAAGGAGAGAGAATGATGAGAGAGATGACAAATCCAGACAGAAGACTGAGATAAGTACTACATGAGAACCTGGGAATACCCAGAGTGAACAAGAAGGCCAGATCGTGAGTGAGACTGTGGGTGATTATGCACGTGTATGCGGGGGGAGCTGCATGCCTAATTAAGGGATTTGGAAAGGAGGGACAGCCCATGTGTTAAAGTAAGAGTGAGAAACACAGGAAGACATCGATGAGGGAGACAGATGGCAGTAGGAGAAGAGTTGTACTCGCCACATTCATTTGAGGTTTCAGGGTCAGACAGAGGGCATGACCAAATACACTTTTTTAAAGAAAAAGAGGGGAAACCTTTAAAGAGGAAATATGCATACAATTAGATGGAACAAAAGGAAATGAGTTACATGCACTTCATTGCCTTGTAAAGTTTTTATTGCACTGTTTACATGTTTTGTGGTAAATATTTTATGGACCAAAGTAGGCAAGTGGCCCTTCCTGGCTGTTGTGTGTCTTAATAGGAACCTTTTGTTTCATTGCAAGCTGATAGTGTGTTTTGTGTGTGTATGTGTGCACACACTCGTCTCAGTATCAGTAATTGTTTATTATGTCACCGTGTTTTCAGCTAGACTGGCTGGACGGATGGAGTTACATCCCCAAACAAACGACAGTCCTCGTGCAGGTAGACACGAACCAATGTAAAGGCACTTGACATACACAACATTACATGTTATGATGATTAATTAAACATTATATTGAAATTGCAAATGAATGCCAGAGCATTTAACTGTTTAGAAGACCCAAGGATACCCATACCTGGTCTACTACACAAAACCTGGTTGTCACAGCGACGTCAAACAGAAAGGGAACACCTGCTATCCTGTTATATTAGACACACGGACACTACTACTGCAAAATGTCTGATGACCGAAGTCTTATACGTATCATCCTGTATAAATACACTGCAAATAACTGCTTTACCTGAAAATACCTTAATAACCAGATTCACTGCCACGAGGAACAATTTACGCAAAAGCAAAGCAACAAAACAAAGGTGAGGTTCAGGTAAGTGCTGTATCTATTTGTAATTTTGAATTTAGTCTTCAGTATGAATTTTTCGTTGTTAATTCATACAGTGGTTTTATTATATATTTATATAATATATATTTATTATATACTGGGATCATAAATGAAAAAGCGTTGTTTTTTTCACATTAAAATTGTTGTTTTTCTTATTTTAATATTAATATATAAAATATTGTTTTTTATTATTTTAAATTATTTTAATACTTAATATTTATTCTATAAAATTATATTAGCATGTAAAATTGAATTTTCAAGTGTTCAACTCACTTTCAATTGTTCTATATATATATATATATATATATATATATATATATATATATATATATATATATATATATATATATATATATACACACACTGTATTATCAACACAGCCTGCACTTCATGGAAATTTTACATGGTAATACAATTTGGAGGAAAAGTTTAAATGGTGTTGTGACTCTACGGCTTCATCGCAATATTGTTTATATGGATTATATGTTGTACTGCAAAAGTTTTCAGACCTTTAAGCAGTTTTCTTATTTACAAATCCCACTGAAATTAAGTTCTTTATGACATTTTAAAGGGGTCATATGACGTTGCTAAAAGAACATTATTTTGTGTATTTGGTGTAATGCAATGTGTTTATGCAGTTTAAGGTTCAAAAAACACATTATTTTCCACATACTGTACATTGTTGCTCCTCTATGCCCCGCCTTTCTGAAAAGTGCCGATTTATACAAAGCTCATCGTTCTGAGAAGCAAGGCGTGCTCTGATTGGCCAGCTATCCAGTGCGTTGTGATTGGCCAAATACCTCAAAGCGTGAGACGGAAATGTTACACCCCTTGTGTCCTGGCGCGACGACACAAAAACAATAAAACCCATTACAAACAAGGCATTTGTTGCAACCAGTGGGGACATAATTACTGATTATAATGACTTATACTGTCTTTTTACGCATCGTGTTAACATTACCACGTCTGCATTTGTGATCAGAGAAACGACAAACAACAAGCACTACTCTACACAGCTCAAAACTCGCATTTCAATCGTCAGTGGCAAATTCTTTAAATATGAAAACATACTTACAGGCTATGAGTCAGAAGTACCAGACTGTCCTTGCAAAGTTGGAATTGCACCACTTTATAGAAACAGCCTTTGTGCAAGCCAGCATTGTAGGTTACTCCTACAATGCTTCAGGAAGCTTCAGGAAATAGTCCTCTGTAAAATGCGCTGCACACTCGAATATTTGGGTTGAACTGTTCTGGAACAGTGTTGTAAATACAACTGAACCACTGATTTCTAATTGTGTCCTCTTTTGGAAGCCCAAACAAAGTACTTTCGCTTTCACAACGAAACACACAGCGTCTCCAGGACATGGCGCCGGGGGCAGCAACAACACTACAGCGAGAATAAAAGTCTCGCCGTCTTTCTTTGCGTATACATTTGGGCGGTGTTTTGCAAATCTCCCCACACCGTGACGTAGACATGTGGGGGCGTGTTTGAAAGAGCCGTTTTAGGGGGGCGTGGTCTAGTCTTAACTTTTATAAAGAATATCTCTTTGGTTTTGAGACTTCACTTTAGTCTTTGCAACTTCAGGGATCTTATATATGCACAAACAGCTTGTAACACTCCAAAGAGAAAGGAAAACTTGAAATCCCATCATATGACCCCTTTAATGTTTGAGAATTTAAACACAACATTTATTTTAATATGGCATTGTTTCAGGTATTGTGAAATAAGGTGTTTGCAAAAAGATTCAGTCCTGTTGTAGAAGTTCTGGGGTTACACAGATGAAAAACAATTGCTCTAACAAGGACACAATTGCCTTACAATTGGCCTCCATATGTGAATGATTAAAATAACTACCATTTCCTGACAACTCCACTGTCAAGCATAATTATTCTGGATCTGAGGTGAAAATGTGTCCAAAGAATTTTCTGGTCAAGTTGCTTTTTAGTCATAATTTAAAGACATATGTGTAAATAAAGCCTTGCTCACTCCTCAAAAAGAAAGAAAAACACCTACGGTGATGCAGGATAGATGCTGTTGAGGCTAACCACCAGAGATCATGCGTTTTGTTTAATAGAAGTGGGAATGAGCGGTGCAAATTTTACCAGAAGAATGATACCAAATGCAGACTCAAATTTACATCGAAATGACTTGAGAACAAAAAGCTGAATGTTCAGCAAAGGGCCAGTCAAAACCCTGATCTCAGTCCAACTGATGATCTGTGACAGATTTTGAAAATTGCAGTGCATAAGTGTTATCTGTCTAACCAGAACAAGCTGTGGTGCAAATCTACATAGACAAATAAGCCAAAATTAAACCTGAACAGTGTGTGCTGCAAGCTGGTCCACAAAATATTATAATAAAATGTTATATTAATAACTATACTATAAAATATTAATAATAATTGTATTCCTGAAATTGTTGTTTTTTTCTTTTAATTTGTATATTAATTATAATTATATATTTATTAATTATAATTATTAAATTATTTTTTATAAATATTTTCTAACAAAAAAGTGTTGCAATAGTAATAATAAGCAAAAGTGTCAGTATTTTATATCAATGCTGTACATATTAATAGCTTCAGTTTATCTAATTAAAATACCAAAGAGATATAAAACTGAATGTGTTTATAATGTTCTGCGTTGGTGTTTTTTGTTTGCTAAACTCTGATTCATTTAGTGTGTTTCCCTCAGTAAGTCAAGAGTGCAGTGCAGTGTTGGCCTGTCCGGTATGTGCACACAACTTGGATCCAGACTACACACACATACACAAGCACTAACACAAACTTACAAACACTCATAGGTGGCTCGTATACCAGCACACTTAGTTGGCCCCTGGCCTCCCCATGCCCCTTGCCAGAACCCCAATAGCTAACATGTCCCCTAAATCATATCCCTTCCCACATACACACACTGTCTCTCATGCACACAAAAACACATATTTAATTTATAGTCTTGACTTTAATATGAGATATCCAATCAATCTTAAACCCTGATCCCAAACCCCTCTAAACACAACTTTCCCTCTAAACGTATTTTATTTTGATGTTTTTACGTGCAAAGGGACTCCTGACACATTAACCTCTCCAGGGCATGTCTAACCCTTCTCCATTTCCAAGGGAAACTACACCGTCTGCAAATACACCGTTACCCAATCATCCCTGAAACTAAAGCTAAACTCGAGGTTACAGGACAACACTTAACATTGTGGTTCACAGATTCTGCTCGCTGTTACTGCTGTATGACAAAAGCGTCACTTTAACAGAAATAGGATATAAAAAACTTAGCATTTGTACTTAGGTATTTTTTATATATATTTTTTATTTTATTTATTATATACTGGGATAATCAGTAAACATGGGTTGATTTAAAATTAATCTTATGTATCTCAGATTAGTGTCTGTTCTGTGAATTGTACTATGTCCAATGCCATTGTCAGGCATAATTATTTTTATTTTATTATTTGATATTATTTGATATATTATGTTCTCAACTCGGGTTGCACTATATGAACATTCAGTTTTACTTTTTTAATTCTCTCATATTTTATTGCATTGTATTTAACTCTAATACATCCGTTTTCCCCATCTTCTCCCTCAGCATGTTAATATTTCTCTTTCTTTGTCCACCCCTTCCTTGTTCTTTATTTTCCCTTTCTCTCATCTTCCCCCCAGCTTCTTTCCGCTTCTCTCCTTTGCAGTATGCCAGAGAAAGTGTGCAAGTTTCAAGGTCAGTGTTATCATAAGCTGAAGAGATCATGTCTGAGGCGAGGGGCTCTGTTCCAAGATCCATTCTTTCCTCCTTCAGCTGAGTCACTGTTCTACAAACGGACGCCCCCTCCAGGACTGATGTGGAAGAGACCCAGGGTAAGAGAAACTCACAGTGGACTGTTACTTTCCATTTTAGATGTGTTTATATGTTAATAGTTAATTTTGTCAGTATTTAGGAATATATTGTCATGTAGATGGCCTTAAAGGTTTTGTTGGTGTTAAAAGTATCACATCACAATAATGGAAAAATATATTAAAGTATTTCCTTTCTTTAAAAGAGTTTGCTCCGTAAGTACAGTCTGATGTTACTGTCCATACGGTCTTCTGGCAGGCACTCTAGTATCAGTGAGTGTATCTATCCTGGTGACTCTTGTGATTCTAAATGTGGCTGCACAGTCAGCAGCATAAGAGATATGTTTAATTAAAGGCCTTTCTGACGGCTGCAAGGTGTCGGTAACCTGTTTCCCCAAAGAGTGCGTGTATGGCTTCAAATGAGGAAGATTACCAACATATTATGGTACATTTACATGTGGTATGCTGACTAAACAAATAGATAATTAAAGCAGAAATATTCTAAACTTTCAAGGAAAATTCGAAAAGCCACATCTTTTTAGTCAGGAAATTTGAGTTAAAATGTTAATTAATTAAAATAACTTTAGAGAAATTATGTCATTAAAGCACTGTTTTTTTTTTTTTGTATGTTTGAAAATATCTGTGTTTTTATTATTCATTCTGCTTTTCTGCTTACCTACTTTTGAAAAAAAAATAATTCTGAAATATTTCTTTAATGAAATGGGTAGATGTAACCATATACACATACAAATTATTTAATGGTCTTCTGTCTTACACCCAGGAACTGTGTAAAGACCCTCGACTATTTGTGGATGGAATCAGCACAAGGGATCTGCACCAGGGCAGTCTGGGTAACTGCTGGATGGTGGCAGCCACATCATGTTTGGCAGCAGAATCCTCACTCTGGAAGAAGGTCAGAATATATATACAGTATATGAATGTTTGGGGTTGTAATATTTAAAAAAAAAAAGAAAAAAAAAGTAAATACATTTATTCAGCAAAGGTGCATTAAATTGATCAAAAGTGACTGTAAAGACGTAAAATATTACAAAATATTCCTATTTCAAATAAATCCCATCACAGGAATAATTTACATTTTATTTCACAAATATATTAAAATGGTAAAAGAGTTCATTTAAATATAATAACAGCCATTCACAATATTCTCAATATATCTGTTTTTACTGTATTTTTGATCAAATAATTGCAGAAACATTAAAAAATCTTACCAACCCCAAACATTTGAATGGTGATGTATATGGGTTTTACTAATTGCTCATTTATCAAGATTTCAATCCTGTTCTCTCTTTATCCTCACTTTTTAATTGTCCCTTATTCAGGTGATCCCAGACCATGCTGAACAGGAGTGGCACCCAAAGCGCCCGGATCTGTATGCTGGAATTTTTCACTTCCGTTTCTGGCGACTGGGCCACTGGACAGATGTTGTGGTTGATGACCGTTTACCAGTCAGTGTGGATGGAACTCTGCTCTTCTGCCGTTCTGCAACTCCACGGGAATTCTGGAGCGCTTTGTTGGAGAAAGCTTACGCCAAGTAAGATGCTTGTCAAATAAGACTGAATCATTTCAATAAATTACGTGGTGGACTAGAAAGTTTTGAGTTCTGAAAGTATGTCTACAAAATAGAACAAGCTCTTTTATTTCAAAATTAAATTATTATCTCTGTCTTTGCCTTTTTAGGCTAAATGGGTGTTATGAAGCTTTAGAGGGAGGTAATACAGCCGAAGCCCTAGTTGATTTTACTGGTGGCGTCTCTGAACCATTGAGTTTGAACCAGGAGGAGCTGATCCAGAATGCTGACCAGAGAAAAATGCTGTTCCAGACACTAGCACACGCACACAGCCATAGGGCGCTCATCACCTGTTCCATTCGGGTCAGAAAACAAGAGGAAAACTTCTCATTTTTACAGTCTAAACACTCTGCAAATCAACTAACTAAAGCAAATACCATATAACAACTGCTCTGTATGTCCTGATAGGAATAATAGCACATTCAAGTCACACAGCTCTGATTTTTACCTCTTTCTTTTGTACACAATTTGTCTCTTTTTGTGTTGCAGCCAGCAGAAGGAGAGCAGGTAGAGTCAGTTCTAGACTGTGGACTTATAAAGGGTCATGCATACGGTGTGACTGCATTCAAAAAACTTCGTATGTCAGAGACTCTGAATGGCATGTGTAACGCAACTCGTTTGCACATGGTCCGGATGAGAAACCCTTGGGGCACAGCAGACTGGACAGGAGCGTGGAGTCTGGGGTGAGTTAATGGCTACCTATCTCTGTCAGAAGCACAAAATCAACGAATAATCATAGTTAGCAGACCTCACAATTAAACAATTTAAAACAGTTCTTGGTGTTTCCCATGGTGCTCTGTAAACAGTGCTGCAATCGATTGGTGCACAGTACTTATAAGGCAGTACGAAGAAGAGCAATGCTGAGGTTGTGCTTTTGAGCCTCACCTGGAACATGGTTTTAGGAAGACATTCAAGTGGGAAATATGTAGTTGAATACAGAAAAGATATAGAAAAGGGCTAATATAGTTGGTTTTTCATGGTAGACTCTATATTAGGATAGAGACATTTCAGTAAGTCAAGGGGGTTAACATAAAAATCAGGTCTAATATTGGCTGGCCATCTTACATTTATGCATTTAGCAGACGCTTTTATCCAAAGCGACTTACACAGCATTCAAGTTACAGTTTTTACATTTGATCAACTCTTGCTTTCCCTGGGAATCGAACCCATGATCTTGGCGTTGTTAGCACCATGCTCTACTATTTGAGCTACAGGAAAACATCTTCAAATGAGGTGGACACTCTGTAGGTGCTGATCTTCCAACAGTGTGACTTGGAAGTTGAGATTTGTGTATTTAAGCTCCATATTCCATTTCAGTAATGGAACATCTTGGATTGGCTTTTCCTATAGTGTTTGGTAGTGCATCTTAGTGCAGCTCCGGTGCTGCAAAAGGTTAGTGTGCAGTATTTATAAGGCAGTACAAAGCAGAGCAATGCCAAGATTGTGAGTTCAAGCCTCACCTAGAGCATGTTTGAAGTGAAACGCTAACGTGAAAGACAGGTGTAGTTTTGGCTGTCCATCTTCAGGTGAGGATGACACTCTGCAGCAGGGCTGGGCAATTTCGGTCCTGGAGGCCCACTGCCCTGCAACCCCTAATCAAATGTTTAATTAGAGTTGGAACTAAACTCTGCAGGACAGTGGCCCTCCAGGACCAAAGTTGCCCATTCTTGCTATGTAGCACAGGTGCTAATCTTCCAAAAATGTGAGATTTGGAGGCTGGAATTTATGTATTCAAGCTTCATAGCCTATTTCCGTAATTGAACATTTTGAGTTGGTTTTCCCTATAGTGTTTGGTGATACACCTTTGTATCACTAGCTCCAGTGGCGCAATCGGTTAGCGCGCGGTACTTATAAGGCAGTACAAAGCAGAGCAATGCCGAGGTTGTGAGTTCGAGCCTCACCTGGAGCACAGTTTTAGGATGCAAGAAACAAAATCAAAAGGCCTGGACATACCAAGCCGACGGTCGGTCGTCAAGCTAGTTTGTTTGGTGTGTTCTCCCACGTTGGCGTTAGTTTGTTACATTATCTGTTCATACCCAAGCATTCCAATATGCTAATATTTTCATAACAAAATTGAGCTGCTTAAAATGATGAAAGATATCAACATAACTGATTTTTAAAATGGTAAGCAAGTGCTGCTTTGTGTACGTTTCATATATCTGCGTATATCTTGTATATTCTTGTTTCAGTTTCTCCTTCTGAATGACTAATATATACTATTGATATCTGCTGATATAGGCTAGACAGCTAATTCCTCTCAAGCAGGCGTAGAACGCACGTGTTAGTTTGCAGTCAGCTGTAGTCTGTGCGGTGTGTTCAAACGCAACTCTTTAGGAAGTTGTGACTTGTGTATTCATGCACTTTAATAGCTCCAGTGGTGCAATCATTTAGTGAGTGGTACTTATAAGGCAGTACAAAGCAGAGCAATGCTGAGGGTGTGAGTTCAAGCCTCACCTGGAGCATGGTTTTAGGATGCAAGAAACATGCTAGTAGAAATGAGGTCAATTGAGGTGGACACTTTATAGTGTATCTGCTAATGTTCCAATGAGTGATATTTGGAAATTGGAACTTGTATGTTCAAGCATATTTATCCCAACAGCTCCAGTGGCACAATCAGTTAATGTTTGGTACTTATAAGGCAGTACACAGCAGAGCAATATCGAGGTTGTGAGTTTGAGCTTCACCTGGAGCATGGTTTTAGGATGTAAGAAACATTCTAGTAGAAATGAGATCAATAGTGGCTGTTAATTGAGGTGGATGCTTTGTAGCATATCTGTTAATGTTCCAATGAGTGAGATTTGGAAATTGGAACTTGTATATTCAAGCATCTGTATTCCAACAGCTCCAGTGGTGCAATCGGTTAGTGCACGGTTCTTATAAGGCAGAGCAATGTTGAGGTTGTAAGTTTGAGCCTCACCTTGAGCACTGTTTTAGGATGTAAGAAACATGCTAGCAGAAATGAGATCGAAGACTAACATAAAAGACTTAAGTGTCACCATTCCTCTTAGATTCTACACTTGAATAGAGATTTTCCAGTAAGAATATAATTTAAGGTCTTAAGTTAAAGATCAGGCTAATAGACCAGATTCGGCATTATCATTGGTCAGATGGCATGTCAATCAAACTCCCTGCAAAGGGTCAATTGAGGCAGTCACCCTGTAGCATGTATGTTACAACAAATGTAATTGTCCCAGTGAATGAGACTTGGAGATTCAGCTTTATATTTGTATTGAGTTCTATAATTCAGGACCAGGCCTTTTCCCATGTTGTTCTTTGACATCAGCCGCAGTGGCGCAGTTGGTCAATGTGCAGTACTTTTAAGGCAGTACAAAGCAGGACAACGGTGAGGTTGTGAGTTGTGAGCCTCACCTGGTTTTAAGATGAAAGAGACATTCTAGTTAGTAAAGAGTTCAGGATCTAATCTGAAAAACCAGTCTAATATTGGTTGACCATCTTCAATTGATGTATAAACTCTGTAGTGTGTTCTGTGAGAGAGACTTTTTTTCAAATTAGATAATAGGGACAAACTATGACGAGGAAAGTGTTTGAGATGCAATGGTTGTAACATTGTGTTTACACTGGTTCCCTTTACAGGTCTTCTCAGTGGCAGCAGCTTAGCCGCAGAGAGCGGGAGAAGATGGGCCTTATTGTTCGAGATGTTGGAGAGTTTTGGTAATGTAAATTAATGTACATTTTTCAGTGATATGAATGTGTATTTAGCAAAACATTGGAGTAACATAATTCTTTTGAGAAACATGTTTTAACCCAATATTGTAAATTTAAATTTTCCTTAGGATGGAGTTTGAGGGCTTCTGCCGTTACTTCACAGACATGGTGGTTTGCAGGTTGGCAGAAAAATCCCTCCTCTGGCCACAACCCCACTGGAGGGAGGTGTGCTGCCAGGGCGCCTGGACCTATGCATCTGGGATCCCACCTCCTCCCTCATCTTCTTGTCATTTAAACATCAAAAACCAAAGGCCTTCAACAAGGCTCCAATGGTCCAAACAAAGGCCAGCTCAAAGACGAGACAAAAAGGAACAAAGACTGAGTGAAAGACAGAAAGAGGGACAAATCCGAGGAGAAAAACAGAAAAAGAAAGAAGTAGTAAAACCAAAGCAAATTAAGGGGAGAAGGGAGCATGTGAAAAAACAGGCAGAAGGCATGGAAATTAGATGGGAGAGGCAAATTGACAGAAGAAGTCGATGTGGAGGATGTATCAATCACAGAGACACGTTTCTATACAACCCACAGGTAAATCACTCTGGGAATTTCCAAACTAAAAATGATACTGAAGCATAAAGCATATGGTAAGGTTTATGTTAAGGTTAGTTTAAAATTTTCTCTAGCACTCTTAATCATATGTTCCCTAATTTCATATTCAAATTTGTTCTTCATTTCTCTCTCCATCCCTCTCTTAGTTCCTTTTTGAACTGGTTGGAGATGGGGCAGAGATATTGATATGTTTGCAACAGGAGGACAGGAGGATGAAAAGGAGGGAGGGAAGTGGGGAGAACTTACCAATCGGCTTTGAGGTTCTAAGGGTAAGTGACTGAGTAATCAGAAATGTCATCTACATTTTTAGACATTATCAGATTTTGACTGTGGCTGTATAATTTATGTGGGCTTTGGGGTTTGTTTAATTTTTTTTTTTTACAGGTTCTATGCAATCTATGCAATATCACACAAGCAATAGTGGTGTTTTTCCAAATATCAGCAAATTTTTTTGACTATGACTTTGAATATTGAATAACTTACATATTTGATGTTCCTGAATGAGTTTTTGTGGAATGAATCATTTGAGTGAATGATTCACTCATAAACATAGTCACTGTTGTATCAATGTATGTAGCCTGCACAGACTGACAGTCTGTAATGTGGAAACACAAGTGGAGTGATATGAACAGTGAAATGTCCCAGTGCTGTTGGACTGTATCAGCACTCTTGGTTAAACAAATTTGATTAATGTACCTAACTGTTTTAGCTAAATAACATGAAATCGTTAGATTCTAACCTACATAAGTTACATTTGCATTTATTTGGTCCTCGACAATATTTCTTCTTTCTGTCCCTCTATTTATCTTTTCTTCAGGTGGAGGTGAATCGTGTTTGTCGTGTACAGTGTTTATGCGAGCAGGCTGCTAGCTCTGTGTATATGGACTCCCGCAGCGTTACTCTACGAGTGACTCTTGGTCCTGGACGCTACGTCATCCTCCCTACTACTTTCCAGCCTGGTGCCACTGGTCGGTTCCTTCTGCGTTTTTTCTCACACTCACATGTGCACCTCAGGTAGGCACAGAAGATTAGGCCACTCTGCTCTGTTTTGGATTCAAATAAGCAGTCAATTGAACAGTGTAAGGGAAACAGGTCAATTTAGCTCAAAGGGAATCATTTATGATTTTATAGGGAATTTGGACAGAATCACTGTTTTGCGGCTGATCACCAGCGATTCACTGAGCAAGCCATATAACATTAACTCTGCACTGGATATGAAAATCCAAAATATAGTGAAAACACTATTTAATAGCACAGTAACAAGATCGGCAGTTTAAGACATTAACTTGTAAGCACAAAACACAAGATACTTCTCTTTTCAATATAAATAAGACTTTATTGGATAAACCTAAGACATATAAACTAATCTAACACATGAACACACGCATTCACACATTCACACAAGTTGCAGAAAGAGAGAAAGTGAGGAAAGGATGAGTTTAAGAGAATGAAAATGTGAAATCCCAAGTTTATAGCAATATGTGCAATTGCATAGACCTGAACAACCATCAATCACTTAATTAACCCTCGCATTGAGTTTCTCAATGAGGCTAAAATTTATATTAAATGCACCAATTCAGCTAAAATCTGGAGTTGTATTATTTGCGTTGCCTTTGTGTTAAGGGATTCCCTTTTGTGGTCGTTCTTACAGGAAAGGGGGTTTCCCAAGGTTGCTGATTGGTTGGAAGTTCAGTAGTAGTTGAAGTGATGTCTTGGGAAGCCAATGGTTGGGCGTTGGCTGAAGATGCAGAGTTGTGGCTGGTAGAAGTTTTGAGGCAGTCACAGACTCGAATTGAACTCGGAGACGGCAAACTTAAACTGACAACACGAAACTCGCAACGGAAAAGAAACTAAAGTAAAAGAAAGAAAGGATGTATCGAGACTAGGTGGTTTTTCTTCTCATCGTGGTGTTAGCAGCTGGCATGTAGGCCAGAGCACACTGGAATGGCGCTCGAAGAATTCACGGACAAACAGCAGTGGCAAAAAGCATGGCTAAAAGCAATGACTAAAAAGCAAAAAGCTAAAAGCATGGTTTGATGGTGTCCTGAGTTTTTAACTGGGCTTTTGGACACATCTGAAAATGGTGTGTTGACCAATTAGATATTGTCTTAGCTCTGGGTGTTGCTCTGTTTCTCCTCCCAATCCATAAATCAACATGTTATCTGGGCAGTCACATGGTCCAAACTTTCCCGCTCTTGCCGAGTATAATTTTGGACATGATTTCTATAACGAGAATATGATACATTTGACAAAGAATTAATTGGAAGAAACCTTTCAAGCAATAATTTTCACACTGATACATACCAAACATGAATATAAACCCTTAAGCTATTCAATAGTTATTAAAAAGACATGCACAATGAGTAATTAGGACATGATAGTCAAATGTGTGGATTACATAATATGGAGTTATGCATAGAAATCATTAGTTGCTCATAAGTCCTTTTAAGATGATTTTGGTGCATAAAAGACCATTTCTGTGCCATTCTGTGGAAGTGAGAATGTGTCTGTGAAGAACAAAGGTCAAAAAGAATTTGGAAGGAATTTCAGTCTAGTTCTTCTCCTGGGTGGTTGGGGGAAGTCAATCCAAGGAAGCTCATGATTTCTATCATGGATTTACATGTGATGGCCATGCTGTGCATGTCTTTGACCATCAATCTTGTTTACCTGCCCCAAATTTGACAATCTCCTTCCTGAGTTGGAATTATCAATAAGTGTTCTTTGTGTCAATGTTGTAAGTTGTTCTGTGAAAGAGGCTTGTTTTTTATGACGTTGTCTTGTTCCGGGGCTTCTTTGTGGAATTTGCTCTTTTGGTCGTTCTAACACCAATCTGATCGATTCTTAAATTGTCTGATTCGCTCTGATATCCTACAACAGTAAACAAAATGTAGATCTAGTTCTAAATGCTTACAGCTCAATGCAGTTATTTGTAATGTTGAATGTTTACTAAGGTGACTGATTAAAATGATTAGGAGGTGTTTTAAAAATTTATCCTGATTTCTATTTTCTTGTTTTTCTTTTCATTTTCTCCTCTCCTTCACTTTATCTACTGTCTTCAGGGAGTTGAAGGAAGAGCTTCCTGCTCCTTCATTGTGGCAGTGTTGTCTTCCTGAGGCCAGCGCTGTAACTACAGTCCATCTGCTCAAAGCCTCTGGCCTTAGCCATCCCAAACACACAGGTTAAAACTCACCACTGAAACTTTAATGACCAAGCATGACTATAATCTTAGTAACCTTTACATGTTCAGGTCCATTCAGCTGGACAAAGAAAGATGTTAGCAGATCAGGTTTTCACAGATTGGGGTATAAAAACATTAGGGGCAGCTGCATATTTTATCTGTTTCAGCTGATGCCTTTAATTCTTTCTTTCTGTATATGTATATATCAGCTCCTGATGTGTATGCTGTCATCCGTTGTGAGGAAGACTCTGTGAGGACTAAAATTTTCAAAAAAGATGGAAGTCCTGAATTCAACACCAAGGCTATCTTTTACAGCAGGAACCCAAAGTCCAAAATATCCATTGAGGTTAGAGGATACTGCACTGTATTTTATGAAGGCTGGCACAGTTTCTTCTTATAAATGAATTAATGGAAAATGTTTTGCTGATGTTTGTATTATTATGTGTATTCGTTTATGCGCAGCTGTGGAAAAGAGGTTTGCTGTTGGACACGTTCCTTGGAGGAGCACGAATTCAGACAGGAGAACATGAACGCTGTCAAAACAGAGTGATCGACTTGAAGGGTGGCCAATCGCGAGGCTGTATTTTTATAGAGACTTCTTCCAGCCAGTGCCTGACAGACTTGTGACTGACTTAAGGTAATGACTGATGATATATCATCAATGGACTGAACATCAGAGACATTTCTGCCATACTTCAACATAGAACAGCAACCTTCTGGAGCAACCTGGAGTTATGTGCTTTGCTAAATGGCACAGTGGTGATGGATGAAAATCATCATATCTGCTGCACTGATAATGAAAAATATGAAGGTCTTGAATTGTTTTACTAGTAATAATGCTAATGGTGTAGAAAAGCTATGCAATAACTGACAGAATGTTTTGTTCCAATGCTGGGCAAATATACTTACTGAATATAACTGCAACATGAATTAATTATATCTGCAATTCATTTTGATGCTCTGACTCAGTGTTAATGTTTGGTACTACTTCAGGGATTCTTTAAAGGCTATGCTAAAATTTTAAATTAAATTCTATAAAACATATCTATTTAAAATAAACGAATAACTGCCAAAAAAATCATTTAACATTGATCTGAAGAGTAATAAATATTTCAGTCATTTCACACAAACACATACACACAAATGAAAACAAGAAACAACAAATGTGCACAGCCAAAAAATAATCATACGATTTTTATAATCTATATTTATTTAATTAATTTAAATAGAAAAGATTTACTCAAGAATAAAAGAGTCTAATTATTGAGAGTGAAAATTATTTCAGAGCACCTGTCAGATCTAAACTGAGATTTGTTCCACTGTGTCTTCCTATAGGAGAACAGGAATATAAAATGTAAACAGGGTTTTTTCTTCTGATTTTCATCTCAGGGACAATAACTCCAACCTACTGAATTCATTGCAGCATAATGCATGTTTGTGATGTTGTTTGCACAAGCAAGAACTGGTTTATCTTGAAATGTTACAAATTTGAAAACTTCTGAAACCAAGTGCACAAAACTTTTCATGGCTGTTCTCAGTCAACAAGAATGCAAAACTCAGAGCATTTCAGTACTGTGACCTTTAATAATTGAACAATGAATCCTTCTTTTGGAAACAGGTCATGCATTTCCCTGGGCTGTAATTTTGTTTGCTTTGCATAGGCATCATGGACCTAAAGCAAATGTAGAATTATGTGACATCTCCTCCAGTATCTAAAGCATCTTGCTCTATATGTGTTGTGTAAACTAGGGATTTTTACACATTAATTTTGTACTTATTGAATATAAGTGCTCAAAAGTAACCTTTTGGCTGTTTCAGTTTTGATTTATTCCCAGTGTTCAAATTGCAATAGGTGTGTTGCAGTGAATCTGAAAGTGACAATAGCTATTCCTCTGCTTTTACCTTCTGCTTTTACAGTATGTTGCCTACCATCACAGGTGCGGTATATCTGCAAGACTGTCCCCAGCAGCACTATATCCCAGTGTATGTCCTGGTCTGTGGAGTGTTTAGTGTTTTTCTGACCTTGCTGTCTTGTCTGCCCTGCGCCAGGGAGACGGAGGAGGGAGATCAAACCACGCTCAGCCATATTCGGGCTGTGTGCAGTGCTCTGGTTTCTGCCTTCTTGTTCACAGCAGTGTATGTGGGAGGAAAATGTCATTTAATGTGTTATAGGTCTCTGTGCATTGTTCGGGTTATCTGTTGCAAAGACACCTGCCAAGAAAACAGCTGATTGTCATTGCTTTCATTTGTCTCATTCTGTGGGCCATCTTGATGGATCTTAATAACAGGGTTCTTGATGATTTTGTTTGTTTGATAAACTCAACTAAATTGAAAAATGTCTGTGTTTTTTTAAAAACATTCTTAAAAATATCTTCTTAACAGTTTTACATGTCAAGTAATTTCATGTTATTACAAGGATGCTTAGATGTTGTTATTGCAAAATGCTTATTAAGAAAATGACTGTACTTGTCATATCTGCCAGGCAAAAATGTGGACAGCAAAAATAACACAAGATTCTGTTCACTTAGATTTTATTTACTTGAACAAAACAAGGCCTGCTAAGGTATATCATGAATGCAAAGTGAAAAACACTAATGTAAAATGATTTGTAAGCACCTGTCAGACCTACACAGAGATTTGTCTTCCATGTAAATACAGGGGATTTTGTTCTGATGGATAATAGCTCCAGCCTATTAAATTCATTCCAGAATAATGCATGTTGGCAATATTGATTGTGAGCAGCAAGAACAGGTTTAGCTTGAAATGCTACGGCCGTCAGGTGACACAACCTTCTAAAATAGAGCGCACAACCCATGAAAAATCATTTCAGGCTGTTTCTGATCCTGCGATGTGTGAAGACTTTACAGGACCAGAACTACAGGTAAGCATGTTTGTACAGAATAACATATGTGAAGGCAGTTTTACTCTGATACATCTGTAAGAGTATTGTTATTCACAGATTTACATAGCAAAATCCAATGCAGTTACAAAATCAGTTTTAATGCAGTTACAAAGGTAAACTGATCAATACTTTAGTGGTACAAACCTACTAGTGATTCTGGACTAACTTACATCATTTATTTAAGTTTATTAAGTTTTACTACTCTCTCAGGGCACTAATTTATTCCCTCAATAATACAGTTTAATATTTAAAAACAAAAAGACTTGTCTTTGATGCGACAGTTCCATCATATTTTGACTCCTCCACACTCTACATTCCAGTAATGTGAAAGTGAACGCTTTTTAAATCCACTCATGCATTTCTCTGGGTTGTGATGTTGTATGCTTTGCATAGGCACCATGGATCCAAAGCAAATGTGGAATTATGTGAGATCTCCTCCAATAACTAGTATAACTTGCCTCGGTATGTGAGTTTCACACCATAACCATTGTTACTTTTGTAGGTAATGAATGTGAAGTATATTGACTCAAGTAACTTTTTGAATGATTTGTTTTCCAGTTATTACAAAACTGCTACTCCTGGCTCTTCCCATTGCTCAGATTGCAATAGGTGTGTCACAGTGAATGTATATACTGTAGTTATTCCTCTGCTTTTACCTTCCATTATTTAAGCTGCTCTTATGTCGCCTACCATCACAGGTGCAGTATATCTGCAAGACTGTACCCAGCAGCACAATATCCCAGTGTATGTGCTGGTCTGTGGAGTGTTTAGTGTATTTCTGGCCTTGCTGTCTTGTCTGCCCTGCGCCAGGGAGCCGGAGGAGGGAGATCAAACCGCGTTCAGCCGTACCTGCAATGTGTGGAATTCTCTAGTTTCCACATTTTTGTTCTGCTGGATGATCAGTGGTAAGATACAATGCATGGCATATGTGGGAGGAAGAGGTCATTTAATGTTTTCATAGGTCTATGACAGCTTCTGTGCATTGTTCAGTAATCCATTACAAAGTCACTTGCCAAACAAACAACAGAATTTCATTTTGGAATGCTTAGAATTGTAAGTTGAATGGAAAACACTCAACATGTTTTTGTGTGTGGGTCTGCCTGAAATTTGGGTGTGAATATGAACTTTTGTTGAGTGATATTTAGACAGTGTCTATTTAATATGGAACTAGAAAAGTAACATTTCACAGATTTCATTTTGACCTTTAGAATTTGAATTTTAGTGGGGAAAAATGTAGTTTTGTTCATTTGAAACTTTTAACAGTATGCTATTTACTTGTTTTTGTGGAATTTTTATTTCATATTTTTAAACAGCAGACTTTAACAATTAATAAAAATTAACATCACTTTTAATTAAACACTAAGTAAATATGGATTAAATGTGAATGCATCTTTTTAAAGAAATCAAATCAAGACACTTTTTATTTATTTAGCACTGTATACAGAGATATTTCGAAGCAGCTTTACAGTATCAAAGGGATAATTCTCCCAAAAATGAAAATTCTGTCATTAATTACTCACCCTCATGGCATTCCAAACCCATAAGACCTCTGTTCATCTTTGGAACACAAATTAAGATATTTTTGATGAAATCTGAGAGCTTTCTTACCCTGCATAAACAGCAAAGCAACTGACACACTGAAGGCCCAGAAAGGTAGTAAGGACATCGTTTAAATAGTCAGTGATTCAACTGTAATATTATGAAGGTACAAGAATACTTTGTGCGCAAATAAAATTAAAAAATAATGACTTTATTCAACAATTTCATGTCTTCCGTGTCAGTCTTCGATGTGCGTTCATGAGAGTATCATGACGTTTGCGTGTGGTACTGCTGACTCAGGAACTGGCTTTCAGTTGTGGTGCTGTGTATGCATGGTCAGAAAACTCTTGGATTTCATTAAAAATATCTTAATTTGTGTTCTGAAGATGAACGAAGGTCTTTCAAGTTTGGAACAACATGAGGGTGAGTAATTAATGACAGAATTTTCATTTTTGGGTGAACTATCCCTTTAAATAGGGAAGTAACAGAATCAGTGATACCAGCTTCATCAAATGATAATCTGAAATAAATTCAGTTTCTGAAATAAATTTGTTTCATTTTTTTATTTGTTATTTATAGGCAGTGTGTGGATTTACTCTATTTATCCTCCTAACTACAACCAAACCGTGGCCGGAGATCCCTACTGCAATAAGACCCTCTACTTGTTTGCATTCTGGACCACCACACTGGGATACATTCTGTTAGGTGTGGCGCTGTTGTTCGGGTGCTGTGTTTGTATCTGTGTTTGCATTTGTGGACTAGCAAAGGACTAGCAAAAACCCTGTGGGCCTTTTAAATTTATCTTGATGACAGGGTTTTTGATGGTTTGTGTGATACATTCACAAAACCAAATTTATGTATAAATAATGTGAAAAATAGAATTAGAATAATTTAATTAGAATAAATAATTCGCTTTTGGTAGCATTTTAAGTATTGAAAGTAAAGAGAACTGAGGGTACTGTCGTTTTTTGTTTTACTGGCTTACAATGACAATTAAATCTGCGAAATAATATTATTTTGAAACAGAATATTCTTTGAGCTAAATGAGACAGCATCTATATAAGACACTATATTTTAGCCACCCACTTAGAAAGTGTTTTTGATATTCTGTTCAAATTGTACAAAAATAAATAAATAAATAAATAAATAACAGAAACAATGAGAGGAGAGACAGCGTGGTTAAGAAAATATTTCACAGAGTATAGAGGATTAAGAAAAAATGTGTGCATTGCAGTTTTTGTTGGACAGCTAGGACCCATGTGCAGAGCTTTAGTTGCATAAAAGAATCCAGTCAGTTTCTCATCTGGAATTAGTAGACATTATCAAACCAAAAACAATGGACATAATTTCTCAGAACTGCATTACAAACCAAAAATACTCTAGCAGCTTTTTAAACAACTGAACAGGAAATTAATAACAAATGAATTTAGTGATGTACAAAGAAACAGTTCAGAATACAAAGATTTAGTGACCTCTGGCGTTCAGGCAGTGACACGACGGCCTTCATTGCTACACACGGGGAGGGATAAACAGTTCAGTTTTGCTACACATTGTTTTAATGTTAAAAAAAGTTGAAAATAAAATAGATCATCTGACCACATTTTAGGTCTTAATTAACAGTATAATAAAGCCATCCAATTACTATACTCAAGAGGTTATTAACAGGAAAATTGCTACATAACTTATAAAAGTAGATGATAGGTGAGTATCCTATAAATAGCCTATATGTGATTGTTTAAGATGAAGTTGAGTAAGGGTCATTAGACAATACTGTGTTATATGTAAGATGTAGGCATGTGCTTCCAGTTGGTAATGTCGTTTCTCAGATATAGCTATACTGAAGAGAAAGCAGAAGAATAGACGTTCAAAAAGTTTTGCACAAGTTGGAAAAGCAGAAGACTTACACTTCCGTTCTAACGTTTGGTGTCATTAAGATCTGAATGGTTTTTAAAGTCTCTTATGCAAACCAAGGCTGCATTTATTTGACCAATACAGTAAAAGAACCATATTGTGTAATACTATTACAATTTAAATTAACATTTTTTAATTATTATTATCTTATTTTCAAATCTTATTTTTCAGCAGCCATTACTCAAGTCTCCAGTGTCACATGATCCTTCAGATATCATTAATCAAAGCCATTGAAAAACATTTTTTTGTGTTTTTCAACGGTTCTGATTCTAATATACTGATTTTGTTTTTTCATGTTTTTTTAATGAATAGAAAGTTCAAAAGAACATCATTTATTTGAAATAGAAATCTTTTGGAACTTTGTAAATGTCTTTACTATGTTACTTTTGAGCATTTTAATGTGTCCTCGTTAAATAATTTAATATAATTATATATATATATTATATATATATATATATATAATCTTTCTGACTTCTAAAAAGTTGTTGTTATTTCTGTTGGTGGTTTTAGAAAATATTGTAAAGACGTTTAATTTGTAAAGATTCTCTTGAGGTCCTGTTACAATAACACACTGATCTCACTGAGTGTTTTAAGGTTAAGGTTAATCAGAAATGAAATGTTTCCTTTCTCTTTAATATGATTGCTTCATAAGGTGTGGCTCACGGCGGAAAATTGTTGCGCTCTGCTGTAACTTTACACGTTTGGCTCAGAATTGTATTGTCAGTTAGGAAACACTGGAATTTCTAACTAGTGGCAATAAGACAGATAAGAGAAGAATTTCGTTATTTTCTTCATAAAGTTATAAGGTGAGGACTAGAGCACACACTACATGCTGTTTAAAGCCTGATAAGACAAGCAAGAGGAAACTTTTCTCAACATTTAAGTTGCTGAGGTGAGAAACTTTGAATGATCACGTACATAAAACGTACTCGTCCTTGGATGCATGTATTTCATTTTAATAATCTACATTGTTTAATGTCTAATGATATCTTATTTTTCTAATTTTTGAACTTAAAAAGGTAATAGCAACTATTCAGCAACTATGATATTCTGAGAATGGACGATTCAAAGCCATCAGCGTTTTTGACATCGCTGTTTGGTAAGAACTGTATTAACAATCATGTTAAGAATATGTTGCTAATATAGCCTATATGATGTCCAAATGTCCTAGTTTCAGTATATACTTGGCAAAGTACATATGTAAAAGTATTCTTGTCTGAGCAATCTGTTTATTTTTCAGTGACACTGGCTGTTGTTGTACTGGGGGTTATAATTGCTGCCATTGGAATTGGTAATCAAGCATTTTCACCTCATTATTCACTATTCATTATTCACAAATGTGGATGTAATAACCTATTCCAGTATAATATTGGCAGAAACATTTACATATTTTGTACAGTGAGCAAACACATTCCTCTTCTCCAAAGACCGATTAATTTTATTTGTTTGATTTTTTTAGGGGCCTACTTTCTGAGAGACTGTCCTGTCCAGCCCTACATCCCAGTCTACCTTATAGTATTTGGTGTATTTGTTTTGCTTGTTCTAATAGCGAGCCTGGGCTTATCGTGTGGTACACGTGCAAAAGACACTTATGAGCTGCTGCTGTTGTCTATGCTGATAATTTCCGTTAGCGCCATCCTCTACCTATTTGTTGTCTGCTGGTTCATCACAGGTGAGTGAATTTGTCAAAGAGGAGTTACAGAAGGAGAGTTGAAGATATCTTATAGAAAGAATAATGGAGAAATACACAAAAGAAGGGTAAACATTCTCTGCAGATAAAAAAATTAAAGGTGAAGCATAATGTTGTGACAGGCTGAAGAATGTGGAGCTGTAAAGTCATAATTCACCACTGGCAAGATGGGACAGAAGTTGTGTGTCTATGCAGTAGAAACACTTTTTTTTAAATTGGTGTTACATTAGAAAAAACTGAGAAAAAGGGCTGTGGTGAAAATAGGTAGCCTCAATCACGTGAGCAGGGAATACAAAAATGCGATCTGTAGTTTTCACAAAAGTCCAGAAGACTTTTGCTGACATGAGTATCTTGGTGCAGATATCATAGAAAAACAATACACTTTTTCTATTTACTACATTGTAACAATACAAAGCTGGTTGAAAATCGGTGGACTTACCCTTTAAAATATTTGCAAAAAAAGTTGAAAATTGCTATTGTTGTTTAAATTTCACAGATATCAAAGGAATATTTAACTCAACTAAAATGTTTTCTCCGTGTATTGCAGGGAGCATCTGGATATATTCTGTACATCCTCCCAGTTATGACCCAACAAGTGAAGAGAACTACTGCAACAAAACTCTGTATCTCTTTGCATTCTGGTTGAATACAGTCTGTTATGGCTGTCTGGCTGTCTTGCTGCTTTGTATTGGATTTTCAGTGCTTTATATATGTGTACAAAATACTTGTCAAAGACCACAGTCATTGGCTTCAAACTCTCAGCAACAAGCATAGGATGTTTCACAATGTGTCATGATTTTATATTTAGCAGATGCTTTTATTCAAATCACAATGTAATCATACATTTTATCAATGTGTTCCCTAAGAATCAAAACCATGACCTTGACATTATATATCCCATTTTCTACCAGTATAGTGCTACAGAAAAGCACCTTTTTAGGGTTAACTGATCTGCTATGATCTGTATAGTGATATATTACATCCAGTTCAAAAATCAAGGCCTGGACTTAAAGATAATGTACAGCTTAATTTGAAAAATATCAATATAAATAAAATATATACTGTCTCCGCATTGTAGCAATAGTCATACTATTCAGATTTTGTCAACTGAAAATGTTTATAAAAATATATATAAAGGCAAAAAGGTGGCTGTTATTTTTTCAGTTTAGGTTTGCAAAAATAGTTTCTCAACATTTCACCAAAGGAAGTGTTATAAATGCTACTGGCTGAGTCTGATGACCACAGAACTGTCAAAACATACTGGTTGACTCAGAGCAGCTCTGTCCGGTTTAACTTGAATATCCTATTCACATCCTCATAATGAAGCTGATTTTGGGGGTCCTCCTCATATTTGAAAGCCTATGAGGCAAATTAATAAAACAGAATTCACATTTTTATGGACTTTTTAAGAAATCGTTGAAGATGGAGACTACTGAGATAGCTGCCAGAAAATCTTTCATTGGTAAGAACATCAAGAAAGCTTTGAAATCATGATGTTTTTCCCCCAATAACTAATAAGCTACAATAAAAAGAACAGTACAACTTTCTTCTTCTTTCTTTTTTTTCAGTGATGATTAACATGATTGCATGGATGATTTTAATAACAGCTATTGGATTAGGTAAAGAGCAGTTTTTGTTTACAGTATAAAATATTGATGAGATGATTAGTGCAATCTGTAAATGCTTGCTTTTAACAAAGAATTGTATGTCCGTTAACAACAAGAAGCAGATGAGAAGCTTTATCACACCACTGGAAGCCTGTTTTTTACATATGGCTGTTTGGATAAATGTTTCTAGGAGTGATCCATTTTCATGAGTGCCCTGTCCAGCCAAACCTCTCCACCTATGTGACTGTGATTGGAGCGACTGGTCTGCTTTCACTGTTGGTCGTGTACCTGAGGAACACTTTGGATGACTGTCTGCTGGCTCGGTTCTGCAGTGGCTTCACCTTTATGCTCTACCTATTCATTGTGTGCTGGTTCATTGCTGGTGAGAGAAAGAGATGTTACATTACTGATAGTGAAGGACAAAGTTATTGTCAGTCCAGTGTCAGCACAGTATCTTTTTATTAATATTTATTTATATGTAAATAATAGTGAAACTAAAATCAATGGTGGTCTCATGCTGTTCTTTCAGGTACCTACTGGATTTACTCCATATATCCTCCCAAATATGTTCCCACCATTACTGGACACCACTGTCACAGAATCCTGTATCTGTTTGCATTTTGGATTAACAATCTAGGATTTCTTTGTGTGTTCATACTGTCTCTTTTTGGTTTGTATACCATTTTGACACGTAGGATCACCAACAGAACCCTATATGTTAAAATTTAGCTGCAGACCTGTAGATAACTTCCAGTAATGCTCTGAAAATGTGCTGTATTATTATTATCTTATTACAGCTATACGTTTGTTACAAGAGGTGTTCTGGTAGTTTTCAGTGGTTGTTTCATCAACCACTGAAATGTTTTTTTTTTTTTCATGTTTTTTAACTACTGAAGATAAATGTGCAAAAAAATTTATTCATTAAAAAGAGATTTGTGAGCCATCAAGCAAACAAAGCAGAGTTACAACTCCTTATTTTTATTTATTTATTTATTTATTTATTTATTTATTTTGTATTTGTTTTTGGACATTAGCTATATCTTTTTTATAGGTCAATGTATTTTATTGTGAAAAATTGTAAATATATTAAAATACATCAATTAAAAAACGTGCTAAATTATTCAAAAGAAAAAAAATTCTTTGTGTTTTTTGAATAATTTATGAGAGGGTTGTTAGCAAGGAGGTCTATAATAGGTTGTTAGGGTCGTTTGCCCCGCCCACAACACTTGCGCGAGGTCAGTTGTCCTGTCACAGCACCCGTCCCAGAAATGTCATTATTCCTGGCGAGGCAACAACAACAATTGTTCACAAAACTGCGTTATATTTTGAAAATACGCCGTCAAAAGGACTATATCTAGTCCAGCGTAACAAGACGGCTAGTTGTTATGGCTGGTAGGTACACATTTAATCCAATACATGTAAAACAAACACTCAACGCGGCTTTGCATTTAATGCGCGTTAGATAGTTGATGTGTTTGGCGCGTGCAGGTCACTTGAGCTTGACCCAGTGCAGCCTACTTTTAGGACTTTGCTTTCTGAATCCCTCATACTTAATGCATAAACATAACCTCATAGTTTTGTAGTAATAGATGCATTTCTGCAAATACAACTGCGTGCCAGTGGTATAAAAGTTGTGTATTGATGCGCTTTTTGTTTTGTCCTTTTTTTATTTTTATTTTTGCTTTGACCTAAACTGTTGTGGTTAAGTTGCGGAACTAGTTGCAAAATGCTTGCAGGCAAGAGAAATGGCTTACTGTCCGTACAGTGGGTTTCCAGTCGGCGCTGCAATTTTGACGACAGGGGGCGCCATTATCACTGGTAGGCGATTGCACCTGTTTATTTCATTTTGTTTGACTAAGGCAACATGATTCTACAGCATTTTATCTGCCATATAGTCAGCTCTTTATTGTCTTATGCTGTCAGAGAGTTCATGAATTCCATTATATGTTTTAGGCTGCAATGTTGAGAATGCCTCCTATGGCCTTACTGTATGTGCGGAGAGAACTGCGATACAGAGAGCGGTTGCAGAAGGCTACCGAAGATTTACAGCCATAGCTGTCACATGGTATATCATATATATTCTGAATACAAGCTGACTTACTGAACAGAAAACATATTCAGTATGTTAAAGAATCCTTTTCATCTCACCAACAGTGATATCAAAGATAGTTTTGTGGGACCCTGCGGTGCTTGTCGACAGGTATTAATGGAGGTATGGCTACACTCATAATTTATCACATGTCAGTTATTACTTTTGAACATGTTTTCTTTTATCTTTATCTCAGTATTTTTTTAAAATCCGTTTCTATCACACTTTTTTTTTTTTTTTTAGTTTGGCACAGAATGGGACATTTACCTCACTAAGCCAGATGGGACCTATAGGAAGACCAGTCTCAGAGACCTCTTGCCTTTAGCGTTCACCCCGGCTCACCTGCAAAAGAACTGAATGCTCTGCCCTAAATTATTTTTAATCTAAATTTAGGATTGATATGAAGAATTAAAATGTGAAGTGTCACCTGAACTGTGCTGTACATGAGGAGTGTACATGATGCCATTTCAGTCACAACATCATCTCAGCCCCCACTAGAGAGCACTATACACTCTGCAGCCTACAAAAGCCCACATTCAAATGTGGTACATAATAATGTTCAGAACAGGTTTTATTGAATATCAACTTTTTTTATGCATAGAAAATAAACCAATTTTTTTGGCCTTTCTTTAAAATGTAAAGGAAAAAAAAGTTAGAGAGATTTTTTTTTAAAGTTTTTTTTTTTTTTTTAAGCCTAAACCTTTTGTCCCTTGTTTATTTAGAGAATAGACAGAAATGGTTTAATATTTTATACTTTTTGACACAAAAGTATAAAATTATGCTGTAATAAGAACCTATTGAGGCTGTGTGAATTAAACCGGTCAACTTAGGCAGATGTCTGTTGGTTGACCTAATTCACAGGTCAAAAGTTTGGTGTCAGTAAGGTTTTTTATTTTTTATTTTTTTGAACACAGTGAACACTATTTGACCACAAGGACACATTAAATTGATCAAATGTTACAATAAAAACTGTTATAATGTTACAAAAAAAATTCTATATCAAATAAATGCTGTTCTTTAAACTTTCTGTTCATCAAAGTATCCTGAAAGAATAATCACGGTTTCCTAAAAAATATTAAATATTAAAATGTTAAAAATATTAACTGTTTTCAACTGTGAAAAAACTGTATTTTCAACAACTAGAATGATTTCTGAAGGATCTTGTTACATTGAAGACTGGAGTAATGCCTACTGTAAATTCAGATTTACAATCACAGGAAAAAAAAATTACAATTTAAAATTTACTTATATATATATTAAGTTGTAATAATATTTGACAATATTATTGTTTTTACTGTAATTTTGATCAAATAAATGCACTCTTAGTGAGCATAAGAGGCTTCTTTTAAAAACATCCATCCATCAGAATGGTTGGATAGAACACGCAGGATGCCTTGAAGCAGGGCTTGAAGACAGTTTCCCAGTAGAGAGAATTATTGGTAATCCTCGTGACCCTGTTGCCCCAGGCCTGTTTGAAATTCTCCTCACTGTGAGGCAGAGGGGGCCAATATACTGTTCTGTCACATGGGAAAAACACTCACACATTGTTCTCTTGGTAGGCTGAGAGGGAACGTGAACATTACTTGGTGGGAGAGAGCCACGGCAAAAAAACAACAACAGATCTTTTCAGGAGTTTTTTTAGAGTATTTATTTTCTGAACTAAAATGAAGCATTAAGAATAGTCTTGACAACAAACACACAAATGTTCAGAAAAATTAAAACTTAGGACTAAAGAGAGAAGCACAGTGTTGAAAGTACAGTGTTCAATGTGAAGAGATTGCTGCAGAAAGGAACCATAACATCTTACAGACATAAAGAAAATGTGACTGCACTTTACTGCACAGTGTTGGTCAAGCAAACAACCTGCTACTAGGGAAAGTATACCTACCAAATAATAAAACTGATACATGAAATGAAACCTTTGTTTGTGTTTGCATGTACATTCATATGAAACAAGCCATTATGTGATTGTATGTGGCTGTGGCCTGTAGCTTTTTAGTGTTTTTAACATAATAATGAAATCCAGCAATCTAGATAATCTGTATTTTTAAAAGATTGTGAAAAGAAAAAAAGGATTGGTTGCTTTAATACAGCTTTACTGTAACTGTCTCTTATCAACAGCAACCTTGATCAAATGATTCATCCTGTGTGTGCTAAAGCTTTTGTTACAGTTCAGCCCAATGTTTTATGGCATGCTTGTGCAGTAAATGCAGTAGAAGGCTATTAAGTAGGCTATTGCACTTTATAAGCTATTGCTGATCCGAACAATCTCAAGACTGCCTGACTATATCAGAAAGCACTATTTTTCCACTTTACTCGTGTTTTTCATTAAGGAGAGTAAGAGTATAAACTGGTTCTCATGGGCATGTTTGCGGAATGAATTCCAGTTCACTCAAGTGAACTCAGGCTCAGTGATGCGCTCGGGATTTGGAAGGGGAGCGTTTAAGGTGGAAATTCTTCAGGAACTCTGATTGTATTACAGTCGTGATTGTAGTGCAACTTCTCGAGCAGTACGTAAATTCAATGCATTAAAACGCGCGTTATTTGATGATGTTGCAGAAGTCAATCAAGTAGTCTTATCGGTGTCAAAGTTCCTTTGGAGTTCCTCCTTAGATAGTGAATGGGCGGATGCAAGTGGAGACAGCACTATATAAACAGGGCTGACCGTCAGATTCAGCCTCTGTGGAGTTAAACAGTGGGAATCCTATTCGAAACGGAAGCAGCTTCTTATTTGTGCAGGTATGTCTCATTCATGCATTCATTCATCAAGATTATTCTATAGTGTTTCGAAGAAAAACATAATTCTGCGAAATGGTATCCTCTGCAAACAAATTTAAGATGCTTTCAAAATATTTTATGGTTGTATCTCTGAAATGGGTCGTGAACAATTAAATAATAAGTATTAAATAATAAATTTAATTCGAAATAAAATATGTCCCATATGTAAAATTTTGTCCTAGATTTTTTTTTTTTCGATTAATCATTTTCAATTTAATTGACAGCACTGAAACTACCATCAAAAATGAATAAAGACGACGACATGAAGGAAGTAGAACTGAACGAGATGGATCAGGAAAAACAGCCGATGACCGGAGAAACTCCGACAAGCACCGAAAAAAACGGCAGCGTAAAGGTTAAAGTGCCGGAGGACACCGAAGTCAAATTTACGGGCCTCTCCAAAGAGGAGTTAATGAAAGTCGCCGGTACAACCGGGTATGATATTTGTCTGTCTGTCTGTCTATCTATCTGTCTGTCTGTCTGTCTAATATATATTTACATATTTGCAGGTGGGTTCGGACTCGTTGGGCTTTGCTGGTTTTGTTCTGGCTCGGCTGGGTTGGCATGTTAGCTGGAGCAATAGTAATCATAGTTCAGGCCCCACGCTGTAAACCCATTCCTGAGATGAACTGGTGGAACGAAGGTCCTCTGTACCAGATATCTGACGTGAATGCTTTCTCTGAAAATGGACTAAAAGGTGAAAATATCAAAAGTTATTTGCATATTGCTTATTTATGTTAAACATTGAAACAAAAATGCAAAAACATCTTGCCAGCATCTTTCAACTTTCTACATGATAAAATTTTCAGAGGTTCACAAAAGGGGTCAAGTACATTAAAGTCTCAATATTTTAGCTCTTTGCTACGATAATGTTAGGAAAACCCTAGGAAAAATATCAGACTGATGGGGTAGCTAAGCCAAAACTGACTGACTGTCTTGTGACTCCCTCATGTGAGGAAGCCTGTGCTGATCTACGCAAGATTCTTCCCTCTCATCACATTTCTGCTCTTACCACCACTTTTGGCTGAGTTTGTAGTTACGATATTGCACAAGAGTTCGCACTCTCACACAAATACTGTAGACAATCTACGTTATAGATTAAAATGATCAAGTACAGTGACCTTAAACCCTGATATCTTCAGGTGTGCACGCACAGTAGGCTACTGGTTAAACAATCAAAGCAGATTAATCATTAAAAGCACACCCTGAACTCTGTGGCTGGAGAAAAGGGAAGCACCTTAACTGATGATGATCTCTCATTCACTTCCTCTTCTTTTTAACCCTTTTGTCTTTTATTCTGTCTGTAGGAGTGGAGGAGAAACTGGACTATCTGAACCAGATGAAGGTGAAGGGGCTTGTTTTGGGTCCGATACACACTGTGCAAGCAGACCAGTCCAGCACACTGGAACTAACTTCCATTAACCCTGAATTTGGCTCTGAGAGCCAGCTGATTTCTCTGTTGGACCGAGCACACAGAAAAGGTCACCTCGCTTAGTTGTTTTTTAAGGCTTTCAAGAGAAAACTTCAATCCTGTCACTAATCCAGTGAACTATTTTGAAATTACAAAATAGCTCACTGGATAGACCTTATCATTAAGCTCCTGTTGCTCTGTTTTAGGAGAAGGCTGTCTGAAATAGCAGTGAGCTGTCAGTTCAACCTCTGACCTCCTGCCTTTTTTCTTATAGTGAATACGTGGCATTAATTATTTTAACTCTATTAGTAACTATTTCTTTACATATAATTTGAAATATATCAAAACAAACCAAAATATCCTAGAAAATAGTCCCTTCACAAACCATTTTATGGCACATATTGTATGCATTATGCCATTTTAGTGACAATATAGAGGACTGACTTGGAACTGATTCACTAACTCAAACTCAGTGGTGTTGGTTTAGTAGAAACATCCTTATGGTTTCCAGTAAATAAAGTCATATGCCTTCAAATAAAGGCTTCACACAAGGCAAACATTAGGCTTTTGGGTTTTTCAGGAAAGATAAACTCCATAAAGATCATTTAACAGCTTTCTGGTTTGTTGACTCTCCCCTCTGCCTTTTCTTAGGAATCTCCATAGTGCTGGATCTAACACCCAATTATGAGGGAGTTTCAGCCTGGTTCAACAATGCTGCTTCTGTTGCTGAGCGACTCGGTGTAAGTGCTGATATATTGACGGTCATTTAGTGAGAGAAAAGGCAAAAAGATTTAGAGATGTGAGCAAAGTAAGAAAGAACATATCTCCTCATATTAGAGTGAAAAAAATACATCGGATACTAGCTTACCAATATCATTTAAATGTGTTTTTTTTTAAAGAAATTACTTGTTTTCAGCAAGGAAACATTAATTTGATCAAAAGTGTCAAAGACTTTTAAATTGTTGCAAAAAAAAAAAAAAATCAATTTAACATAAATTCTGTTCTTTTTAACTTTTTAACTCTATTCCTCAAAAAAAATCAGGAATGTGTATCAGTTTCCACAGCAATTCTAAGCAGCACAAACACTTAATATTGATGATAATAAGAAATGTTTCTTGAGCATCAATTCGGCATATTAGAATGATTTCTGAAGGATCATGTGACACTTAAAGGGATAGTTCACCTTCAGTTGCTTCCATAGTATGGAACAAAAAACACTATGCAAGTTAGTGGAGAACAGCAACTGAAGGTGAAATATCCTTTTAAGATTGAAGTAATAGCTGCTGAAAATTCAGCTTTGCATCACAGGAATAAAATACATTTTAAAATGTATTCAAATAGAAAGCCGTTAATTTAAATATCGTCAATTATTTCACAATATTATTGATTTTACTCCGTTTGACCAAATATATGCAGCCTTCTTGAGGAGTGATTCTTTTAAATAATTCTTACCATCCGCAAACTTTTGAATGATAGTGTAAATGGACATTGAAAGTTTGTTTTACTATTATGAGTGGTGTAATTATTATAACAATATTTTATTAATCAATGCTTAGCCATATAAACAGATTTATTTGTTCCATTATTTTTTTATTGTAGGAAGCTTGCGTATACTGGCTAAATAAGGGGGTGGACGGCATCTTCTTATCTCATCTGAACGACATTGCAAACACAGAAGCCTGGCCGTCTGTTCAAGGCATATTCAACAAAACTGATGGGACCAAAAAAAGGTATGGGGTGGTAGTTAGTAGAATTTGTAAGGAGGACATTTGTTTAGTAGAACAGAGACACCTGGTGGCCGGATTGAATGCAAATGTTAGACAGACAGAATTTGATTTCAGTCTCTTTCTCCTCATGACTTTCAGAGCTCTGATGGGATCAGTCACCGGTCTGTCCACGAATGACGTCTCTCATCTGCTGAACCGCTCCAGTATTGACCTGCTCCTGACTGGACTGCCTGATCCGGCTGAGCCTGGCGTAAGACAGGCCCAGGAGATACAGACACTCTACACTGATCACCTGCAGACGAGTCTGGGCTGGAGTCTGAGCGGACGGACTCTGGGTTCTCTGGCTTCCAGAACTCCAGCAGTGCCTGTAAGACTCTATCAGATGCTGCTGTTCACCCTCCCAGGCACACCTGTGTTCAGCGCTGGAGATGAGGTCGGACTGAAGGCTGGGGTGAGTACAGCATGCTGTCTTGTAAATTAAAATGAATATTAAGATGTTGATAAATCGGTAAGTTGGCATTATTTCATCTATACAGGAGAAACCTGAATCAATGTGGGATTTGGAAAGTCAAGCAGAAGATGACAATGCAACAGCAAAGGTATATTTTAATTCTCAAATTTTCACGTTTCACATATATATATATATATATATATATATATATATATATATATATATATATATATATATATATATATATATATATATATATATATATATATATATATATCTATCACTCTAGTAACTCCACATTTTGAAAACACATACACTTCATTTCTTTTTTTATTATTTTGACTCAGACTGTACAGGAGGAACATACCGCGGTGCGTGATTTCTTTAAAGCACTCAGTGATCTGAAAGGAAAAGAGCGCTCGCTTCTGCATGGAGAATATATCGGCCTTCACAGTTCACCCACTTCATTAGCATTTCTCCGCCTTTGGGACCAGAGCGAACGTTTCCTGGTTGCCTTAAACTGGGGAAATGGCTCTGTTACCATGACACTGACCAATACTGACCTGCCGGCTGAGGTTCGGGTCCGTGCTTCTACAGATACAGAGAATCTAGCTGTGGATAGTAAGGTGTCAGTAGAGAAGTTAGAGCTTGGGCCCAAACAGGCTGTTCTGTTGTCTTATGCTTTTCCTGGCTAGACAAACGAACACAGACAGTCTTTAATGTCTCTGATGAGTTTCAACATTGGGCACAGGTTTGGAAAGACTTTGTCTTTTGAGTGGAAGAGTTTATAGTTTTAAATGTATTCTCTAATATGGATACTTTTAGGAGCACTAACTTTAAAGCTATATGAAAGAGTTGTCACAGTTGGTGTAGGACAGAAGTTGATCTCCATACAGAGACATGTAAATCTAAAGCCCCTGATGTAATAATAAATAAAATGGCTACTGAAGATATGTTCTGTGTGAAACTGTATTTACGTCATTGCCCTAGTGCTGACAGTATATCAAAAGAAAATTTTTCCCTCTTGAATTAATTCTCTTATTTGTTGTTTTAGGACACAATTCCTAATCCTATTCCTACAACAGGAAAACCTAAAATCTAACCTAAAAAGTGTTAAAATAGCTCAGTACAAGACTCTGTTTAAAAACAGTAAATAAAACAAAGTACAATATAAAATACAAAAAGAATCTTTCATGCATGCATGATTGGGGCTAGAACTAAATTTATGTATGTATTTATTTTTGGAACGAAATTAGTACTTTATTCAGCAAGTATTAAATCAATTACATCATTGCATTAAGTCAATCAAAAGTGATAGTAAAGACTTAAATTCTTCCAAAAAAAATTATATTTTAAAAAAATGTTGTTCTTTTAAATGTTTTATTCATCAAAGAATCATGGAAAAATGTATCATGTATCCCACAAAAAGATGGTTGAAAGGTTCTAGGTGGTCAGCCCATTCACAAATTGCCACAAGAGGGCACCTTATGTCTTCAACATGCAAGCCCATAATTACATTTTGCACATTAATCAGCCAACTAAAAAAAAAGTGACTAAACGTTTAACCTGGTTTTTACAAATCAGCAACTTTTTTTAACAATGCAAAGAAATTAATGCCATTTTTATGCCTCCAAAATAATCTCCGAAATAATTGTTATACAGACATATTATGTTATACAGACATGTTATACAAACAATAATTTACTGTAAAGTACATTCTAAGTGAATGTGTTGTCTTGTAGGTGCAATATCTACATGAAAAACTTTACATCATACCGTATTTTGTCTGTTATTTTTTACTTTATTTGTGTTTTTACACAGGGGACTTGTTTTTAGCCAACACATGTATTAGATAAAATAGTTAAAAACAGACTTTCACTATATATTGCATCACAATTTATACAACACTCATAAAAATAAAGGTTCTTTATTTTCAACAATGGTTCCATGAGGATCCTTTAACATCCATGGAACCTTTCCAATACACAAAAGACTTTGTTTAGTAGAAAAAGGATGGTTATATTTTTAAATGTGCTTCACACTAAGGAAAATGGTTATTTTAAGAACTGTTCACTGAAAAGTTCTGTGAGGAACTAAAATGGTCTCCAGAAACATTCAAGCACACACCCACACTCACACACACAGTTCTTACAATACTTTACAGAAAACCTGCATCTTCTCAAACAAGACAATCCTACTGACTCCTCAAAGCTTACAACAGTAACAATAAACACGCTTGGGGAAAAATAGATAAAACCAGTTCCATCTGGTTGTGGCCTGTCATATTTTTTTCATGTCTTTGAAAGAGGTCCTGGAGAGCAGGATCAGACAGGCTTAGGAAGGTCCACCCAGACCCCTGCAGAGCATCTGTGAACCCCAGGAGCTCATGCAGAGCGCAGAGAAAACAAACCACACTCCTCAGTCTCGTCCTCTTCCCCTCAGCTGGTATTGTTTGTCTTAAACTGAGGGAAGGAGACAGAACAGCATGAAGGGAAGATGTGTCTTTGAGATCGCTTTGAGAGCTTTACAGTTGTGTTGGTTACACCTTCCTGTGTCTGGTTCTATCTTGGGTGTTTAGCGCATTGAAAGCAAGTGTTTGTGGGAATACGTTTGCACTGTGACTTTAGTAGATTTTCTGCTGTCATTGTATTACAGATGTGCTTTTCAGGGGTCATTTTGATTAAAAATAGCTTAAATATTCCATGAATACTCTGTATACAGTGTATACTTTATAAAAACTGTGCTGATTTGTAAAAATATGACATTTTTCTTCTTAAGCACCAATGAAAATACTTTGATTTTCTACATATAATATGTGCATAAAAAGGTTTATTTTATTTGGTTGCAGAAATCTATGACTTTCTCTACTGTTTCTCCTCCAGTACTGTATGTATGTTGACTGTTAGGGGCGGGAACTGATAAAGTCATTTTCATAAAAGTGAACTGACCACCAAACTGTGCTCTATGTTCTGCCCGACAACACACAGGATGCCTCGCCTCAACTCTGTTCGGGTATTTAAGTGTGCGCTCTTTAGATATTTTAGTTTTTGAATTATTTATTTATTATTTGAAGTTTTATTCTATATATGTAGAAATTTTAATATCAAGCTATAACCTAATGTTAATACTATTACTATGACAGGAGCAGTTATTATAAACTTATCTGGTTTACAATCACTCTATGTTGCTGCTTTGTATTGTTAAAAAAAACTGTGGTCTCTTTATAATGAAACGTTTATGGCAATCTATAATTATGACTATAATGTTTGTTTTTTTTTTACCATAAACCATATGTTTCCAGATGTAATGAATCTTTTCACTAGTTTTTGCTCTTTTAATCTGTTTTAATCCAGTATTTTTAAAAGGCCGTCTGTACATAAAGAGGAGAAATGAAGGACGTAGAACTGAATGAGGTGGATCAGGAAAAACATGCTCGGCTGGGTTGGCATGTTAGCTGGAGCAATAGTAATCATAGTTCAGGCCCCACGCTGTAAACCCATTCCTGAGATGAACTGGTGGAATGAAGGTCCTCTGTACCAAATATCTGACATGAATGAATTCTCTGAAAAGAGACCGAAAGGTAAATTTATTTATTTTTGTCCACACCTGTTTATTTATTTTACTTTTTTTTCATATAAGCCCTAGAGAAATTACCTCATGAAAAATGAAAAATATTTAAAGGTATTAAATTTTTATTTATTTATTTATTTTTATTTTTTTAGATCAGTAACCTTGTTTTTCAGTGTTCTACAGAACTACAAACTGCACATACTGTATACAGACATGCAGTAGCTAAAGCATTTCTTGAACTTTTCAATTCTTATATACTAGCACTGTTTCTTGAGCATCAATTCGGCATATTAGAATGATTTCTGAAGGATCATGTGACACTTAAAGGGATAGCTCACCTTCAGTTGCTTCCATAGTATGGAACAAAAAACACTATGCAGGTTAGTGACGACCAGCAACTGAAGGTGAAATATCCCTTTAAGATTGAAGTAATAGCTGCTGAAAATTCAGCTTTGCATCACAGGAATAAATTACATTTTAAAATGTATTCAAATAGAAAGCCATTAATTTAAATTATAATATTATTTCACAATATTATTGATTTTACTCTGTTTGACCAAATATATGCAGCCTTCTTGAGCAGCGATTCTTTTAAATAATTCTTACCATCCGCAAACTTGAATGATAGTGTAAATGGACATTGAAAGTTCGTTTTACTATTATGAGTGATGTAATTATTATAACAATATTTTATTAATCAATGCTTAGCCATATAAACAGATTTATTTGTTCCATTATTTTTTTATTGTAGGAAGCTTGCGTATACTGGCTAAATAAGGGGGTGGACGGCATCTTCTTATCTCATCTGAACGACATTGCAAACACAGAAGCCTGGCCGTCTGTTCAAGGCATATTCAACAAAACTGATGGGACCAAAAAAAGGTATGGGGTGGTAGTTAGTAGAATTTGTAAGGAGGACATTTGTTTAGTAGAACAGAGACACCTGGTGGCCGGATTGAATGCAAATGTTAGACTGACAGAATTTGATTTCAGTCTCTTTCTCCTCATGACTTTCAGAGCTCTGATGGGATCAGTCACCGGTCTGCCCACGAATGACGTCTCTCATCTGCTGAACCGCTCCAGTATTGACCTGCTCCTGACTGGACTGCCTGATCCGGCTGAGCCTGGCGTAAGACAGGCCCAGGAGATACAGACACTCTACACTGATCACCTGCAGACGAGTCTGGGCTGGAGTCTGAGCGGACGGACTCTGGGTTCTCTGGCTTCCAGAACTCCAGCAGTGCCTGTAAGACTCTATCAGATGCTGCTGTTCACCCTCCCAGGCACACCTGTGTTCAGCGCTGGAGATGAGGTCGGACTGAAGGCTGGGGTGAGTACAGCATGCTGTCTTGTAAATTAAAATGAAAATTAAGATGTTGATAAATCGGTAAGTTGACATTATTTCATCTATACAGGAGAAACCTGAATCAATGTGGGACTTGGAAAGTCAAGCAGAAGATGACAATGCAACAGCAAAGGTATATTTTCATTCTCAAATTTTCACGTTGCTATATATATATATATATATATATATATATATATATATATACACACTTCATTTCTTTTTTTATTATTTTGACTCAGACTGTACAGGAGGAACATACCGCGGTGCGTGACTTCTTTAAAGCACTCAGTGATCTGAAAGGAAAAGAGCGCTCGCTTCTGCATGGAGAATATATCGGCCTTCACAGTTCACCCATTTCATTAGCATTTCTCCGCCTTTGGGACCAGAGCGAACGTTTCCTGGTTGCCTTAAACTGGGGAAATGGCTCTGTTACCATGACACTGACCAATACTGACCTGCCGGCTGAGGTTCGGGTCCGTGCTTCTACAGATACAGAGAATCTAGCTGTGGATAGTAAGGTGTCAGTAGAGAAGTTAGAGCTTGGGCCCAAACAGGCTGTTCTGTTGTCTTATGCTTTTCCTGGCTAGACACACGAACACAGACAGTCTTTAATGTCTCTGATGAGTTTCAACATTGGGCACAGGTTTGGAAAGACTTTGTCTTTTGAGTGGAAGAGTTTATAGTTTTAAATGTATTCTCTAATAGGGATACTTTTAGGAGCACTAACTTTAAAGCTATATGAAAGAGTTGTCACAGTTGGTGTAGCCCTAGAGAAATTACCTCATGAAAGATGAAAGATTTTTAAAGGTATTATATTCTTTTTTTTTTTCTTTTTTTTTTTTTTTTTAGATCAGTAACCTTGTTTTTCAGTGTTTTACAGAACTACAAACTGCACATACTGTATACAGACATGCAGTAGCCAAAGCATTTCTTGAACTTTTCAATTCTTATATACTAGCACTACATAAAAAGTACTGTAGTCATTGCAGATTAGTAATTAAAAATATCTGCTTAATTTTTTATTTAATAATCTAAACATCTGAGGGTTCATGATGGTATCAGTGCAATAATTTCTCTTTCTCTCATTCTCTGTAGGAGTGGAGGAAAAGCTGGACTATCTGACCCAGATAAAGGTGAAGGGTCTAATTCTGGGTCCGATACACACTGTGCAAGCAGATCAGCTGGATACACTAAATCTGCTTTCAGTTAAACCTATAGGCACTGACAGTGATCTGGAATCTCTGCTGGACCAAGCACATAAAAAAGGTGACCTTTGACCCTGAATGGCCTTTTACCCAGGAGGAGTAACTTATGAAACCTGACTGCCAATAAAAGCTTGCTAATATGTCAAAGGACTGTACATTTTAATCATCCTCCATGTCTACATCCAAAACAGACCTCTAAACATTGAAGTCATTTTACCTTTGCTCTTTTGATCACTCTATGCTATAATATTCTTGAAAGTCTGCCTAAAGTAGAGAGTTATGAGTTTAACTTTTGACCTCTGTAGCGACTGAGTCATTCGTTTATTTTAATTTAGGAAATAAATTATATTAGCACTGCCAAAAGAGTGTCCTGAAGCTTTAGCATAGTAGTTTTTTGTTTTGTTTTAGCAGATGAGGGATTTCGTAAATGGAAATTAAATGTGATTACAATAAAACTATTAAGCGTGTGCAAACTTAATTATAAAACATCATTTTTATTTCTCTAACCCTTCTCTAACCCTGCTCTTTCTCTCTCTCTTTTTCTCTTGGTGTCTGTTGCTCTCTCTTTCACAGGTATCTCAATAGTGCTGAATTTAACACCCAACTATGAAAGCACTGCAGTCTGGTTCAACAATGTTACCGCTGTTGCTGAGAAAAGAGTAAGTGCTGATAAGAAAGAGGAAATTGTAAAGGGAGGCCTATTTTTGTGGACAGATGAAAAGACTGTAGACACAAATGAGAAAGGAAGTATTTAAGAGCCAAACAAGTAAGATCCTATCTCTTATCTTAGAAAAACAGCAGACTTAAGATATTAGAATTACAACATGTATAAAAAAAAGGGTGTATGTAATACCAATTCATATTTTTAAAACTATTTTTTATTTATTTATTTTTTTAGGACACGTACATACTGGTTGAAAAAAGGATTTGGGCGTATTTTCTTGCCTGACCTGGGAGGCATCATGAAATCAGAATCCTGGCCATCTATACAAGCTATATTCAACCAAACTGACAAAACCAATAAAGAGTATGTGTCTGTAATTGTGTGCCAAGAACTAATCTTAATAGTGATTTGATTAATGAAATAGAGACACCTGCTGGGCAGATGGGGTAATGAGCACTACTGCTTGCTCCCTATAGCTGGGCCAAGTGTCTTTCTACTTTATCTGTTTGTTTTCTTTAGCTTTCAAGAACAACTTATTTTTCTAGCTGTCACTTTTTTCAGAACCTCTCTCTTTCTCCTCATGACTTTCAGAGCTCTGATGGGATCAGTCACCGGTCCCTCCGCGGACAGGGGTGGTTCTAGACCACAGTAACTGGGGGGGCCAGACAGGGGCCGCTTTTAGGGGGCACAATTTTTAAATTCATCTTAACCTACTTTAAGTATTATTCATTCAGTCATTTTTCACCATGTCATGTATCACTGCAATCTCTGGAAGTAATCTACAATTTCAACTAAATTAAATATTTCATCATGTTTCATTTATTTAACAAATAATGTTGTTACCACTGTATAACTGATATAGGCTTATGTCCCTACTGAAAAAAACAACAATAAAACCATCACAGAAAATTGTAATGGTTTAAACTACAAATACCATTACAAACCACCAACATTTAACCATTAATAAATGGTTTTCTGTAGTGTGTTTTGGACATATTCCATTAGGATTTATTGGTTTTAACAAGCCACCAATAGAAGGCAACCAATTACCAGTAGAGACCAACAGGGTCCATTACAGTTTCCAGTAAAACCAATACAAGTCCCATTATAACCAGTAAAACCATTACTAATTTTGTAATGGTGTCTATTGTTTTGTTTTCTGTTTTTTATTCAGCAGGGGTTTTATTTATATTTTTATATTCGATATATCCCTAAAATATATCATGAAATATCTCGATTCTTAAATATGTGTAAGTAAATGCATTTGGCACCTTTATATATATATATGTATATATCTGTCTCAACTGAAAATATCTTGCTCTGACATATCTTAAAATAGGTCAGTGTCATTGTTCTGTGTCAAGATGCACACCTTAATGTTTTCTTCCAAGGCATTTTTGTAAAAGTTGCTTAAATATCTTAATTTAACTAAGGCCTAGTCCTGGCTTAAGCTAAACCCCATTTGTGAAACTGGGCCTCAGTGTGATTATCTATGGGGGGGGGTTTCAGTTTTTGATTTTAAATACAGTGTATGCTTTCTTGCAAATCCGAATTTTAATTCCGCATCCTGTTCCCTACCTCAAAGTTATTTTAAATTCATAAACTGAATTAGAATTTAAAATTAATTTTTAATTCAATTCCAAATGGCATACAACACTGATGAATAAGGGATATAAGGTTGCTTTGTCTTGTAAGTTTATTGATAATATGTAAATTTAGTCTGTTTTAGGATCTTAGACCAGGTATTAGCACTTAAAAAAATACCTTCAAATATCCCTGTCATTAAGCCAAATGTGATTATTATTCAAGTAGCTAACTATATATATATATAAAAAAAAAAAAATCTATAAAAAAGTCTTCAAACTATTGCTCTACTATCACGGTAGTTTTTAGAAGACCCTTGCGTTGTGCTATGAATTGGCATCTGACACATTTCTTAAACAATGCATAAAATTGAGCTAAAAGCATTAGAAGCAAGTACTTCTGAGGCCTTAGTCTTACATTTATATTTAGCCAAGTTACCAGCTTATTGCCATAACGCTGATGACTTACGATTCCTCTTTTAGGCTACAGGAAAAACCTCAAATAATGTGGGACTTGGAAAACCCAGTAGAAGAGACGAATGCAACAGCAAAGGTACATTTTGATTATTCACATGACTATTCATAACAAGTAGATATGATCTCATCACTGTACTAATTACAAATTTAAAACCAGCACACTGTGTTTGCTCTTTCTGTCTTCCACTCATTCAGACTCTGCAGGAGGAGCGTATCGCAGTTCATAACTTCTTCAAAACACTCAGCGATCTGAGGGGAAAAGAGCAATCGCTTCTGCACGGAGAATATGTCAGCCTTTACAGTTCAGCCACTTCATTAGCATTTCTCCGCCTCTGGGATCAGAGCGATCGTTTCCTTACTGCCATGAACTTCACTTATAGTGACCTGCCGACTCAAGCTCAGGTCCGCCGTGGATAGCATGCTCTCCTTCGAGAAGCTACAGCTTGGGCCCAAACAGGCTGTCCTGTTGTCTTATCCTTATGCTGGTTAGATATACAGATTCTCACATATCGTCTCAGAGCTGTTTGATTTTCGCTGAGGTCTAATAAAATAGAGTCTTTCTGCTTCTTGAAGTTTAAGTAGACAAAGTCTAAATGCTTTCGAATTTTAAAGTGATTTAAAAGGACTTTTGCTAATCATTGTGTGTATTAAATTTTACTTCTATCTACTAATAAAGTTGAATAAAAGGGTTTTTAGTGCAAAGATGTGTTTTTACAAAACCACCTTAAAAATAAATCAACTATAAATCTAATACGTTTACTACTGTATGCTTTTTTTTTTTATCTGTATTTTATAATGAAAAAAAATGTGACTTTTTTGTGTGTACGAAACACCTTTCACATTTTTTACTTTATGGATTTATGCACACAACACTGTTGTGCGCTTGTGTCTTGGCTCTATGCCATTTGTCGTTAATTCTCAGGGCAGGAAAAGGAAGACTAAAGTCAACAGGTGTGTGTATGTGTGTCATGTGCGATCGTGATATGTACTATATAAAACTCTATTACTTCCTGCACACTTTAGCTTGTAAAAAAGTAGTAACATTTCTTTTAGCACCTAAATGCTGAACGGGTCAGCATGACATGTCATAAGTCTAGCTCTTCAGTTAGGAAATAAGTTACATGATGGCTCAGTATCACAAAGTTTCATTTATACACAGTAATTAAAATATTCTTTTTTTTTTTTTTTGTTTTTTTAACTCAGGATATGCACTGCTACATATAGGGGAAAGTGCCTCTTGTTATAACAACAAGATTTGGTAATTTTGTATTTTACCTGATCCCCCATTTGTTATTTTTTTTAATGACAGTCTAGTGTTGGTTAATGTAAGGTCATAGGTCAAATCTGAAATTTCAATGGTGTATAATTATAATTTACTTACCTTTTGATTCTGCAGGTCCCATATCATATTTTCTTCAGCAATAAGCCTTATGCTGGGCTTGAATCTCTGTGTTAACGTGTATGAGACAGAAAGAGATCGATCTTGTAAGAAATCTTTATCTAATTCTGATTGTGAACTTTCCCAGATATAAGTGGTTGTGAGGGCTGTTCGTTTGCATGTCCTCCCACAGACAGAAGAAAAATTTTGTCGTACAGAACAATTAAAAATCCAGACAATCTACAATGGTAGAGAAAATTAAATTATTGTATTAAGTTGTAGTGATAAATCATCAGAATCTTGAAAATACAATTAATACATTTACTAATTTCTGTTAATTATAAAAGAGTAATTCTTTAAATATAGTATCAATACAAATTAATAATAAGAATTACATTAATAATAACAATTAACATTCATAAAATCTAAATCAAGTTAACTAAAGTTTACAACATACAAGGTACAAGGTAAAGAACAGAAATAGATCACAAAAATGTTTGGTGAGAACTAAAAGGTGTTTGGTAAACGCTAAAATCAGAAGGGAAAAAACATCCAGGTCAGATGTTCAGATAAAGACTGAACAAAACAAACAGTTTCTACATTTAACATATTTCACCTTCAGCATTTTGTTGTTTAAACGTTTAAACTGGATTAATGTGCACTGACTGAATCAAAGTTAGCTTGTCCTTTCCAGTTTTATTACACTTAATCTAAACATTGCATACTTTTCCCTATCAAAAGAAACTCATTTTAGTGGCATTTTTGTTGCAAATATTAGAGCTGTGTTTAAGTAATTGCCATCTATGTATAATATGAGGTATAAACACACTTATTTGTATAACTGCTTCAAATTATTATTTTTTATTTTACTTCTCTATGACAATGTAAATATTTTATGCATTTTTGTATTATTTTACAAAAATACTGTTGGATAACGTTATTGAATGAAGTTTTGTAGTTGGAAATTACATAATCTTAACGTTAAAAAAAAAAAAGGACTAAATTATAAAATTATAAACCGAAACATTGCAATTAAACTATTATTCATTTATAAAAATGTTTGAAGCAATATCTGTGCACATACTGTAAATAGTTGTGATACTTTGATTATGTCTCAGACGAAATTATAACATCAGCTGTTTGTGTATGTGTGTGTTGATCTGAATGTCAGTGGGGGTACAGTGATATTTCAAAATCGACGGAGACAGCGACGTGTTTCTGGTAAAACACGACGTCGCACTCTTGAGATGACAGAGTGTGGTCACAAACCCGTGTGTGTTACATGTATTTGTCAGACGTGTCTTTGTGTGTGTGTGTGTACCTGTGTGTTTCTTTTCTGTGGGGATGGGGGTTTCATTTTGACTCTGGGCAACTTTTGACGGCAGTGAATCGGGTTTTTTGACACTTTGAAAATGGAGTCAAATCACACAGCAGCTTATCTTATTCAACTTAAGTTATTCACTTGAAATGCCTTTAAAATCAGGAAACATTTCTAGTAACTCTGAACCACACTTGTCTTCTCATGTGATTTAGCTTTGTACAGGCTTTATCATCTGTTTCTCTCTCTCATTTGTCTCCCTCCTTCTCAATAAGAGAGACGAGAAAGAAAGACACAACGCCCCCTCTCGCCCTGTTGATGTGAAACTCCTCACCGAACAATGCCCAGTCATGCCTGACTCTCGGTTTTACTGCTACAGCCTACTCACATCACTAAACTTCATTAAACCCTGTTATCTTGAACCCCCATCTTCATTGCAAATGTTTCTTCATAAGCATCATCACCTCCATTATCACTACCATCATCATCATCATCATCATCATCACCAAACTCTATATTATTCTCAGCAAAAGTGTGACTTTCAATATCACAAATACCGTTGTTTGTCAAACTCTTCAGAATCTCTGCATGAAATAGTGATTCTCCTTAAAATGAATGAGGGCAGCTGTGTCACAATTTCAAAAATCATTTTTGTAACTCATTGTTAATCATGGCCTACCGAAATGTGTCATCTACACATAGAGATGGTAACCTGTAATTGTTGCAATCCTTAAAATAAAAATTCTGTCATTAACTACTTCGTTCCCTACTGCGTTCCAGACACAAAAGAAGATATTTTGAAAGAAGTCTCATACAACGAAAGTCAGTGTTGCTTTTGAACCCCTTTAACTTTCATTGTATTAACATAAAAAGCCGAAACTTGCTTTAAAATATCTTTGTGTTCAGCAGAAGAAAGAATGTTAACAGGTTTGGAACAACATGAAGGTGAATAAATGAGTAACTTTTATTAAGGGTGAAGTGTTCCTTTAAAGGAATAGTTCACCCCAAAATGAAAATTGTCATCATTTACTCACCGTCATGTTGTTCCAAACCTGTTAACATTCTTTCTTATGTTGAACACAAAAGAAGATATTTTGAAGAATGCTGGTAATCAAGCAGTTGTTGGCCCCCAATGACTTCCATAGTAGGGAAAAAATACGGTGTAATTCAATGGGGACCATTAACTGTTTGATTACCAGCATTCTTCAAAATATCTTTGTGTTCAACGTAAGAAAGAAACTCATACAGATTTGGAACAACATTTTCATTTTAGGGTGAACTATTCCTTTAAGGGCCATTTCTACTCAATCTTACTCTTCAAACTAGTTTTGTTATAGTATCCTAATGCATTTTGGTTGATTAAGTGATGTTAAATAATATTTTGACTTCAATAAATCAGATATTTAGATTTGTTGTCAGTGCACAAAAAAACTGCTCCTAGCATGTTATATCCAAAATCAATGGCTATTTAAATGAAAAACATTTCTGCTATTCCTGACCCAATAAAGTACCTTCATGGACCCCTGGTTGAAGCCCCTGGAGGTGAAACAGGAGACCATAGAAATACAATAAAACACAACATGGAACAAATAGATTGTAGAAATGTTTTTCAGCATTTAATAGCAGTAAATAACAAATACTAGATGGATAAGAAAGAGAGAGTGAAAAAAAAAATAGGGGCAAGGACAGGCGCTTTGTCAAACTGAGAGCTGCCTCTGAGGTCTGAGTCGGAGCAATACATGTTTTTTTCTCTCTCGCTCTCTCTCTCTCTCTATGGTGTGTGATGTTTTTTTCTCACTCGTTTCCAGGATCACAATGACAAAGTCTTCAAAAGATCAGAGGAACCAAGAGAAGACTGCCGTACCGAAAAAGTTAAACCATCACTAACGCCTCTGCAGAGCCTCTCTCTGTCTATCTTACCTTAACAGTGCATCCCTCCTTCATTCACTCGTGTATACAGACGTGCATGTAGCTCGTAGAGTTCAACTGTCCTGCAGGCCTTGACTTCAGAACTGAGAGGTAAGTGACATCTTACTCTGTTTATGAACAAGACAACAAAAAAACAGACAGTGAAGTCAGTTAGCGAGTGCTAAAACTGACTAATAGCCAGTGTTTTACAAGTATGTACACATGTATTTCAGTTCTGCAAACAAAGTTATATAGGACACAGACATGGCTGTGCTGACACTCATCTTGTTTGTTTTTACATCTTGAATGTAAAGCGATGCAGGCGCATTTCGCTTGTTTTGAAAGATTGTGTATTGCACCAGACTTGTAGACTTGCGCAAAAACAGTTTGATCTAAACAACATGGATCTGCGTGTAGTATAAAAGATTTCATTGATGTTGAGGCCTAGTTTCGGAAAACGACTGGAGTATACAGGACACTTCAGAATCTCAGTGTGGATTGAATGAGATATCTTTTTGATGGTAATGTGCCTCTTTTTACATTTAATCAACTAACATCTTCTTTAGTTTATGAGATGTGTACCGTGATAATACTTATCAGCATTTTCAACACTAATAAGAGTTCACTCCATTAGTATTTTGTAGTGACTTCTACGACATTCTTTGCATTGCAAATGACAAAGTAGAATATTGATAATTTTCTGATAATCTGTAGACGAGACGTGTCCCTGTGAGTCATTCTCATGAGAAACAGAATTGGATTGCGTACAATCCTGCGAGAAAAAGCAATTTGAAAACCTGTTCTTGGTTCTGCGCTCTAACTACAAAAACTCTATAATAAAACAAAGCGTCTGTTTCTGTAAGTCATATTCAGAAAATATTTTTTCAATGGGTAAGATTTTTTTTTTTATTGTAGCTTTGAGGATAATTCCTGTCTCACCTTTTATGTGCAATTGTAGTTCCTTGAAGAGCTGCGTCAATGATTATGGGACTGATATTCCTGAACAACTAAGTGTGTGCAAGGTTCTTCCTTTTAACACAAACAGCAGTCAGTAATGACCTATTTTTTGTTGATGGTGGGCCATGCAAATTATTAATAACTGTGGCTCTTAATAATGTATTGTCTGATTCTTCTGTCTTTTCCGTACATTTCATCTTTACACAACAGGGTCTATGAAGTGAACTTAAAATTCTCTGATGGTTTTGCTATTATTGCAAAGTATAATGTCATGTAGAGAAAAGTGATTTAGAATTGTTATTTATAAAATAAACTTACCTGACGGATAACGTCCTACAACCGCCTCTATGACTCATGTGCTGCAGACTACTGATCCAAGAGATAATGATTCCTGAAAATATATATAATAAAAATTAGCCACAAAGTTCAGCGATTATACTTTACACTTGAAAAAAAGAAAAGAAAAAGAAAAGAAAAAAAGATTATTAGGATTTAACAAGAATCCTTCTACTAACAGAATTGCATAAGTTTCTGCACAGTACCTTTAACCTTTTTGGATATTTAAATTATGTCTATGCAAGACTTCTGTGTTTATTCTGTGAGGATGCTGATATCCACCAAGGACATATTTCCTGTAAACTGATCACTACGGCCAAATTTAGCTTTAATATCCTTAAACAATACTTAAACAGTACAGTGTTAGGTCTTTTTTTATTCAGGTATTGAATGAGTGTTGTGATTTTTGTAAGGTGCTAAGTTGATTTTAAAACTCAGATCTCCATTATTTTGTATTGGGTCAATATAACTGAATATGACGATGGACATGAATAACAAATTAGCCATTTTTTTAATTTTTTTTTATTTTGAAATAATGGAATATGAAAAAGAAAATGTATGATTGGCTTTATGTAAATTGACTGATATTTTACGTAAAACACATAAATCGTGTCATACAAATTAGTTTAAGAAATTTGTTAGCTGGTTTAATCTATAGTAATTCTAAATATCTTTATAATAAAAAAAAAAAAATAGTACTCCTCTATGACATGGCTTCATTTAGAAATAAACTGCGTACTTGTATGTAGGTTTGGATGCGAGGCTCTGGAAGTCCTTAGAAACATCACTTAACAGTCGTTGCGTTCCAGTTATTTGACTACGAATATGTTTTACTATTTGACTATGAAAGGCAAGATATTCAGTCTAGGTAGATTCTGTTCAAAATGAACGAAATCTTAAAAAAAAAAAAAAAAAAAAAAAAAAAAAAAAATCAACTATCTGTATGTCATCAGATAATACAGATAATTATATAAGATAATTTTTGGTAATTTTCTTATACATATTATATACAAATACTGGATATGGCATGAAAATTTAAGATTTTATTAAAGCTATTATGAGGACAGACTGCTTCTGCTGCCTGTCTATGTGCATACTTGTTTAGCCTTCTGCGCTAAACATTTTTAGAAAGTATTAGAACACAGTAAGACATTCAGTGGAGAATTTGTCAAATTTGCTATTTTTCGTCTACAGCACCGATATGAAAAAAAAAAACAAATAAACAAACAAAACAATTTGATCGTATCAGTGATCAGATCAATGATCTGATCAATAAACATTTTATAGATGGGACTGCAGTGACTCAGTCAGATGCATACAGATTTTGTGCTCTGTCATTTTAGATTTTATCATTCTCTCATTCAAAAACCTTTTGAACAAAACCACTCCAAAATATATTCATGTAATCATATAAAAGCACGCATTCAAAAAGTTATTTATTATCACTTTTGTGCAACATCTAATGCTAGATTTATCTAATTTGCATATATCATATTCACTTACTGTTTTTATTTTTATTTTTTACAGGTCTAACACTGATGCATTTGAAACAAAGATCGCCTTAGACACAATTTAAGTAAGGCTCAACTGTATAATGCGTAATATTTAGCACCGAAAAAGACGACCCATGAAAATAAATATTGGCAAAAAATATATTTTTACGCAAATACAAAAATATAATATATCTGAATTGCAGATTTTGACTTTTTCAATAGACTTCAGGTCATTTATCCACTAACCAGTATGCGACCACTTTTGTGTATATCATTTGATTTGAGTTAATATATTTTAGCATTACATTACAGCTATTATAAAATCCTGCCAGCAAAATGTAAACAATTCCAAAACTAAAAACAGTTTGTCTTTACAATAGCATATGCTTTCACGACTTAAAAAAAGGTCACCGGTACAGAGCTGGAAAGACATGGACGGCCAAAGTATCAGAGTCTGAATTGTATTTTATATTTAGTTACATTAAATAATTTAGCAGACATTTTTATACAGTTTAACTGAAGAACCTCACAATGCTAGCAATTAATGCTACAAGGCCTAACAATACTACAGAATCTACAGCAGTAAATGTGCACAATAGTAAAAGAGATTTTCATATCGTCATGTATTTCCAGCTATTCTCTTCTTTTTTTAATATGAAATTATGGCCACATGTTGTCTAATGTAATTGGTTGGAAATTTTTAACTACTGAAATTCAGTGGAAGCTTGCTTAACGCATCAGCCATTTCTGAATTCGCTGATGTTTCAAAAATGAATGAATTCTTACTCCTCCTTAATTGCATCATCAGCACATTTCACTCTGCATCAGTCAGGAGCGGACTAATAATGGAGAAGCACCTAAATTCATTAGAAACTACAGGTTTTGGGGGACGTAACTCACACCAAAGCACATTCATTTATTTGCGTAACCTAAACTTCAGGGTTCATTCAACGAGAGTTTTTAGTTCTCCTTTCATGACTCTCTCACTTCTTTCATTATTTTGATATATTCGTCTGTGATCTCTCCGCATGCACTTATGAAGGTTGTCTCAAAGATAAGATAAACGGTTGGATAGAATGATAGACAGAGAGGGGGAAAAAAGTCCAAACCACTCTGCTGCTTTCCCCCTCCTCTGTTCAGTCTTTCACACATCTGACAGAAAACTAGAATACAGCCTCCACACTCCTCTTTCCATCAGTTCTATCCTATGTGGTGTTTGTCCCTCCTTAACCCGCTCGCCCCATTCTCCAGTATCATCTGATCACGTATAGCTTTTGAGTATGCAATATTGATTTAAGAATGAACATTTCATGGAACAAAGCTGGTACTTTAAGTCCTAAATTCTCACACTCTCTGTTCTTGAATATAAAAATTTGTACAAAGTAGATTTTAAAAGGCAAAAGCTAAAAAAGTAGGGCAGCGAGAGTGAAAAATCTACATTTCTCTGGTTCAGGAATCCATCTTCTCTCTGCGTATTGTCTTACCCCTTTATTCTTTCACCCACATTATGCTAATAGTGAGGTTTGTGTAGGTGATTTCTGCAGGTACATTCATACTGTACTCACCACTGAATTAACATCACCCTCATCAGCCAAACTGCCAAACCTACAATCTATGTGGGGGCCGTCCAGATTCACAGTCTCTCAAAGTTTAATGCCTCTGACCGAGATACGACGCACGGAGACAGAGTGGGTGGACCTGTAGTATAGACCTGTCATTCAAAATAAAAATGCATGATTATGCTGAACTGCTGTTATTTAAGAATTAACAGTTAAAATGAAGCGAATGAGAGAGAGAAAAGAAAGAGAGCAGAAAGAAAAGAGAGGGAAACACTACGTGTGGGTGGAAAAAGGGGTGCAGAGACAATGTATGCGGTATGGAAACGAATTTATATTGTGGGTATAAGAGGGATACACTTGCAGAAAGAGAGCGAGAGAGCGGAGGCGGGGTGTACGGAGGTTTCCCTTGTCCACTTCCTGCTCTGTCGTTGTTTCATGGTCAACTTCCCGTCACATGATTTTGAGCAACCACAGATTCTCACTGGCGTAAACACAGCTTGTCTTTTCCCCCACACAAACACACGCACAGAAAAACACACACAAATATGCATGCACAAAATCTCAATAAAGCAATCAAAAGTTAGTCATTTAACAACGCATAACATTAACAAAAAGACAAACACATACAAATCCAAAAAAAATACACAAACTTGTTCTTATGACCGACACACACACACTTGACAGGAAGCTTTGCTTCTCACTCATGTCGTATACACTTACACGCACACCCACGCCTTACCTGCCAGTTTGACAACTCTTACGTTCTTTACACAAGTCACTAACCACAACAGATGCGAATCTCAAGATAACACTGAGGCGCAAGAACAATAAGCCCAAAAGGTCTCATAGCCTGCCAACATCATTGAAGACAACACGCTTTCATCCTACAGCTCTTGTTAATTGTTAAAAAAGTATAGTAAAGTAAGGTTAGGCTGGATTCAGCACTCTTTGGTTTACCGTCTGTCTGTTCACCATGAGTGAGACCCTCATTGGTCCGAGAAAGGATGGTGATCTATGGGAGACTGTGAGTATGCAATGTGATGTAGGAGAACGGATAAAAATAGACTGAGAAGGAAAAGAGGTTAAGGAGGAGAGCAAGACAGAAGAGGGAGAGAGATATAGAAAGACAGAGATAGAGGGAGATCCGTGACTGCTTCCTCAGGATGTGGTTTTCGGTTCAGGGTTTTAAGGGAGGGGTGACTCTATGACAACCGAAGACTTACCTTTTGATCGGTGGCACCTGTGAAAGAAATATGTGTGAGAAAGAGTTTTCACATTTAAGTATGATAATGCGCACAAGCGAGGAAGAGCTAGAGAGAGTGCCTGCTTTCACGTGTGGCTGTATTTTAATTTTGTTAGCTGAAGACAAGGGTTGCTCACGACAAACAACTCACAGGTCGACGTGAACGGTTAGCACACCAACAAAAGCAACAGGTTATGGATAAAGAAAGAGAAGCACTGGTGAGTACTAGACAAACAGAGTGAGAAAGGAGGATGAGAAAGAAAGTAAAAAGATAAACAAAAGCTGTAGAACAAAGGCCGTTTGTTTGCTTTCGATAGCTGTAGACGTTCCTCTGTTTTTACTTTGCTGTACCATTTCCACATTTCTGTGTGAATATTTGTCTTTAAAACCAACTGTTACAAAGTAAGACAGAGACAAACCATTCAGCGGTTGGGAAAATGTCTCATTGCATATGTTTGTGTGGTTTGACTCACTAACGTTCGTGAGGTTAAAATGGTTTTGATGACTTCTGATCGTCTTTGTGTGTCTTTTTAGTTTTCAGATGCTATGAGCATCCTTTAACTCGAGGGTGCAACACGCCACATGGCTGACCATACATCTCCCGAGCCCGAATCGCTCTCCTTCACTCCTATGTTTCGACCTCAGACAGAAGGTCAAAGGTCAAGGCACGACCTTTGCCAGCAAGGTTCTATAAGTGGGCTTGGTCCATTTGAGGTCCCATGTGAAGCCACGGATGGCACCAGGAGTGCTCTGAATGGAATAGATCAAACGGGGAACGCTGCTTACTGGGGGAATATGTCCCCTGTGTCCTCTATGGGACTGAACAGGAACAAGGCACAAGCTGGAGTTTATGAGGCCGAATGGAGTTCTCACTGCCACCAACAAGAGGCATCAGAGAGTTATGAAACAACTGGGCGTCAGCAACAAAAACTGGATTCTTTCTCAGAGGCGTTTTGCAGTCGTAGCACCACCCGAATGCTTGGCGGAGAAGAGCAGAGCGGCTTTAACAGCTCTACTCCTCCTTCACATGCCCTCTCCTTCCCTCTGGTTCTTAGCCCACCACCAACGCCCCTGCCTCCTCCATCCTTTTCTCCTCCTAAACGACCTCAACACTTCCTGCCCGGCCAGATTTTGAGCCAATCACAGATACAAACTCAGATGGATGGGTCGCTGCAGTTCTTTCCCTCTCTACCTTCGCCCTCCACCGGCAGGTTCAATCATCCCATTTGGCTCCAGCTGCAAGCTGACGACAATGACGGCCTAGACTTAATGCAGCACCTCTCACAAGATTCAGACTCCTCCCTGGTTTATTCAGAGCATGGAGGGCCTCATCTGAAACAAATGAACTCCCTGCAGAAAGGTACAGGTAACATAACACCGTGTTTTATGCGTTGACCTGTCTTGAAATGCTATCATTTTCAAATCTTAAGTGTGATTTTTAATGAAAAAAACTGATTTTCTTGCTTAGACGGTTCACTGCAAATGTCCCTCAACCCTGCACTGGTTCAGCATCATCATCCTCAGACCTGCGTGCAGCAGGAGTTGGATCACGAGCCTGGGACATCCGAAGATCACATGACATGGCCTCAGGTCTGTCATCTGCACATTCAGACAGATTGTTAGCCTGGTCAAGCATATTTGACTGATGCATCAATGACTTTAACGCCATAACAACCCATTTAATTTTCATGTTACGTAGTTTAAGCTGGTTATGATAGCATGCAACATTCATTAAATTATTTACAACCAGTTTTTTTTTCATTTTGACAGATGGGGCAATCGTCACATTCATTTGGACCTTCTCTGCATCAGTCTAGTCTCCATGTGCTGGGGCCAGGAGAAGGAACACGATTCGGTTGTGGACTAAGCTTCGGTTCTGGGTCCTCAGACAAACCTCTGGGGTCCTCCAGCACACAGGCAAGAGACCGTTAATTTACTTAATCATTTTGTACCATTCAAAAGTTTGGGGTCAGTATGATTTTAAAGAAACTTTAAACAAATTAATACTTTATCAATTTAATGGATCCTTGCTGAATAAGTGACAGTAAAGACATTTATATTGTTACAAAAAAAATTCAATTTCAAATAAATGCTGTTTTTTTTTTTACTTTCTATTCATCAAAGTATCCTGAACAATATTATCATGGCTTCCACAAAAACATTTTACAACTGTCTGCAAGATTGATAATAATAAGAACTGTTTCTTGAGCATCAAATCAGCATATTAGAACGATTTCTGAAGGTACACATGACACTAAAGACTGGATTAATGATGCTTAAAATTCAGCATTTTCATCAAAGGAATAAATTACACTTTAAAATATATTAAAATAGATCAGTTATTTTAAATTGTAATAGTATTTTACAATATTACTGTTTTTACAGTATTTTTAATCAAACAAAAGCAGCCTTGGTGAGAATAAGACACCTCTTTCCAAAACATTAAAAACTTTACCGGCCCCAAACTTTTGAATGGCAGTATATAATAAAAAAAATAAAACATATAAAACATAAAAAATAAAATATATATATAGCAATGAAATCTGAGATCTGAGAACTGTTACAGTTTAAAACCACAAGTATTTATGCTTTCAGCTATTAAGCTGTGGTTGGCTCTGGAGCATCATTTTAAGCAAATCACTCACATGCAGCTTTATTTGCCTCATGTAGAATGTTCCCAGTTCCGCATATACTGGAGTCCCTTTCAACAGTGTGATCCAGATGAGTAGAGAGCTCATGGAGAACTGGGAAGAAACTACACTTCACTATACGCCACCTCCAATGCTGAACCCGACACGTAGTGGAACGGGACTCTTCTGCAACCTACTGTCTTCCCTAGCTGTGGAAAACAGAGCACTGTGGACAGACGAGAGGAAAGATGATGACTCACAAAGGTCAGCATTCAAATGTTTGTTTGTTTCTTAGTTTTGGTTGCTCACTGGTGTCATACATGAAGCGTTTGTATTATTTCAGCTAATACAAATGTTTTTTTTTTTTTTTTTTTTTTTTTAATGAAGAGCATGTCTGAACAGCTAAAAAGAATTGTTACTTATTTGACAACAATAATCTGTCAGGAGATAAATACAAAATTTGGTGTCAAGTTTTTTCTTTCTTGATTGGGTGAGCATCTGCTCGGTTGTGTTGAATCTTCCTTATTTTAACCCTCTGGCGTTGTTTGCATGACGGTAAAAAAAAGAAAAAAGAAAAAAAGAAAAAGTACTTTGTTTTTCATTTTAGTGAAATGAATGTACTAAATTTTTGTTTGATGTTTATTTAATATTTTGTTTTTTAGAGGACTTTATGGTAGTAAATTATATTTATGGAATAGTTATGATCCACTTATTACCTGTTAACCACATAGACCTGAAAATGAAAATTCCAAGTTAAATTGTCATAAATCTTGAATGTTTGGAGCACATACTTAAGTTTGATCTCTTTTTAAAGAAGATTATAGCTGAAGTGAAGTTTAAGTGAAAGAAAAAAAAAGCTAGAAGTTTTAAGTTTATTATGAAAAATGTACAAAATACAATTTTTCATATGAAATATACATTTTCAAAACATGTTTTACTCTAAAACTGCAAGAAAATCAAAGCCATGAATTTAAACAAGCTGTGTTCCAAATTTGATGCTGATATCTCAAGAAATGAGCTCTCAGTAAGATTTTGTTTGGGTGCAGTACTAAACATTTCTACTAGAAGTGCCAAAATCTTTACCAAGTTTTGTACTATTCCAATGAAGTAAAAAAAAAAAAAAAAAAAAAAGTTAAACCATAAAACTTAACATTTTCAGCCAAAAATGATCGAATAACGCCAGAGGGTTAAGAAACTTGTGTCAAGCTTTTCTGAGACAGATGATTTCATTAAACTGTCACATTCACACCCAAGGTGCATAAATATAGGCCCAGAGTTCCAAGCTGAGCTGCCAGACCTGATAACAGGAAGAGAGCATGAGGTGTGTCCAGAGGAACCAGTCAGGGAGGAGTTGTTATGGAAACCTTGGGCAGAGCTAGAGGAAAATGACACCCTTTTACAGCATGGTAATCAAAATAAAATATTTCAATTACCATTAAACCACTAGGTTTTTTTTGTTTTGTTTTTCCCCTTCATTAACGAGTGTGATCTCGAATCTCAGTGGAGACTCTTCTTGACCTGAGTGCCTCCAGTGTTCTACCAGGAGGTGGCGCCAATTTAGAACTTGCTCTTCATAGCCTGTCTCATTGTCAGGGGAACATTCTAGTAAGTGCAATATTCATTATGAATTCATACTTATAGATTTATATTTTGTGATTGCTTTCACAGTTACTTCTTCGAAAGTTCCTTGGTAGGCTAATCATGACTTCTGATCACTGTCTTTCACAAAATAATGCAGCATAATATTTAATTTCCTTATTTTTTCCTGGTAACAGGCAGCATTGGAGATGCTGTTGTTTAAAAACTCCCCTCCATCAGAAAACTATAACTATTCTGGTAAACACTCATTTGTTGATCGTCGAAAACTTTTACAGTCAGCATATTATAAATAAGACTAATCCTGTTTCACTTTCCGTTTAGGCATGGATACATGGTCTTTGAGTGAACAAAGACTGTTCCATAAAGCATTTGCAATTTATGGAAAAGATTTCTCCTTTATACACAAAATGGTAATATTGAATATTTGCAACTCTAAACCACCAAATATCAGAGATCAAAGTATTTACAGTTCTCATACTTTCAGGTGAGAACAAAGCAGGTGTCACAGTGTATTGAATTCTACTACAACTCCAAGAGGCTTTCAGAGAAACAAAACAAGCAGAGGGAAAGAGAAAAAGAAAGTTTGGAGGAAGAGAGAATTGCAGCTGTCATCAGTCAGGTAAGACTGACTTAGATTACAGCACATGCTTTTAACTACCCTAGTTTGCCCAACCTTACCTAGTAACACACAGAACTAGCACTGCACATTAAAATAACAATTTTAACATAACTTTTACATTTAATGGTATTTAATGATTTTAAATTATATTCAACAGATTACACTTGGTTCGTAAAATATCATACGTTTATTCTTATTAATAATAATAATAATAATAATAATAATGTTTTAAGTTTTGCTTTGACCAGCAGGTGACGTCAGCCTGTGGTATTTCGAGCGCTTCGAAACAAAGAATCATTTTGCAAAGAAATCGATTCAATTGATTCAGTATTTCGAAAAGAATCGTTTTCCCCATCACTACTGAAAAACGCATTTTTATGTACAAAACATCTGAAAACTAGCCAAGGTCACATAGTGAGCTGCTTAGTAACAGTGTATTCCCCAAGTTGTCCAAAACTTGTATATTAAACGCTTCAGACAAACACAAAAGCATAGTTTAGGAAGGTCTGCCGTGTTGCTTTTACAGAATGCGCGTGTTGTTTAATGCGTTTGAGATTTAATTTTACGGTCACATCCTCTTCTGAAATTGTGAGAAAATTCATGCGAGTAATTGCATTTTAAAATGGGGAGAAAAGACTCGAACTTAGAGTTCGCCTCATGAATGCGCATGCGCGTCAAACAAATGGAGGAATAACTTGCAGCGGTATATAAATCTAAGATACGTTATTTAATAAGAAGAATCTATTAGAAACGTGCCACTAAGGTCAGTAGAGGCTAATTTTGTTTGGTAGAACATTATCAGTTTTATAGCCTAACTGTATAATGGCCGACAGCCTTTGATTTGCACATTTTCTGGAAGACCGCATTAGGCACCTTGTGGAATAAGGTTTCAATAAAGAGAAGAAATGCTTAAAAATAAAAAAAATAATGAATAGATCAATTAGTTGCAGCCCTTTTTAGGACAAAATGTTGGAGAGAAAAAAGAAATATATATTTCCCATTCTTACTCTTCCACAGGTTCCTCCAGCCCCAAAGATGTTGGTTAACCAAGCCAGTATTGACAGACTGATTCATACCCCACCACTTCCCACAAGCTTTCCCTGTAAACAGTGTGGAAAGTAAGTATAGTCAAATTTTGCCTGTGTTATTATGCTTACTAGGTTTGAAAGTCTTGGTCTTTGTTTCAATAGCAAACACATGCTTATTTTGGACACTAAGTGGCATCTAGCATTCCCTTTGACCTTGCAAATTGTCGTTTCAGGATGTTCTATAAAATCAAAAGTAGAAATGCTCACATGAAGATCCATCGGCAGCAGCAAGAGGACTGGAGGGAAAAATTACAGATACACCCAAACCAGCACCACAACCTTAACCTGACCAGAGCATTGGCTCATCCAAACCAGCAAATCCTTACCCAGACCCACCATCAGAATCACATCCTGACCCAAAGCCTGATTCAGAATTTGGTCCAGTCACAGACCCAGTTGGCTTTTCTTCAAAGCGCAAAGACTCAGAGTACATGCCCAACCAGCAGTACCAGTTGCATGGCTCCCACCCAGAATCCACAGATTGTGCCTAAAGCACCTCCCTTAACACTCCACACTGGACATCAGCAGACATGGGGCTCCCTGCACAGTGTAGACACAGGAGGCCTGTTCTATAACAGGGGCTCCATGGTAAACGGGCTCCATTTGAGCATACAGGACAGTGTCAGTAAACCATGGGCTGATACCCAATAACTGACATACCAAAAACTTACTTGTACAGTTTAAAACTCTTGATGGCATAAGAAATTGAGATATTATGGTTTTCAAAAGGGTTTAAGAGACTTCTCAAATTTAAGAACCCAATGTAATGTGTGGAGAGAAAAAAAAAAAAAAAAAAAAAAAAAAAAAAGGATGGCAAGAGTGATTGAAGTAGTGTTTTTAATTTTAAAACATCACAAGACAAACATTTAAGAGTCGAGTTTATTAAATCTCACACCACACCTAAAAGACTCCATTAGGTCCTGGGGAAAAGAGGGAAGAGAGAGAGAGAGAGAGAGAGAGAGAAAAAAAATAAGAAACCCCACAACAAACTTCCACCTATTTCAACAAACTTCAGTTCAGTTGCTGCCTTTAAGTAAAACGAACTTGATTGTACAAGTCTTTAACTTGAATTAAAAGTTAAACTTAAAATTGCTCAACTAATTCGGAGTCAAGTAATGTAGAAACAAGTTGCCATAACATGGGGGATTCTTGTAAACAGTGTACAGATTAAAAGTCGATAATAATGATGATGATGATGATGATGATAATAATAATAATAATAATAATAATAATAATAATAATAATAAATAATAATACCTAATGACCACTGAGCATATTTGTCTAGGGGCATGCTCCACTGGCCCACTTGTGCATAGTCAGCTGGTTTCCTTGCAACGGATGCCTGAAACGAGGGCTTCATAACAGTTTGTTTCTGCAGTTGCATAGGCTTGAGCATTTGGGGAGGAACTGAAAATAGAAGGCATGATCAAGATTATAGGCACTTAAACACACCGAATGGTCCTAAATCATTGGTAATTAAGCAGATTAACTTGCCCTTCGCAGGGTCCATGATTTGTCCAATTCCAGGCGTCTCAGCTCTAAACTTCCGATCTATAAAAAGACTTTCAATGCCACGTACCGGATAAATGCACCTCACGGTCATTCTGATTCAAAAGATCTTTTAAATAGGGTTTCGAAACAAACTGAAATCATAGTTGCACAGCTTTAGCACTTTCCTTTTGTTTTAGAGCATCATATTAAAAAGAAGTTTACTAGGGGTGCTCAGACCCTCAATAACATACCTGTACGCAGCATCTCTTGTGATGACTGGCCTGCTGTCCGTGGAATACAACTCATGAAATATGATCTCATTTTCATAGGTCACATACTGCTGATCAATCTGAATAGCAAGAAGTTGTCAGATTTCACCCCCAAAAAAAAAAATAAAAATAAATAAAATAATAAAAAAACACACACAACACACAAACAAACCTGGAATCTAGTGCCACAAGTGTTAAATCCAAAAGAGAAGAGGACTCTGGTCTCATCAGTTTCTTGGGGCCTGCAGCTTCTGTCCAATAGTGTGGTTCTGGCAGGGTCTGCAGAAGGTACCACCTTAGTGATGTCACTCACTACAGTCATCACACCCTCAGAAGAGCACGCTGCAAAGATGAGGAAAACGTTCAAGTGCAAGCCAACAAGCACATTGTATGTAATCTAGATTACTACTCCCCCCCCAAAAAAAGGGGGGGGTCCTTACCTAAAAGCTCAGTGGTTTGGAAGAGGCAGCGTTTGGCCGAGGACTCCTCAATCTGCAGGGTTTTAGCATTTCTGGTGAGAAGTTCAAAAGTGCCATAGAACTGCTGCAGAGTAATATCCTATAACACAGGGAGATTCAACGTTAAATTTCAGCCACAGGGTCACAACTCAAGTGGCAAATTTGAGATTTTAAAATTGCTTCTGCAACTAGGCACTGCTTGTGGTTAAGTTTAACCTCATAGACGTATCCAATGGTAAATAGAGGCACATCCAATATTAACGTGGTGCTGTCATTGGTCAGAATGTAGCCACGCTCAGATGCCATCTGTGGGGTCAGCGTGTAAGACCCAATGGCAATGTCCCACAAGTAGTCGTACTGCTGATGGTTCTTCACGAAGCTTATGCCATTGTCAGCACACATGCTGTCAAACGCTGGAGGTACTGTTGAGAGGGGGTGTTTTAAATTCTCAAATGGAAGACATTAAGTACTATACTATTATTGTCAAGTGTTTGAGTTGTCTGAAAATAGTCAGTCAAATAACTAAACAAAACCTTAACTTTGCTGAAATTAATGGTTCTTACAGGCATCAATGACGAAAGCAGACACAGAAGAAAAGTGGTAATAGGCCTCCATTTGAAGCATGATGTTCAAAGTCCATTTAATTTCCAGTGTGTACTCAAAAAAGCCCTCCGAAATGTCTCTTTCTTGCAGTACCAGTAAAACACTGAAACCAAAGACAAACATTTAACACATGGGTCTGAAGTTAGAGCCACTTAGTCTTAAAAGCATGCAGCAAGTCCATAGAGCAGGGTTTTGTATAATATCATAGGAGTTGTAAAATATCAAACATGGGACACACTTTAAGCAGTATACTATAACAAAATCTCAGCTGCCTGTTTGTTGCAAAAGTACCAGATCAGCCAGCTCTTTATATAAATTTGGATATACAAGCATCTGTTCAACTTCATCCACATTAGGGGTGGGCAATATGGCAAAAATATCATACAAGTTTAGAAATATCACAATTTCATCACGATTCTGTGTCATGTTAGTTTTTTGGCTGCACTGCTCGGACAAAATAGAAATAGTAATTATCTTTTATTAAAAAAAGAAAGATACACATTACAAATACACATTATAGAAATAAAACAAACAGTGCTTTATTTTCAGGTACAATAGGCATTTAGCAGGAGCATTCAAGAAATTGAATGAACAAATACAAAAATAACACTATATAGATTGATTCCTATTAAAGCAGCCATAATATTTTTTTTCTGTCAAGAGTAACGGGCTTTTGCGTTTGTTTTAACATTAAAGAATAAAAATTGTCATCTGTCGATTCTGTCAATGATTTATTCACTCAAAATTAGTTTAAAACCTGAATGAATGAGTTTTTCTGCTGAAAAGATATTTTGAAGAATGTGGGTAACCAAACAGTTGCTGGTCCACAGTGACTTCCATAGTATTTTCCCTTCTATCAAATTCAATGTGGACCAGCAACTGTTTGGTTACCCACATTCTTCAAAATATCTTTTGTTCAGCACAAGAAAGAAATTAATAGAAGTTTGGGACAACATGCGAGTAAGTAAATGACAAAATAAATTTTAGGGTGAACTATCCTTTTAATGACACCAGCATGTTTAGTTATGTCCCTTTAAGACCTGCACGCATCTAATATACAGGCACTCATATTTGTCTGAACTGTTTACTTTCATTTTAGACATAACCAGCTGAGTCTATACATAAACCTTGTGCGTTTTGACAAGATTAGCGCAAAAGAACTTAGTTCACCTCAGACCAGCGCGTGAATGAAACGTTTAACCGGCAAGGCTTTAAAACACACGCAAATAATGTACTTTTGTGATTGCAAATAAGTGCATTGTCCCGTGAGCGTAACTCTACTGCTGAGCTAACACTGATGTTGATGTATGTGGCGTTGTACAGTATATTGGGAAAAAAAAAACAAAAAAAAAACAAAAAAAAAAAAAACCCTAATCAACATACATAGTACACTTGCTAAAGTGTATGTCGCTCAATGCATCAATTGCTTGAGGTGTCAGAAAGCCTATATCAAAGACCGCTTTACTTCAACCTGCTAAAACATGACTAATGCAAGACGACATCAACACGACTTTCTGTAAAACTGCTTTGAAATAGTGCATTACAAAAAGTCCTGACCTACAAAATACAGTGAACAAAATCAAACTCACCTGCTTCACAACAAACTGGTCATCAAATGGCACTCTTATGATGTACGCAAAAAGGTATTATTGCCTTCTGAGACTCTGGTGATGGAGTATCCCATCTGTGCGGCAGTCAATATGGAGATCTCGTTCCCATTCAGATCCACGGATACCAGTTCCACATCAAAAGGAATATTACCCAAGTAGACCTGGAAGACTCGCTCCTCAAGGATGGTTTCTGGGAGAGTCAGTACAGTTGTAGTGAACAATCACTCAAAGAGAAGCAGTGATATGGCAGCATGATAACTCACGGTTAACTGAAAAGGGAGGACGAGGAATTGGTGGAGTAGCCATCTGCCGGACCACATTTTGTTTGGTCTCCACACCACGCTGGTCCACAAGTGTTTGCTGGTAGGTCAGCTGGACCATGTACAGCTCATTATACACATTTTCCACCACAAAGCTCTGTAGACAAAAGTAAACATTTGATTCAATCTTTTAAAGCCATTTTCTTTAGAATGCTTTAAACAAATTCCAGGATCATAGATGGATAAAACGCCACGGACCATACCCTTCTTGTCCCTCCTTCGGCAGCAAAGGGGATGTTAATGTCTACAGTCTCTTCACTGACCGTCACAGAGTAGCCACGGTCAGTCGCAGCCTGTTCAACTACAACCTCACCATCAACTCCCATGCCTATGTACTCGCTCCTTAACTCAGAGGGTCCAACAACCAGAGGAGTCATTACTGCAGGGGTACTCCAGTGAAATCTGTAGCCATCAAAAGAGCCTTCATCTGAAAGGGTCAATAAATCAGAGTGTCTAAATACAGAACCTGAAGATGACTCTTGCAACTCTACAAAGAGGGGGGAGGGGGTTCTTACCCAGTGAACAGGCAGCAACCAGGTCCACCATGACCACCATCCAGTTCTGTCTGAAAAACACTGTGGCTTGGATCACTTCAACTGCAACACCACTGATCTGAAACAAGTTTGATGCAGCAATTGAGATTACACACAGTTAGGACTGCCATGTAAACATTTGAGATCAGGTCACATGCCCCTACTCAGAGTCGTGAAAAAGTGACATTAACCGCCATACCATTTTTACAGAAGCACGAGGTTGTCCAAAGGTTGTTCGAAACAAGTCTGCCAGGTGTGGCCATTATGAAGTAGCCCAGAGTAGCAGCATCTTCAGTTGACATGACTTCAGACTGCTGGCCCTCTTGTTGTAGAATCACCTGCCAGGCCTCAACAGCTGAATTTTGGGCCTGGAAGCAAAAACAATGTACCGAAGACCACAAATTGAAAATGAACCCTTAAGAACAAGAACTAGCTACTTACCACAGCGAAAGCTGCAGAAAAATCTTCTTTAATACTGCCAGCTGTGGGACAAGGTAGATCAGTTCTCACAGACACCTAGAGGGGAAGAAGAGAGGAAAAACCTTTACAAATAAAGCAGGACAAATGCCATATGAAAAGTCACTCATACCTCCATGTAGTTCTCCTCACAAGTGAACTCTCTTGGAGAGAAAGGAGGAACAGAGCAAGTCTTGGAAATGTTGAAAAATGATTCTTTGCCACTCTCAGCCATAATGAACACACCAAACATGAAGGTGAAGACCTCATCATTCTTGGGGGGAAAAAAAAAAAAAAAAAAGGGGAGGTCAGTAAGATTGTTTTTGAAAGGATGCCTCATACTAAAGGCTACATATTTCTTGATCAGTATTACTACTTGATACAGTAATATTTTGAAACATTACAAAATTTAAATGTATTAAATTACATTCCTGTGATAAAGCTGAAAGGTCAGCAGACATTACACCAGTCTTGTCACACAATCCCTCAGAAAGCATTCAGATGTGTTGATTTGGTGCACAAGTAACTTCTCAACGCTGAAAACTGTTGTGCTGCTTAATAAACCATGATATATTTTGGGATTCTCTGAACAGAAAGAGTGAGAATTTAAAACGCAACTGTCAGTTGATCAAATTAGATGAATCTTTGCTAAATAGACATTTTCTCCAAACAATTATGGAAACGTGTAATACTCAAATATACAATACATACATACCCCTTGAAATGCGATTAGGCTAGTTTTGAGTAGCAACTGGGCAGGTTTTAAAAACCTGGCAACTCTGTAGTGTAGGTCACACTCAAATGACAATTACCCAGAAAGTGGTCCATTATTATGGATGTTCTGTACCTGATTGTCCGTGTGACAGGCGAAGTATGAAGCTCGGAGATCAACACGACCCAGCAGAGGCTGGACAGAGTAAGTGTAACCACACCGAGCCCCATAGCTCTCTGTTACAGGATACGCACTTGTGGCATCTAAGACACCAAAAAGAAGAGGGATTTATACATTAAAAAATAAATAAAATAAAAAAGGGGGAGAAGAAATTAAGTTCAAACGCACCAACTGCCTCAAAACGAGGCTCACTACCAGAAGGTGGTATGTCTACGGAGATGAACAAGGCATGGGATTTGCATTCAACCAAAATAGGAACTATGAGCAAAACAAAAGACAAAAATGCAGTTTGAAACAAGAAAACACATCAAATTTATAACGAAAACATCTTTCTGAAAACCCTTACCTTGTGGTAGTCTAGAGGACTGTTGCAATATGTTTTTGGAGTCACGTAGAGCACAAGTTACTGCAAACAGGAGAAGCAGCCTCCTAATAAAAAATAAACAAACCAAAGTTGCTAATGGATTCATGTTACACATAGAAAAAAAGGCCTTAGAAAACAATTACCCTGAAACATATCCAAAATCCATAGCCACTGATTAACTGAAGTGTCTGTAGTTTGGTAGCCTAAAACACTACCAAAACTACTTTAGCACTAAAACACAATATCCTGAGCTTTGCGGCTAAGAATGACAACATGTGACTGCTGGCTGCATTTTAAATGTGTAATGTTGATTGACTTGTTAGCTGATGGATGTGTTGATTGGCTACTTCAACAGGAGCTGTGTTTATTAGGGCAAAAATAAGTCATACTTAACTCAATAGCTGCGTCCCAATTCAAAGATTGCATCCTTCGGAGGACGGATCCTTCGAAGGATGCGGCCGACCCAGACTTCAAAGGACGCTCCGAGTCTAGCCTTCGCAGGATTTCCTGATGTTCCCGATCGCCGAGCTTGTCGCGTAGCAACAGGTGCGAGAAGTGAGCTGCCATAGATGTTATTTGTTAATGAAAATGAAAATAACTGGAGCCTGAATTGTTCGTTTTTTACTTTTAATCATCGAATTACACTTTAAATGTAAGTATTGGGTTTCGACTTAATTGAATATTGTAATGATATGAAAAAGTACAAAATATAAAGCTGTTAAATGTTGACATATCTTATCCAAAATTTGATTTTATGTAGTTTATTCTATTATTCATTATTATGTACATAAATGGACCATGATGAACACCTTTTAAAAAAGGTTTTTAACCCTGTTTAGTTTTATGCAGTTGAATATATCCACTTACAAACGTTACTGCCGCTCGTCAACTGCAGCTGTCATAGTTGCTAGGCAACAAGAACAGTCCAGACGGTCCAAGTCCTTCAGAAACAGCTGTAGTTAGCAACTATTTGTTAATATTCTAGCAATAAACTTTGTTCGTTTAATTTGCAAAATAACAAAGTGATGGAGTGTAACGAAATCCATTCCTTGTATTCACATACAAATGAGAAGTACTGAGGTTTTTTTTTCCTCACAAGACAGCAACACTACAAAAAACATGGTCTTTTACAATATGATGCACTATTGTACATTAAACTGCCCAACAGTAGCCTACATAAAGTATTTTAAGTGTAACAACCTTGAACATATTCAGAAGTAAAATGAAACACACAGTACACAGTAGTGCAGGAGTAATATTAATGCAAGATCATCATATATAAAGTTTTTTTTTTTCTTTCTGCATAATAACTACCTTTACTTATACTCTTCATACCATAAGTACATTTAAGATAATACTTTTAATTAAGGTTTTAGATGCATGCAGTTTTTCCTCAATGCGGTATTAGTTACTGAATGGAGGTTACTTTGCTAAAGTAACTCAATATTTCTTCCACCAACTTTGTCAGACTCCGAGCTCTACACAATTAGTCCTTTTCTCCCTTCCTTAAATCAGACCAGACCCCTGTACTGCAGGATAAACCTAAATGTCCCAGTGCTGGACAGTGGAAATATGCACTCAAACACTCTGGAGCCCATCCCAGATGATGTCCCACTGTCCACACCAGGTTCTCTTTTGTGGCAGCCCATCCAGGTCCACCAGGGTCTCCCTTCTCAGCTAAATGAAAGTGTACATAGGCCAAATGTGTTTTATCTGTTTTATATATTGTTAATTTATTTTATGCTGTTTTTCTGATGTTGAATTGAAGTTATTTTGTAATTAGTTCTAAAAAGTACTTTTAGTACAGAACAATTTATTTTCATTTACAAATTATAACTTGCTTTGCAAAAATAAAAATAAAAATTCCAGGACTACTTCTTGTCTTTTATTTACACGTTTCAACTTATAATACAAAAAAATAAAACAATGCACAGATAGTACTTTGCTTAATTTACAAATAACTTAAATTACAAAAGTAATGTACATAACAACTTCATTCATTACATTTTCTCCAGAACTGTCCTAAAAGAAGAGAAAAAGGAAAGACTTCTAATTGAAATTATTAAGACAGGGCTGCAATCTTAAGGTTAGAAAATATGACACAGCAGAACATGCATATAAAATACTACAGAAATCATATTTCTGGATCATCAAGTTTGCCTAAAACATTTGTGGACATATCTAGCGTGACAGCAATACAATAAAAATAATAGAGGCCTTGCCTGTGTTGTCATAATTACTTGCGATATATTTAATTAACTGTAAAAGGTCACAGAAACACCATGATATTTTTATTTTTTTGCCACTGACTCAATAATAAAAAGTATCACAATAATAAAATATCACAATAACAAAGTTGAACCATATGAAAATGAAAATGTAAATGAATTTGCACTTCATCCAAGCATGAGAATGTGTGACTGTCACATCTACAGTGTCATCATGATATGACATGCTTGCAGGAAATGCATCCAGCATGACAGACCAGCTCTGTGTGATCAGTCACAGTTATTTCTCTATTTTTTCTTCTCCATAAAGGGGAATAACAGAAATCACTAAGACAAGTCTAACATAATAAACCAATAGGGGGTTTTTAAGTGAGTTTAAATTTTCAATTCATAAACAAATTAAAGCTTATTGAGAGATTTCTATATGACCAGTTGTATCCTACAGTTCAAATAGACTGCAAAACTGCCTTTTCCAAAAGGGGTGCTGACGTCTGTTAAGTCTTTTCCTCTCATTTGAGTCTTATTCTGCACTCATAGCACCCATCCACATATCAGCATCCAAGAGATGAGAGGTGGAAAGGAAACAGAATAAAGAGAGAGAGAAATATAATAAAATCGACAAAAACAATTCACTCAAGGACTGAACATAAAGCATAAAGACAGTAGTGTTCAATGGAATCAACAATCTTTTGGCCTGAAACAAATGAATGAACTGACACAACCTGCATCACAGTCGCCAGCTTTTATGAATCAGGGTGAAAATAAAAAGAATATTTTGTGTAAGGCTAATGAATGGATATATTTCAGGGGCCATTTGAAGGGTTTGCCTGAATGGGAAGAGCAAAATGAGTGGATGAAACAAGCGTTTCAGGGTAATTGAATAGAGTAGACATTGTACTTCTCTGTTACAAAGATTCTCACATTGAAGATTAAGTGAATTGTTTACACTGATTAATTAAATAAACAGTGGCTGAATATTGAGCTCTTTTCAGGCTACGTAATCTTTACAGGATGTCCAAAGATAGTGTTTAAAAAGCATATTGTAGCTATACACAGGAAAAGAACATAAGGCTGTCAGCTAAACTGTCAGACAGGAAGTGAGGTCAGTTTTGAAATGCAAACCATCCGATAACATACCACTTAAACAAACAGATGTAACACTATAAAAATGAGTAATTTCATAATTAAACAGTGCATATTTCATATTTGAAATAGCTTTCAAAACTAAAACGTCAGAAGCTGAAGCTTTTGATATCCAATTTACAAGAAGTAGCATTTAGAAATGATGGTCCCCTTGTGAGAAAGAGGAAGAAACTATCACAAACTATAATGAGAAACAGTGATCTCATGTCATACTTCTTTATTATATTCTGAGAAGTGACTAAAAGTGAAACAGTGACATCAGTATGTTGGTACAGCATTTGGTTTTACAGCAGAATAATTAATAAGATCACTGACTGATTAAAACAGAAAGTACATAATGTGTTCTGGCCCTGAGTGTTTTTGCAGCTAGTAGACAATACACAATCTCTTCTGGCAATATTGTACGGCTGCTATTGTGTTCACTTCCTGTTGTGGGCAACAGTTTGGCATGACATCATTTTGCTTGATATATGCAGTGAGTCATTTCTCTGTCTACTGCTGAATTCTAGACAACATAGAATTCACCAGCTACAGATTGTGTCCTGTAGTAGGCCTATGTGTGATTATTTAATGTGCTGGAATTAAATGAAGAAACTATTGACCTTTTATGGTAATCAGACGAAACCGTTAAAGAACATGAGACATGTACTGATGTGCAAGTCACCAGTTTATTGGGACAGGCAGTATTAGTAGTGGGAGACAGATGATTATATGACATGAGAAAATTTTGAAGTTTGGTTTGATGGTTTTAGAGTGGTTTCGGGCACTTTTTAGCTGGCCAGGCTGGGAGACCACTAGGCCAACCATTTAAACCCCAGCCCATCTAAGACAGGCAAACCACTGTTTCGTAAGCATTAATATGGCATAATTTCTTAATTTAATCCGTTAACTTTGGCTATTATACAATAAGTGATGATCTGGCACTGTGGCTAAATGCACAAATGTTATGCTACTACTGCTAAATTACAGTGCCTGACGACGTCACTATTATATTTGGCTACATAAACATTGAATAATTCTTAACTGAATACAAAACGGCTGTGCATCATTTGGCTATAAAATCATATGACTATAAATTCCAGATTTTGCCTGTTGGTCATAACTTTTATAGCCTAGCTAAGTAATGCTAAGCCATTGACTATTATTAATTTTGGAATTTATTAGATTTGGTTACTCAAATTTATCCTGTGATGGTGTGTTAAATGTTACTCTCCAAAAATACATCAAAGTATTATCAAAGACTATAGAATAAAAGTGACTTTGGTATTATACACATAGGGAGTTATGTGATATTTTACGTTTTTCTGTAAGAGCACAACACGCAGATGCTCCCTTGCGCGCCACAGCAGCATCTGCACAATGATCAGCGCGAGAAAAACGAAATAAGACCTAAAATCCGAAACACCTAAAACCGTGGAGGAAAAACAGTAGGATACGAGACTATTGCTCGCGTTATTAATCTCCCAAAAAAGTGATAAAATGCATTGCAGGGGGAAGACAAAGAAGTGGATGTGGAAATAGGCGTGACAGTGTTTGCATTAATTTGCTCAATGTAAATGCATCTCATTTACAGCAAATTGGTTTGATTGTCCATCAGTGTACATGTAAACATGAGTTCTGGTGTAAGTATATGAAAATGTCTTTTGATTGCATGCTTATTTATGCGCTTATGCTCAAATTTCCAGTTATTTCGGTAACTAATCGGTTAGATTTTGTTTGACAGCCATAAACGGTGTTGCAGAGGTCGTATCATGATGATGTTTGGTGAAAATATTGACTGTAAATTCGCATATTGAATGCAAAGGGTTTTATTTTCTCCTCAAACCTATGGTTGGGAATGACAGGCTTGGTTGCCGTTGCCTAGTAACGAATCGACGAGCCCTTAGTAGATGTGGGTTTCATCAAATCCTGTTCATTAGAAGGTTAAAATTGTTGTTAAGTGTGTATTGTGTACGTTATGAGAACAACAAATTATATAAACTGTTTTGCCTTTGCAATAGATGCAGGAACATGAACAAAAGGCGAGACTTCAGCACTTCTTGTCAGAGCTTGCAATACTGGGTTCTTTACAGGTGGGCTTTTCCTAAAGCAATACTATACAATTTCATATTTAATTCAAACTGCATGACGTTCTGAGGTAATTACAGCTCATGCCACTGTTTTCACTCTCTTTTATATCTGTCTGTAGGGCTTCCATTATTTTCAGCCCTGGCTAAGAGGGAGAGAGGAGCTTCTACTAACTGTGGTCAATGATGACTTGGTGGGGTCTTTGTTTCTCTGTTTATCTCTTTTTATTTTCTCTCTCAGACTTTTTTATATACAAAAATGTGTTTGAGAAGATATTTGGAGATGTTGAGTCAGAAAACACAGCTTCAAACATTTTTAAACATGCTAGTGTATCTCTGGAAACATTAAACTTCGTTAATCTCAAGCTCAAGTGTTGCTGCATCAGTGACAGTTATATCTTTTGGCAGAGATGGCATTCTCCCGGATTTGCAGTGTCTGTGGCCTCCAACTTTACCAGCTCAACCTGCAGTAGCAGTTACAGTCTGGACAGCGACTACGCCAGCTCGCCTTTAGCAGGAGAAGGGCCACTTCCACAACACATACCAGAGACACCAGACACCACACAGCAACCAACTCCAAGCAGGTGGAGGAAAAAATATCCTTGGACTGTAGCAATTAAAAACTAAGTGCTGTATACCAATTATTTTCATTACTCACTTATAGGAATGTTGATTCTCATCTTCTCCCAGCCTCACCCAGTGAGAGAGAGATCGCTGTTCCTGTGAGTATCATTGCCAATGTCAAATTCACATATTAAAAACATTACTAATCTTAAAATACGCTGGTAATGTTAATTAGTTTAGGTTTGAAAAAAATAAATATACCGTTTAAAAGTTTGGGGTCTGTAAGATTTTTTAATGTTTTGAAAGAAGTCTGTTATGCTCACCAAGGATGCATTTATTTGATCAAAAATACAGTAAAACAGTAATATTATGAAATATTATTACAAATTAAAATAACTGTTATTTTAATATAGTTTAAAATCATTTTTAAAAAAAAAATTCACTTAACCCAAATGTTTGAACAGTAGTGTACATATCAATTAAAGAGATTAAAGATTAAATACAATAGAAGTTGCATAGTGCACTCTTGACTTTTTTACTTTTTTTAGTTTTCTGTAAGTTATCAAGACAGAATTTCTGATTGTCTTGCAGTGGTCAAGGCTCTTTTTTTTCATTGCAGGAAATGAACTGCACCCTGTTCCTGTTAGCTGGCTATGCCAAGTATGGGCAACCTTATGCCTGGATTCGATCCAATCATGAGCGCCTAGTAAACATCGGAGGAACTGATACGTTAGTCAAAGATACACCAATGAAGCTGAAGTCCATCACAGACTGGGTTTCAACATCCCAAGGTTTTAAGATCTTTAAACTTATTTATTTCACCATATTCAACTTTTATTGGCCATATTTTCACAATTTTATTACATACACTATTTCTTTATGTTCCTGGATCTATTTTGTAAACTTTTACTATCTTTTTTTTTAAAACAAGGTTAAAGATTATGTATAAATATACATACAACTCACTTTAGTGGCTTTTGGTGGTTGTATATCCATATATTGCTGTGTTACCATAAAGCATATCAACCCACAAGTGCACCAGAAGGATAGTAATCAAACATCTGCAGTTTGAATTTTACAAGGGTCTTACATAACACACAAACCTTTTATCTGCCCTGTAGGAACTCATGTATGGGACGTAGTGAGTGAGTTGGTGGGAATGTGCACCATGCCGCCTCCCGACAACCCCTTCTCTCTGGATATGCGCTACCTCCAAACCCTGTCCCTCCCAGAGCGCTTCCTGGTCACTGGGGCCCTCCTGAATTTCCTGGAGATGATTGTGGTTCAGGGAAGCCGAGAGGAACCGTTCTATGATCTGGGTAAGCACAGAGCTTGAGTTACTTTGAAAGACTGGAGTCCGGGAAATCTAGGATACAAATATTTGGAATGTTCTTTTGTCATTGTGCTCATACGATAAGGGGTGTGAGTAATAAAAACAATTCAAAATCTAAACATAGCAAAGTCTTAGGCCTGCTTCATACATCCTGTGTCAGTTGCATATTTGTTTCGCTGTGGCACAGAAGCACTTATTTTTCTGCACAGAGCCGCAGCTGTTTCTAGTTTTTGTGAAACAGACATTAGGCTAGATTTTATTATCATCCTCTAATAAACTGTTTCCCCTACTTTGTTTCTTAGTTGTGGAAGAGTTGAAGCCACTGAGACGACTTCATTTCCAAAGCCTCTCTGAGGTCCAAAGGTTTCAAGGCAGCGACAGGACTCCAAGTCCTTTACCTGCCAAATGAATATGGATGCTTCAAAAAAAAAAAAAAATCAACAACATCCAAGGGTATTAAACTCCAAAGGATCATTGTTTTTACCATTTGGCCTAAAACTCCAAAACATCACAATCTAGAATTGTAACAAATTGAACCATGAACTACCATGTTTGGTAATTTATTAATTTATATATATATATATATATATATATATATATATATATATATAGGACCATGTATGTATAAACAAAGAAGTTTAATGACAGCTTTAGCCCTGACTGTAAGCTTCTAAATGTCAGCCATGGCATTTTTTTTGTGAACCACGTACATGTCTTTGAAAAGCTACTAAATCAGACGAGAGTATTTTAATCCCTTGCATTAAAAGATTTGTGCCCCATGACTTACACAGAAACTGCTCCCACTTTAAGGACCTAATCTGTCCTGAAATTCAAGTAACAACTGGCTTTTTAAAAGTTTGTGGTGTCTTTTGTTTTTAATAAATTAATAGAATACAAAACACATTTTCATGTATAAAAAGTTTAATATTCCATAAAATACATTTAATATTTAAATATATACACAAAAATAGGTTTAAAATAAGGTTCAAGAACATTCATAGAACATTAAACACCTCTTAAAGCAGACAGAACAGATCCAACAACAGATCTGAGGTCATTGTAGTGCTAGATACGGATTAATACGACTTTAAATAAAATCCATAAGGATAAAATGAAAAAAGAATCATTTGATGTAATTGGCCTAACACGAGGCAGAATTTTTAATACCATGAGGCACCAACTGTATACTACTGTGATATGATGCAATTCTTAGTGAGCGTATGTAACAGTGTTAAGGAAATAGCTACTTATGGTGCTGGACAATCTTTTATACTAGGAAATCTCGATTGTTCCAGTTATGCGAAGCAGGGTGTCCTCCTTTAAAATACTTGGTTTATGCATCCAGGCCACTTAAAAATGCCTACATGCGATTTATAACTACATATAACTGCAGTGCAATGTTGCTGCTTTTTCAAGGACTCTCTATGCAAGCATACTTTTGAATCAGTCAGGATTCTGATGTCATAAGCTGTTGCCTGGAGACAGTGACTTATTGGGCTTATTTCTGTTCAAAGAAAAATGGGCTGATGTGGTAAAACAACTTGCAGTTACATAAACATGGGGGGGGTGGGGGGTGCATATGAGCCATTATGGCCTCAAAAACTGCTGGAATGCAGGTGCATAGAGAGAATATTCTCATTTTAAGACTGTACAGCAATACTGCACTATTCTTAATTATCTATTTGGAATTAGAACCCACGCATTAAGTTCAAAGATTGAACAACTCAAATTCTGAATAAAAATGGCAAACTGAGGTAGAACCAGGCAAAGCAGGATATGGCTATGATAGACCACCAGAAACAAGAATCTCAGTACCTCTGTCTTTCCAAAACACCAAATTACAACCAGCCCTGATTGTCAAGCTGGTATACAAATATGCAGTAAATAATACACCATGAATGATGGTCACATTGAGGGTGTAATATTAATTCAATCATCAGTAATAATGTATAGAGGTTTTGGCCATATGAAAAAGAGCATGTGAAAGCATACAGTAGTTTAGAATAAAACTGATTGTCTTTAAAATGTCCATTTACAGCATAAAAAGCATTACTTCCTTTGTGCATTTGGGATAGAAACACTTTTCCAAAGCACCTACTTTGATGTCCTGGTCCTGCTACTGTTTACCTTCATGCATCCACCCACTTCCCACACAGATCCTCACCTGACACCTCTAATACAAACAAAGCCTGTCTGACTGCTCATCAGTCATATTAATAAACTACCCAGACATGTAAATGTACACACAGGAGGAGACTGACTAGAAAAGCTCAACTCTCTGATACATCCATGACTTTAAAACTAGATACCAGTTCAGCTCAGATGAGCAGTTTTGGTTTTGCCTCATAGTCCTTAAGCAAACTGAGACGAAATTTAAAGCAGCATGACTGAACCCATCAATTTCCTAAAACAAAACAAGTGATCTCTGGAAACCCACATTTTATCACTTTGGTAAATCCGTAAACTCAAATGCAGTGGCTGTTTAGAATACAGACTCTGGACTTGAGTTGCAAACTCCATCAGGACTCAAAAGTTCCACCAGTTGTAGGTGTGGTTGTCCTTTCCCTCAGATTCAATGATGGAAATTCCCAAGCCTCACAAAATTAATGTGGTCAAGGTTCAGGGTGGGACGGGGACCATCAATGCCAGTTGTCACTGGCAGAATCTCTTCTGGAAATGGCACATAGAGGACTGCGGGACACCGACCCCCTCTTCTTCCAACGGACTGCAACACAAAATCCAAAACAAAACGGTTACAACTTTGAAATAGAAAAATAGAACACTGAGCAAATCCATTTTTGAATTTCACAAGATTCTAATGGTTGCATTCATCACACTCTTTACATTAATGCATTTGGAAGATGCTTTTATCCAAAGCGACTTGGTTACAAGGTTCAAGGTACACATTAGTTCATTCATTCCTTGGGAATCGAACCCGTGACCTTGGCACTGCTAGCATCTTTCGGTTTAAGCTACAGGAATACTGCACTCATCTGTCTCCACTTTATCCTGCTTCAACTCACCTTTCCCCAAACTAGCTGGCAATGTTGACCCTTTGGGTGCAGTGGGCGTACCAGGAATCTCTGGCTCTTTAGTGATCCCTTCCCCTTGTGGCAATGTGGCACATCCACCTTGCCAGTCATTGAGCGCTCGCTGAAACGACGTCGCCAGGCAGGCAGTCATGTCCTTTGCCCTTTCTGCCCGACTGCACCAGAACACTCTGCATTGCAGCTGCTGACCGGGCTGCCTGCAGATGTACAGAAACACATTGGGTCTGGCCGTGTGCGAGGCACAGTATGCGATATCCTGCAAGTAGGTCTTGGTAAGCTGCCTTCCGGTGCTCAGTTCTTTAACTTCAACGTATCGGGGTCGCACCACCAGGGCGTGATCTTTAGAAAGCTTCCCAGGAGTCCCATCTAGGAGTCGATCGATGGCATCCTCCGCCTGCTCCAAGTCCAGGGAGAAGATCTTCTTGGTGCCGAGGTAGTGCACCTTGAAGAGGGGATCGCCGTGAGACAGGCTCTCCGTTCGGTCGCGGCGAAATCGCCGACGCAGAGCCGCCGGAGAGTTCTTTAGAGTTTGCATCAATTGGAAGGAGGCCAGGGCCATCGTGGGAGAAGATAGAAGCGTAGACACTTTTTTGGAGTCACAGGGATGCTTCTTCTGCCTATCCAGTAAACCTCCCAGTGTGGCACCGCTGAGTATAGCCTTGAGATCTGAAGCAAAGAAGGAAGAGAAAGATGTTGTCATGCTCATGAGGTAAAAATCTCAACACAACATGCTCTTTACCCCAAAGAGATATTTACATGTGTGGTCCAAGTGTTACTTTTCTCAACCATGTTTTTTCACTTCATAGATTTGGCCACACACTGCCTTAATGTTTAAGCATAAAATGACCCAGAACATTATGTTCTTATGTGGCAATCTGACTGCAACTGTCTGTCAGCTCTTCATGGAAAAATGGCTACAAATAAACCCACACCCAAGATCTCAGGATAGGATCGGTTTCAGTCAAGCATTAACACACACTTATACATTGTCTCCTCCTGTGTGCAGCACAGGAGCTTCAAATATTAAACAGCCCACATTTGCATCTAGCTAGAGTGGAAGAATGTCTGTCGTCTGTGAGTCATCTGAGACACTAAGAAAAAAAAGGACGATAACAAACGTGTGTGTGTGTGGACACCGAGAAGTAATTTTTCCACTTCAAATTAGAAATGTTTAACTTCACACTATTTTGAAGAAGCTTATTCATAAGATTTTGGTCATGTTTAAAAAAAGGGATGGACTGTCAAAAATGAACACATGAGTAAATATTCAATACTGACACTGAAAAGTAAATATCTAATATCGGCAGATAGCCAGTATGGTACAAATCATGCATCCCAAGTTTCAAGCAACTGACCAAGAAACTGGTGACTCTCATCTATGGGATGTGACCTTGGCAAAAGTTCCTTTCTTACCCTGCTTCTCACAGCCCAGTTCAAGCATTTCCCTTAATTATATACTTAGTGTGTTGAAACATGCACATCACCCATTTCAAACATGTATTTGAATCAACCCGTGTTAACATGCCCTTGAGGGCCTCATTAGGTCAAGTCTAAATGCACAGAGGGGTGTTGTAGTTCTGCCTTGCAGAAGTTATGTAACACTTGCAGCTGGTTATTCTTTTGTCTCGTGTTCCCAAAAACATCTCACTTTTATTCCCACATTGTGCTGGCCATGTGGCCGATACCATTGTGCTGCATTTTATTTTTTCCGCTCTCTTTTTTTCTGCCCCATTATTTCAGCATCCTCAGATGCTTCTGATGTTGGTCACCACTCAGACCTCCAACAGTTTTTTAGCCCCGATGCCTATTGTTGAGGAGAAACTTTCTACAGGAAACAGCTTTAGACAACATCCCTTCACCTTCAAAATATTTCTTGTCCCAAAGACAATGGTGTGTAATAGTGTGTGTCATGTGAGAAATGCAAACATGAAATAACCTAGACTGATTTGATCAACAGGCAACAAATAGACACACACACATCTGAAAGGAAATGACCTTTGTGAACATTTGAACCAGAATGTGCTTTGTGAACTATCTCTGAAATGGCTTGTTGGATAAACCCAACATTTGTCCAATGTGTTTTATGTTACCTCATTTGCTGTAGAAAGAGACACTTAGATAGACTCACGATAAAAACACTCATAGTCAAATACAGCAGACGTAAATGTAAAGTAATTCTGATGGTTATCTCATAGTCGCAGACTAATAATAAAGACAAGTTTTTTTTTAGTTTTTTTTTTTTAAATGTTGCAGTCAACAAACACCGCTTTAACTGAAAGTCTATCTTTAACTTTATGCTTCAAGAGTTAATTATTACAAACCAGTGCAATTACTTCATAGCTGTTGACTGATACTGCTTTTTTAGTAACTGATGCCAATATTGATATTGCTGACTTAAATCAGCCTTAAAACAAGTTTAAATCATCCTGAAATTGCCTGCTTTTCTTCTAACTTGGTTTTACTGGGGCTCTAGTCAGGTAAAATTGTTAAATACAAATAGCAGTAAATTACATTAACATGAAATAATAAACACTTATTTTACACAATATTTGTTCAATTGACTAATGAGCCTGACAGACATCCATCACTAGTTCACAGTCCATTAAGAAAGTCAAATACACAACTATAAAATATTCCAGCAAAAAATAAAAATAGGACCTGTAGCCACTTTTCAGTTAGTCAAGCTGGAAAACAATCTTAAACTTATACAACATAATAATTAGGCCGACAGAACAAATAAATATTATTTCGCCACTACTTCCTTACCAAATCCAAGATTTGTCAGTGAAAGACTCTCACCTTTCATGCAATCTTCGCTTTTGGTCCGGCACAGGTAAATCATGCGTCCTCCACAAACAGCTGACTGGAAAGAAGACGTCCAAACCGTCGTAGCTTTTGTCACTAAGTAAAACTTTTTAAAACTAAACTGAAATTGCAGCGGTTAAAGCACTTCACGAGACACTGAGACGAACGCGCTGTTTCGCAATATCGGGAGTGGATATGGTTCGAGACAACCGCATGTTCTCCTCGGCGTGGGCAGCGCGGCTCTGCTTACCTCACTGGACGCTCTGACAAACCCAATGAGTCAGGCGCGCGTCTGCAGCGCTGTATTTGAGCGGTGTGGGCACGCCTCCGCGGGGAGATGTGAGACAACCATGAGGACACGGCGTTAACGAGCGCTGGAGGAGGGTGTGGGCAAAGTTCAGCCCTCAAGAAAGCGTCAGCGATGTACCCAAAATAAGATTCACCAGGGACAAAGACAATGTCTCTTTGCGCACGGTCGGTGGAGGGAGAAAGTAAATGCCGCTGGTTGTCACGTGGATATGTAAATGCACAAGTACAGATAGCATCAAATTATGACGAGCTTGATGTAGGTACAGACTGATAAGGAAACAAAACACCTGCATGTGTTTGTTACTATATTTAGTAATTTTTTGCACGTTCAGCACGACTGGTGTATTCTTACCTGCACGTACAGGTGATACAATATGAGTACATATAAAATATAAATGAATGACAAAAACAGTATGAAAGTAGAATTTACCATTTGATAATTTCATCATGTTAAAGATGTTAAATTAATTGGTGTCATCAGTAGGTTCTGTTGTTAATTAGATGTATAACATCAACACTTTCTTTCAAGCTCTTCATCTACATGTTTAAAAAAGTATCATGGCTGACCAGAAGGTTGTAACATTTTCTAACATACGTCTCCTGGACCTACGAAAACTGCATAAAACGCGATGGTATAGACAGAGTGACTAATGTGAGTTTATCAATTTAATTTAGCAAATTAACACCAATGTGTAGCAAACAACCTTCAAAGAGTTACTGTAGTTAGTGCCTTGAGTAATCTAATGGTTAATCTGATGGCATTAATTAATGCCAAAGTTGTTTGTTGACTCCCATATGGAGGTGATGCATCACTTGGAGAATTTAATAAGGCATCTATTGCCATTGTGCCAGTGCAAAGCACTTAACCTCAGCAAGAGCTGAAGAGACCAACTGTTTCTGAAATTAGTGAACTATACAGTATGTCCCGTATCTTTTCCAACTGCTACTCACTTTTTTGCAAACTGGCTGTAATTTGTTCATCGATTGCTTTCCCGTATTGATAGTTATGCTGCCCTCTCTTAATGCCATACTACTGTTATTGTTTTGTTGTATTGTATGATTTTTTTCTGTGCTGCACATGTTTATCTCTTTCTATTACACCACACATTGGTGAGCACCATTTCGACCAGCCTGGTTTTGTGGAATTTTGTCAACTAAATAGTGAATCTTTCTAGAGTCTCCAAAGGAAGAATATGGCATGTCTTTCTTATATTTTTGATAATTTTAAACTTTTGATGTTTTAATTAGTTTTCTTAGTTTTTCAGTAGAGGTAAAAGTGAATTGAGTTAATTCATACCATGTGTGTGGATTGAGAAATAAACACTGAGCCCCTGTGTAATCAGCAAATGGGCGGTTTGGGAGACACACCCACCAAAGTAGCTCTGGTAGCACAGCAGTGCTATTATATAACTGCCAGTGACGCCACCAACCCTCCCCCCCAACAAAACACACACATACTCTAAATACATAATGAGTCCAATATATTCAGTATAAACACACTGTCTTTCACGTAAACCCAACATGAAAAACATAGTGTGCCAGGTTCATTGCACAGTGCCAACGCAGGAATAACTGAACAATTGTCACCGGTAAAGCATTTGACGTAAACCACTTCATGTTTTTGCCAGTAGGATGGCAATGAGCAAGTAAGGCATCATGTGTGCAAAAAATTATTAATTTAACACCAACTGCTGTATAAAAATAAATACGACCATTTCTGGATAAAACTTTGTCGTATCTGTGATCTTTTTGGTGATAACTCTGATCTTAATCTAATGACCATTAAGGTTTGTTGTTTTTTTTAAGGGTGGGGTTGCTATTTGTGGAGCCTGAGAACTTCAGGGAAGCAAAGCATAAAAAGTGCTTTCTGCTTTCCTTCTTCAACTCAGCATCTTAGTAATCAGAGTAACCACCCACTTCTCTCTGAAAGCCTCCATATCTTATCTCACAGGCCTAAAGTAAAACTTTCCAACAAAAACAAAAAAATCTCAAAAAGCAGACAGTGCCAACTCTAAATAGGAGACATTTTTAATGGACCAAAATGTGATTGACATAACTGTTTGGACATTTTCTTACATTTATGCAGACGCTTTTATCCAAAGCAACTTATATTGCATTCAGTTACAGTTTTTTATATTTTATCAGCTCTTGCTTTCCCTGGGAATCAAACCCATGATCTTAGCGTTGCTAGCGCCATGCTCTACTATTTGAGCTACAGGAAAGCTCTTTTAAACGCTCTAGTAAGCAAGTAGCCATTTAAGCAGATGTTTGATCCAAAGCGCCACACACATTATAAGGACGATCCTCTTGGAGCAATCTGACCAATATTGCCTAAGGGTGTTATGATACTTCAGTTTGCTCTGCTTAAAGTGGTTTAACTTGCTTTACATGACCGACCGTCTCTGTGAAACTTTGAGTTTCACAGTGAATATTCATTAACCCTTTAACCTTCACTCCTAAAAGGAGCTAATGAAAAAAGTATTTAACTTCAAATCCTTATTAGTAGACATCTAATAAACAGCCCCAAGCACTTTTTTTTTTTAATTTATGTTTTATATAAAACTCTACCATATGGTTGAGCTGTCAGTCCATGATCAATCTCGATTTAAATTCAGAGAACTATTTCAGGAGTTATTTTCCAAGAATAAACATTCCTTTAACTTTATTAGTATCTTGGATACATTTCATAACCTTCAGGCTCCACAAAGATAAAAAATTATATTTAAGCGTCTGTATAATAGGCCTACTATATATAGCTGTATGGCAATATATTTGCTATATGATGTCTTTTACAGACATATCAACCGTACGGTCACGCATGATTTTGGGTAATTATGGTAAATAAACTTTTTTGCATTTCTCATATATTTTGCTATATTTCTGTTCTTTACTCCCTACCCTATTTACAACAACATTATGGTTTCATCCCTACTTCCTTGATTGCTTGTTTGACCCTATTATCTGATGACTGACCAGCACTGTTCTCCCTTCAGTGTAACTGACTGAAGTTTGTAAACTGCTGCTGTCACTTGAAAACTGGAAATACCCAAACCCCCCATGGCAACAGCAGACATAGAGATGGGGCAGTACAGCTGTGGAAAGATTGCTCTCTCATCTCTTCTTTTTGATAGATTTATTCTCTATCAAAGTAAGCTCAACCGCATGGTAGCAATATCAGTTAAAGGGTTAACATGCGCAAATACATTCTTCTAATGCTAAGTCATCATGCTTAATCATAATGAGGCCAATAACAAATATGATTCAAATGTAAGAGTAAGAGATGTAGAGTATGTCATTCACAAGTATATTGCGCATTTTACACTTGTGGTATTCGATTTGGAGAAGCTCCAAATTCTAGTTAATGTACATCATTTTACACAATAACTGCTGTCTATTTAATGAACTTTACTTCTTCAAATGGCAAAAGAGTACAAGACTGAGAGCCATTATAGTACAGAAGAGATGTTGTGGTATAAATATATTTCTGTTTTAATTTGGAACAATAAGACATTTATTAGTACTGGACTTTCTCTGTTGTAGCAGATTAAGAAACAGCTACCTGCTGGAATATTTATGTGTGACCTCTGACAAAGCACTGCTACTAAATTTAGTAACAGTTGAGCGAGCCATAAACAGCAATATTAGATTACTTGTGACAATTTATGCAGCATATCCCACGTAATGTGCTTGGAGTTCACAACCTTACAGTAACCTGTAGGCATGGAGTTTTATCATTAGGATAACATCAATCTAATTGCTTAATATAAGCCTACTGCTTAATTAGATGAGCTTCTATTAAGTATGAGGTAGTAATCATCTAATGTTTTAGAACAGATATAAACAGTCTTCTTTTTATTCAAACAAGACAAATGCCAGGATTTAGTTGACAAAACAACACTTAACACATGCAGTAACACGTGCAGAAACATGATTTTCTAGGCATGAGCTTCCTGTTTATTTTTTTAGATATAGGATTGTGTATGTTGTATTTATAGTTTAATGTTTTTTTTTACCCATATGCTTACAAGTTAAATTCATTTTAAAATTACAATGCCATGTTTTCCTGTAAGATGAATGTTTTGTTAAATGATTGTGTAACCTAAAGTGTAACCAACTAGATTACTAAAAAACATGTTTGTAATAATGCCAAAAATACACTCTAAAATAAAATGGTTCTTCAGCGGTTCTTTGGGGAGGTTGAGGTGCTATATAGCACCGCAACCGTATAAAGAACCTGTTAAGCACCTGTATGGTTCTTCAGTGGTTCTTCAGCGGTTCTTTGGGGTGGTTAAGGTGCTATAGAGCACCACTGCTGTACATAAAGAAGCCATTAAGCCAGCCATTAAGTTTTTTAACTGTGTTTGCACTTGGATGGGATTAATGCAGAAAACATTCCAAGTATGGGTTACAATACTTGCCCACATCTCACTTCATTATACTCCAAATTTTGTAATTGCAGTAAATTAAACTTAATTTACTAAATGTACATCAGATTTTAATTTATGATATACAGTGGTGTGAAAAATTGTCTGCCCCCTCCCTGATTTTTTTTTTTTGCATGTTTGTCACACTTTAATGTTTCAGATCATCAAACAAATTTAAATATTAATCAAATATAACACAAGTAAACACAACATGCAGTTTTTAAATGAAGGGTTTTTTTTATGAAGGGAAAACAAAATCCAAACCCACATGGCACTCCAGTTTTGCCAGAAAACATCTTGATGATCCCCAAGACTTTTGGGAAAATACTCTGTGGACTGACGAGACAAAAGTTTAACTTTTTGGAAGGTGTGTGTCCCATTACATCTGGCGTAAAAGTAACACAGCATTTCAGAAAAAGAACATCATACCAACAGTAAAATATGGTGGTGGTAGTGTGATGGTCTGGGGCTGTTTTGCTGTTTCAGGACCTGGAAGACTTGCTGTGATAAATGGAACCATGAATTCTGCTGTCTACCAAAAAATCCTGAAGGACAATGTCCGGCCATCTGTTCATGACCTCAAGCTGAAGCGAACTTGGGTTCTGCAGCAGGACAATGATCCGAAACACACCAGCAAGTCCACCTCTGAATGACTGAAGAAAAACAAAATGAAGACTTTGGAGTGACCTAGTCAAAGTCCTGACCTGAATCCTATTGAGATGCTGTGGCATTACCTTAAAAAGGCGGTTCATGCTCGAAAACCCTCCAATGTGGCTGAATAGCAACAATTCTGCAAAGATGAGTGGGCCAAAATTCCTCCACAGCGCTGTAACAGACTCATTGATAGTTATCACAAACGCTTGATTGCAGTTGTTGCTGCTAAGGGTGGCCCAACCAGTTATTAGGTTTAGGGGGCAAGCACTTTTTCACACAGGGCCATGTGGGTTTGGATTTTGTTTTCCCTTCATAATAAAAAACTTCATTTAAAAACTGCATGTTGTGTTTACTTGTGTTATCTTTGATTAATATTTAAATTTGTTTGATGATCTGAAACATTAAAGTGTGACAAACATGCAAAAAAATAAAAAAATCAGGAAGGGGGAAAACAATTTTTCACATCACTGTGTGTATGTGTATATATATATATATATATATATATATATATATATACACACACAAACAGACACACACAATATTTTTATATTTAATGAACACACACAAAATAAAATGTCTCTGTAACTCATTTACACATACCATATAAAAGTAAAATCAGTAAAGAGTTAAAGCTCTGGTGTTGAATTATCCACAATCAGTTATCCAGTACAGTAGGTGCTGGCGATAATGCTCTTAAGGAGTTATTCGCCAACAAACAAGAAGAAGGTGTTACATCCGGGACATGTATGTACTTTGCGCGCCTGAACGGGCTGAAACTTTTCTCTCAGTCGATTTACATATGCTGCACTCTCTCTATATGTGGACAACAAAATTTGTAAATCAGTTGATAAAATCCTGTTTAATTTTGTTAGGAAAAATAAAATCCATTATGTTAAGAAGTCTGTAATAATGAACACGTATGAGCATGGGGGGTTGAATTTCCTTGATTTCTCTTTGAACAACACTTTCAAAATTAATAGGATTAGGCAGTTTTTGTGTAATCCAAACTCAATCTGGAATTTTATCCCCAATTACTTCTTTTCCAAATTAGGTGGTCTTCCTTTCTTATTAATTTGTAACTAATATTGCTAGAATCCCTTACAATTTATCTAAATTTCATAAACAGGCATTACTTGCATGGTCATTAATCTTTAAGCACAATTTCTCCCCTCACGGTACTTTATTTGGAACAATCAAGACATTGTATATAAGAGAAAATCTTTGTTTTTTTAGTAATTGGTTTGAGAAAAACATTTTGATTGTTTCCCAGTTATTTAACTCAGAAGGTCTTATTTTAAATTATGAAGAATTCTTATGTAAATTTGATTTTCCAGTAACTCCCAAAGAATTCTCCATTGTCATGGACGCTATTCCTAAAGGAGCTGTCATGCTTTTAAGGTACTCTGTTAGATCATCCAGAACTTTACCTGTTTCTTTAGACCCATTTGAAATCCCAGTAGGAAAACTGTGCTTTTTGTCACATCCTTCATCACAGAACTATAAGATTAGATCGCTCTTTCAAAAGGAGCTTGTAACAGCTCCCTATGTGGTGTCTTATTGGAAGAATGTTGTTGATCATATTGATTGAAAAAAAGTATGGACTCTGTCTTCGAAATACATAATAACTAACAAGGTCAGAGAAATCTCATTCAAATTGTTACACAGATTTTACCCAGCTAAAGTGTTTCTGAAAAGGTTTAAATCAGACATAGATACAAGCTGTTCTTTTTGTGGTGACCCTAATGGAACTGATATGCATATTTTCTGGGATTGTCCTCACACACAGCTATTTTGGATTGAATTCTCTAATGTTATCAATCACAATGTGCTCCAGGGTTTCTCTTTGCTTTTTAAGGATGTACTGTTTGGCTTCTTTAATATACAAAAAGATAAAATTAATGAATATTTTATTATTAACCTATTATTATTTCTTGCGAAATTTCATATTCACCTCAGTAAATTCTTTCATCAAAATCCTTTATTTATTGTTTTTAAAAAAGAGGTTCACCAGTATATCCAAACTATTTCATCTTCCAAGAATCTTAAAGATCTTAAAACAGTTAATTTATTTCATCTTTTTAATTTATTCTGTTAAAGCTTTCGTTGTATATTACTAATTTATTGTTACATACGTATATAAATGGTGTTTGCATGTAATGTCACCTCTTTGTACGTAAAGTTGATATTTTTTTGTACTTGTATCTTTGGTACCTTGGCATTAATTAAAAAAAAAATAAAAAATAAAAAAACTTTTCTCTCAGTCGCCATTTTCTTTGACCCGCGAATCGCGACGCGGAGCACACGAGGACAGAAAATACAGAGATTAAGTGTTTTATGTTATTCACACAGTATTAATTTTATAACATCACATTATTTTAGATATTTTTGTGCTGTGTGTGCGGCTCGCGGTGCGGAGCTGACGAGGAGGTTGCTTTTTAACAGGAAAACACTGAAAGTAAGTGTTTAGTCTCATTTACATATGTATTTTATGACATTATATTATTTTATAACGATATTTTTGTGCTGTGCTGTCCTAAACTTTTCTCATAGACATAATTTTCTTTGACTCGTGATACTGAGAAGACTGAGAAGATGTTACTTTTTGGAAAACACCAAAAGTAAGTGATTTACCTCATTCACAATATGTATTTATAACATCATATTGTTTTACAAAGACATTTATGTGATGTGTGCTCCTAAACTTTTCTCAGAGAGACATTTGCTTTGATTCACGATGCGGAGCAGACAAAGAGGTTACAATTATCAACAAGAGACCTAAAGTAAGTGTTTTACCTCATTTACAATGCTTTTTGTAACATCATATTGACTAATCAAACCACTGTAAACTTGCATGCCTTGTGACCAAATGTCATATCATATCATGAAGCTTGTACATTGAGTTATTTTGATGTCGATTTACTGGATTTGAGTGCTATTTCCGAATATTCATATGAAATAACTCTTTACAGTATACTCAAACTTTCTATATTGAGTGAATTAAAAAAAAATTAAAAAGTGATTTTGTCACCTCATAAGATATGACACATGACTTACATAAGCTACTTTTAAATTTTAAGTTTTTGTGGGTGCTTTTTTTAAGAATGTGTTTTGTGTTCATCAAAAGTGAGTTATATGGGTTTGGAATTACATTTTGAGTAAATTATTCCTCTAATGTTGTTACAGATGGTTCATGCTGGAATAACTGAAAAATCAAAAGGAAATTTGTTTGAGTATAAAATCATCAGTACATTGTCAAGTTGGATGAAAAGAGCTCTTGTTAACATTTTTAGGACAAATAACAGACATGGGTAAGCCACATTTCCATATTTAAGATTATTGATTGTCATGCATAACTTTTTGATCATTAATATTTGTTATTTGCCTAATAATAATTAGAAGTCTGGACTCTTTCTAGTAGGGCTGCCCTCGACTAAAGATTTTCTAAAGACTGTTTTTTTTTTTTTTTTTTTTGTTTTTTATTGACAGCCCCCATTTTTACCAATTTAACTACCCCAGTCGGTTGATGCTGGAGAAAATTAATAAAGCATCAGGGAACATCTGCGTGTAATGAAGGAGGAAACAGAGAAGTTTAGACCAAACGTAGAGCTCCTCAAAGAAAGGATGGTGCTGATAAAATGCTTTCGGACAAATCGTGTGTCCAAATATAGCACAGAGGAGACTCTCTCTGAGTTCCTGTGTTTCAGACTGGCCAAAATGCTCAGTGCAGTAGTGTGTTAATTGCCTCATTTAATTGTATTAGTTATGTCTATATTTTAATACATGTCTTTCCTCCTTTACCTTCCTCTTAACATAAGCTCCTTTCAGATATGTGAGACCACGCCAATGTTGTTGTGGACCAACAAATTCTCACACAGCTTTCTGTAATGACACCCCGAGTCCTTCAAGTTTTGCGGAGTCCCCTGAAGGAGAAGTTCAGGTGCATGATTGATGACTGTGAAGATGGCAGACTGAAAAAAAGGTAATTAAATCATTACTGCTTAGTTTTTCATTGTGCCACTGACTGACACCCTGCCTCTCTGCCTGAGATCATAGCTGTCTTTTTTCCTGTATTTATCTGTCTTACACACAGTAATGGATGTAAAAAAATAAAAAAATTTAAAAAATGGAAATCATTTCAAAAGCATCCACCATATTATGTTAATCTAATGAGGTTATTTTGTTTAAAGGCTTGGAAGCAGCTATTCTGTTCTTGCCTGTTCTGTTCAAGGAGGACCCGGGGTTGCTGTTTGAGGTGAGCCATGAACAGTTGACTACAGTGTGTAAAACACAATCTAATCAAAGCACTACACTTATTGCACATTTTGTTATTCAGATGATTTCAGTGCAAACATTAGTTTTTTGTTTGTTGGTCTACACAATCTATGCTATCAAACTGAAGAGAAATTTTGTTCATTTTCAGTTCATGGCCAAAAGTATTTGAGCAGTTGTATGACAGTAGTTAAAAGTAATTTAACTAATAAGGTTTGCCTTGCAAATAAATGCTACTATCCCCTCTCCCCCAGGGCCATTCTCAGACCAGCCCATCCCAACACCTAAGATGAAGCTTAAAGGCCGTAGGGAGGGTCATCTCATGCAGTATGACCACATTGTGCTCACGTTGGATGGACAGTTAATCACAGAGGAGAGCGAGGACATCTCGATGGCACTGGGACTCCTGTAGCAGCGGTTCTCAATTCCAGTCCTGGCAACCTGCCCCCACATGTTGTACATGTCTCACTTATTTAACGCACCTGATTCAGATCATGAGCTAGTTAGAAAAGAGCTCCATGAATGAACTGTGCTCTGACTGACACGGTCCCTACACAGTGTTCCTACACAGAACATTCCTTCACAAATTTACACTTCTTCCTGTCACTGTAAGTCAATATTCTATATTTCTGGGCCTCTTCCAGGTCTAGTTGCAGTTTCTATTGTTTTTTAAATCCTGAAGGACTTACAGAAATGTTAGTACACTGTTGACAGTGAAAGAGTGAAAGATACTGTAGTTCTTCAGTAGTTTGCATCCAGCTGTATTCTCCAAAATGGCGCTACACTGACACAGAGAGACAGAGAGGAGACGAATTATTGAATAAAGTCATTATTTTTATTTTCTTTGCGTACAAAAAGTATTCTCGTCGCTTCATAAAATTCAGATTGAACCACTGATGGCAGATGGACTATTTTGATGATGTTTTTTATACTTTTCTGTGCCTTGACAGTGTAATTTACTTGGCAGTCAATGGGACAGTCACAAGCCTCCTGGTTTTCATCCAAAATATATTAAATTGTGTTCCGAGGACGAACGAAGCTTTTACGGGTTTGGAACGACATGGGGGTAAGTGATTAATGACAAAATTTTCATTTTGGGGTGGAGTATCCCTTTAACGTTAAAAAGACTCGATTTTCCAAATAAAGTAAATAACTAATGTAGGCCTAAGACCGCAGGCGAAAAAGTTACCTGATTACAGGGCTACAGTATATTTATGTAAACCAGGACTCTCTCTTCTTCAAAAATGTACATATTTCAAGCTTGTTGCATTATTTTGTATGTGTATAAAACAACAACTCCCAGTGAATTGTGATGTTGTATATGCATATTCTCTGGCTTGTCAGCACTCATTTTATTTGCTGCTGAAAGAAATAAATAAAAGGTTTTGAAAGTGTGATGTATTTTGTTTCTCAGTAAGCATTTAGTACAGGATTTTTAATCTTTAAAGCCGCAATTTGGTAAGAAACAATTAGTTATCATTCATCTTTTAAGTAAAAGTGTCATTTAGAACCATATTGGCTCATCTATGGTAGTCATATATGGCACCTCTAATGGTTCGGTATAACACAATTTGACAAATGTGCTATAAAGCATATTATCTTTAAGAATATGTGCCATATAGTACCAAACAATGTGTCCCTATGATTAAAAGCCAAAGAACCACTGTTGAACACCATTTTTGAGAAAAAATGCTATATGGCACCTCTTATGGTGCTATATAGCACCATCTGAAAAAGGTGCTATATAGCACCTTTAAGAATAGGTCCTATATAGCACCAAAAGTGGTTCCCCTATGATTACGAGCCAAAGAACCACATTTGGTGCTATATAGCACCTTTTTTTGAGTGTAGTGCCAAATATTTATGTCAGCACCAATTAATATTACACTCTGGGTCATTTTTAGTCATTCTGTTAGTATGCGGTCATTTCAACAAAAGAAACTACAATGTGAAACAATCAGGCAAATAGGCCTCAATTTTGCGTTGGTTTTTTTTTTTTTTTTTTTTTAATTAGATGTCCTTAATGTACATAGCTAGCAATTCTAACACAACTACAGCACTCACATTATCTAAAATAAATCCCTCAATGTTCTTTCTTGTTGGCACGAGTAGGTGTGTGCACACTACATCCATGAGTGCCTCTACTCATGTTTGTCTGGATGTGTAAATAACACATGTACTAGAAAATGTACTTGTTTGTTTTGGCTGCAAACACACCCTGAAGAACAACTATTTCAGTTCATTTCTGGAGGTCAGAGTAGTGTGGACAAGAGTTGTCCATGAAGGTTTTACCTATATGCACTACTTTAGTACAAAAAGCAGATGTAGTTTAGGTGAGGAAAACTGAATTTCTGAATGGCTTACTCACTGATTGAAACAGTTAATGTCTAACAAAATATTAAGTCTTGTGCTGGAAAGCCACAGCTTGACCAGCTCGACTCACTGTTAATGTCACATGACTAATGCTAACTACGTCTGGACACTGACGGGCAACGTTTGCTCAGTCTATTTCCTCGCTCAGATACGGCGGTGATGACAAACAGTTATTCTTCTCCTAATATGGGAAAGAGGGACGTTAGTCCTGTACACTGAATAAGAGTTTTTTTTTTTTTCTTTTCCTCACTCTTGAATTTCTTGCGGCTCAGTTGCATCAGCTAGATTATGAGCTCATTTCCTTTTTTATCTGATCAAAATATACAGTAAATATATATGTAAAGCAGATAACAAGCTGTTAGATTAGCTGATTAATCGAGCTTATTCAACTGTAATACTGTCCAGATAATAGTGATTTTATACAAATGTCCTCTATCCAAATCAGAGCAGACTTTTTATAAATTTTGCTTTTCCATTTTCACTACGATCACACAATTTGTAGGCATTTATTTATTTATTTTTTTTTTTTTTGTTAAGGTATATCTACATTAAAACATTTATTCAGTTGCCTGAAGTTTCATCATGTCAAATTTAAACTGATGAAAGCACCCCAAAGAAGATACTATAGTAGCAGAAAAAGAATGTCATCACGTCATAGACCAAACAGGAAAGGAAGACGGTTTCCTGCCCTGCACAAGATCAAGAGGAGAATGCATTATATAGTATGTAAGCTAAGTGGACCTTCAGCTGATGTTATTTTGGGTGTAGACTGTTGTTATTTGTGCACTGTTTACATTTACATTTAGTGTACATTAACATTGTTTAACATTGACTGTTAAATACAGTTAAGATCCATATTTTTTCACAAATTTTTGAATCAATCAAATTCTACATAAAGGTTCTCACATCCCATGTAGAGACTGTGCCTCTGTTCTTCCATCTGTTCTTTATTAGGTGTGTATAAAAGGGTCTTAGGCTACTGGTTGTGACGTCAGGGCCGCTATTTTTCCATGAATGAATGAGTTTTCTAAGCGCTGTAGTTAGAAGCGTTAATGTCAGTTATATAATGGTTCTTGGCGCTGTCCTGGTAATGAGCCTATACCAGGGCACCATGTAGTGTAAAGAAAATATCCATTCTCTCCTTTCATGTTGCCACACCTTCAACATTTTCATAAAACTGCTGATCACTCACAGGTCCTCTTTTGCGTCAGTGATGTCCTTGACATTTCAGGCACAAATACAGCTGTTTAATTTGTAGTCCTAAAACCCAGAAGAGAATTAACGTTTTCCAGTCATGGGTTTGATCCTAACCCTAACTGAAATGTCAGTTTTGGATTTATGAGTAAATGAAGGGTCTGTAGTTAACATTACTTTAAGAGAGTTTTATCTTTTGTTTGTTAATTACATACACTCATCCAAATGTTTTGAAGCTGCTTTTTTTTCCACATTGGCCTACTTTTTTCTTTTTCTTTCTTTATTTTTTTTAACACTTAAGTTTTCGCACTAGTTCCCAAATAAGCTCAACAATTAACACAAGAATGTGAGTTGACCAATCAGACAACAACTGTAGTCCTTACAAAGCAAACGGCAAAGAAATAATACCATGCCAGCATCTACAGTCGAATTATAATTGTGTGTAATACAAAACAAAACACACTTCCGGGGTTGGCCTACAAACTGACGTCTCTGATAAAGGATTGACCCTTCACAAATACCCGCCCCCTTAGTTACTGTTGCTACATCCGAAAAGCCATGGCTCTCTTACGCCACATATCATGTTCTCGCATACAATGAAAAAAATGCATCGCAGAGCAAAGAGGAAACTGACAACATGCCGACAGACAAGACAGAGAAGGTTACTTCTGTATGAAACAAAGTCTCAGCTTTAAAATTTGTATTTAAAGCAATAAATACCATTTTGTGGCTCTTTAATGTGTCGTGACAGATCGCTGTAGTGCCTCAGTTAAAGCGGCACTTAAACCGATCATCTCTTCCTCTTTACTAGTTATAGCATGAAATAAACATGAATGTACATCTGAAGGTATCTTGTTTCAACTGCGGAAAGATTTCAATACACACCATTTTTCAAGTTCAAGCCCACTGACGTTAATCTACTCTCCAGTCTGGTTTGTTTGTCTGACAAAGATGGCAGATTCGGCGTTATGATTGGTCAGATCGCCTGTCAATCAAACTCCCTGCGAAGGGTTAATTGGACTTAATAAGAATTTGTCTGAATATGTTGCTATTGTATGGTCTTTCAAGATTTTTTCGCCCTCATCTTATTCAACCTTCTCAAGGATGTAGAGCACAATTAGCTGTTTCATTCTGAAACCCACCCGCGCTAATCCCATTGAATGGACAAATGTGCTCGCGGGCACTGTTTCACTACTTGCGGCTGGACCTTTTACATAGGCCCTACGTCATCTGAAGATCATGCATAGCTGATGGAAAACGGCAGCATTTTCCCCCTTGCTTGCGTTAGTCAGCCTCAGACAACGGTTCAGTCAGCAGCACCCGTTACTTCAACACTGGACCTGTTTTGACTGGCACGAGGCCAGTTTCTGAGAGCGGAATCTGAATATAACTGTTCAAATGAAAGCATCTCCACCCTGTCCATCTAACTAGTGCCTGAGCCCACAAATCTATATTTAGCAGCATACAAACTCTGAAAATACGGTTTACACCCCTGAGCTGAACAGTGACTTTGTGGTGTGGAATGTGTGGCTTATTTATTATAGGCCTTATATTTAATGAGCTAATGTCACACTGACAAGGGAAGCTGTATGATCATATTATGAGGCAGTTACTTATGCAGTCTAAACACTGAATTTAGATTAAAAAGTATAGGCACTGTAGACGTGTGTAAAACTCAATGAATCTAGATCTATAAACACTTTTGGATATGTTATATATCTAAACATGTTTATATCGTTATATGAAAACACCTACTCTTGGAGTATTGTTCAGCTATATTATTAATTTATTTATTATGGGAATAACAATAACCTGAGATTAAAAGTCCTTAGAGTTTACTGTATCATTACATTTTTAATGAACAGTAGGTCATAGGCTACCAAATGTCTTAAAGGGATAGTTCACCCCAAAATTAAAATTCTGTCATCAGAATTACCAACATTCTTTCATATTTTGAAGAATGTTGGTAACCAAACACTTCACAGTAGCCCCTGACTTATATAGTTTTTTCTCTCTCCCATATTATGGAAGTCAGTGGTTACCAACAACTGTTGGGTTACCAGCATTCTTCAAAATAATTTTGTGCTCATCAGAAGAAATAAACTTATACAAGTTCGGAACAACTTTAGGTTGAGTAAATAATGACAGAAGCTTAATTTTTTGGGAGAACAACCTCTTAAAGTTAATTTAAACTTCAAAATCATCAACTTCAGTCTGTTATCTTAATAAATGTTGGCCAGCTGACTTACATTTGTAAAACTTGTACTCTATAAAAAATAAAAAACGTGTTGTTTGTTCAAGGTCATTCAACTTTTATATTAATAATAGCAGAATCTACGTCATTTTTGAATGATTCAGGAAAGTAGCCACAGAATGTGTGAGGGAGAAATAGATTAGTCACTGCATCAGCAAGTTAATAATAAACACCATAATGAACCTTATGTTACTAGTAAAACTGAAAGTAACAGTAAACCAGCTTTCATGAGTCAACCTTTGAATATGTTTCTGTGAAATAATCATTCAAACGATGACGTGCGTATATCTAGACATGGATATGTCTAATAATAAACGTCTAACATTAAACAATTTTAATCTTTTGTTTTACAATTAAAGGTTAATTTACAAAGTTTCTTTACAATAATTGTAGCGATAAATGGCCAGCAGTGATGACGGAACTGTGTTATCCCATCAGAACCTGCAGATGGCGCTGTTTTAGCAGATTCTAAGCGCCGCGTGAGAATCAGAGCAACACAAACACATCTCTTTCGTATTTTCATTTCATAATATTCCACGTTGACAAACACTCCGATTTGCTTTTAATATTTCAGTGGAATGTGAGAAGCTTAATAGCTAATGGGCAAGAGTTTAAAAAATTCATTTCTGATTTGGAAAATAAACCTGATATAATATGTGTTCAAGAAACATGGCTCAAACCTCAGTTGAATTTTGTGTTACAAGGATATGTGGTAATTAGGAAAGATAGAAAACAAGGTAATGGTGGTGGGGTAGCTACATTTATAAAACAAGGTGTGGGATATAGGAATGTTGTAGAGAGTGTAGACAAGGAGGTGGTAGTGATAGAAGTCTGGGAAGGGAATCATAGTATTAAAGTAATTAATTTTTATAATCCATGTGAAAAGTTAAATAAGGAAGTATTGGAAAATATAAGAGGTAACACAAATCAGAAAGAAATATGGTGTGGTGATTTCAATGCGCATAATACACTATGGGGGAAGTGTTAAAACAGATTTTAATGGGCTGATTGTGGAAGAAATGTTAGATTGGGGACGGCTAGTGTGTGTGAACAATGGATGTTGTACAAGAATAGACGTAATTCATGGGCGTAAATCAGCTTTAGATATTACTCTAGTGTCAGAAAATCTAGCTAGAAAGTGCGAATGGAGTGTAAGTAAACAAAGTACAATGGGAAGTGATCATTATCCAATATGGTGTAAAATTGGTGTGGACATTACCCAAACCTTGGTGGAGAGAATTCCAAGATGGAAATTTAAAGAAGCCAACTGGGCACTTTTTGAAGAATTGTGTCATAAGGATATGTGTGAAACGGTAGGTGATACTGAAGACATTGAAGAGTTAAGTAAGAAAATAAGTGAAGTGTTAAGAAATACGGCTGAGGAAATAATAGGAAAAAAGAAAACTAAAAATAGTAAAAAAGCAGTACCGTGGTGGAATATAGAATGTAGTAAGGCAGTTAGGGAAAGAAATAAAGCGATGAAGAAAGCTAGAAAATCTGTGTTGTTTAGTGAGTACATTAAATATAAGAGGGCGCAGGCAATAGTGAGGAGAGAAGTAAGAAAAGCAAAAAGAAATTACTGGAGAGAATATTGTAATAGAATTGGGGAGGAAATTGAAATTAATGAAGTTTGGAATATGATTAGGAAGATGGGAGGGATTCAGAAAAATAATAATATTCCAGTTTTAGTAAATAATGGAAAAATAGCAATAAAAGACAGTGATAAAGCAGAGATGTTAGTGGAAACATTTGTTAAGGTGCACAGTAATGAAAATATTTCAGATAATATGAGGAAATATAGGGAACAGAAAGTTAGGGAGAATGCTCACATATTTGTGAAGAAGAACCCATCAGGAAGTATGTTGGATTCAGAATTTACTTTGTATGAGTTAAAAAGAGCGCTTGCGGGAGTCAAACATACTTCCCCAGGCAAGGATGACATATGTTATGAGATGATTAAGCACTTATCATTAAGTATGGTTTTAAAACTTTTTAACAAAATATGGGAGACAGGGAATTTACCAGCAGATTGGAAGCATGGGGTCATTGTGCCAATAGCCAAACCAGGAAAAGACCATTCTCAGCCAATTAATTATAGACCTATTGCGCTGACATCAAATTTATGCAAAGTTATGGAACGGATGGTTATGAATAGGTTGACTTACGTGATTGAAAGTAGGAACATTTTTTCAGCATGCCAAAGTGGATTTAGAAAAGGGAGAAATACGATGGATTCAATATTATGTTTGGAAAATGACATTCGAAAAGCTCAAGTTAATAAAGAAGTGCTTGTGGGAGTATTTTTTGATGTAGAAAAAGCCTATGATATGCTGTGGAAAGAGGGGCTTTTAATGAAATTGGAAAGCTTGAGAATTGATGGAAAAATGTATAACTGGATTTTGAGTTTCTTGTTTGGAAGAACGATTCAAGTAAGAGTAGGGACTGCTTTTTCTCAGATTCTCCCAATTGAGAATGGAACTCCCCAAGGAAGTGTGAGCAGTCCTATTCTCTTTAATTTAATGATTAATGACATCTTTCATAACGTTGAAAATGGAATAGGAAGATCATTGTATGCGGATGATGGAGCTCTTTGGAAAAGGGGACGAAATGTTTTATTTGTAGAAAAAAAATGCAAAAAGCAGTAAATGAGGTGGAAAATTGGGCGAATAAATGGGGTTTTCGATTTTCTGTGGCAAAAACACAAGTAATATGTTTTTCGAAAAAGAAAGATAATCAAAGCGTGAATGTAAAAATGTATGGTTGTCAGCTGGAACAAGTTAATGTGGTACGATTTTTGGGTGTGTGGATGGACTCTAAATTAAATTTTAGAATACATATTCAGAAATTATTAGAAAAATGCAAAAAAGGAATAAATGTAATAAGGTGCTTATCAGGAGCTGAGTGGGGGGCAAGATGTCTGTCATTGAAAAGAATTTATTGTGCTGTGATTAGGTCAAACATAGATTATGGTAGTGTAGTATATAGTTCTGCGAACAAAACTTTACTTAAAAAGATAGAAGTAATACAAAATCAAGCTTTGCGCATCTGCTGTGGTGCATTTAAATCTTCCCCGGTGGCTTCATTACAAGTTGAAATGGGAGAATTGCCTCTAGAACAGCGTAGGTTTCAATTACGATTAAGGTATTGATCTGGTGTAAAGGGACATCTGGAAAACCATCCAGTCAGACTTCTTCTGAAAGATTGTTGGGAATATGAATATAAAGAAATGGCAAGCTTTGGTTGGGTAGTAAGGAAGGAGGCAAACAGCTTGGAGTTGAAAGATCATGAAATTGCTCCTTCGGTTGCTATACCAGCAATTCCCCCTTGGTTGTTCCCTATGCCGATAATAGACTTGAAAATTCACGAAATAATAAAAAAACCGGAGATGAACATGTCAACTGAATTAGTAGTTCAACAATATTTAATGCAGGAGTATTATTCTGTGTTACAGGTATTTACAGATGGGTCTAAGGAACCAGAGTCTGGAAGAACAGCAGCAGCAGTATATATTCCTACTTTTAAAATAAAAATGGCAAAAAGGTTATCAGATCATGTGTCAGTTTTTACTACTGAAATATTAGCTATCATAATAGCACTACAATGGATTGAAGAAGTTCAACCTGAAAGAACTGTGATATGTAGTGATTCAATGGCTGTGCTCACTAGTTTAATAAGTGGTAAATCTGAAGCAAGGCAAGATTTAATATTTGAAGTTTTGCAAAGTTTATTTAGAATAAGACAGATAAGGATAGAGGTAAATTTCCTCTGGGTACCTGCACATGTGGGTGTGGATGGAAATGAGGTAGTAGACTTGCTAGCCAAGGAAGCATTAAATCATCCACAAATAGAAATTAATTTAGCTTTAAGTAAAGCTGAATTCAAGAGAGTGATATCATTTGAAGTAAGTAAGAAATGGCAAAAGTTATGGAATAGTGGGTCTAAAGGAAGACATCTTTTTCAGATTCAGGAGTATGTTGGAAATGAAAGGAAAAGATATGGAAATAGGAAGAAAGAGGTCATTATTACGAGACTAAGAATTGGACATACAGCATTAAACCATAGTCTTTATAAAATAGGTAAACATGAATCGGAAAAGTGTGACAAATGTGGAGAATTAGAAACAGTGATGCATATTCTTTTTGAGTGTCCTGCATATGAAAGGGAGAGATTTCAATTAAAACAAGAATTAGGATGGTTGGAAGTTGATAATATTTCTTTAAAAGTATTATTAGGAAACGGGCCAAGGCAATTAAAAGTACATGAAGTACTATTTAAATACTTAAAAAACACAGGAACCATAGATAGAATCTAGTTTTTTTTTTTTTTTTTTTTTTTTTGTATTTCTTTCTTCCAAATGTATGTACACTCCACACTCCAGATCAGTAGGTGGCGGTAATGCACCTTTTTGTGGGTTTGCCAAACCGCCATAAAACACCAGAAGAAGAAGAAGAACACTCCGATTTTGTTGCTCAGGTTGTTATTATTGCTGAACACAGGATGGATTTCACAATCCGCGCAGCCACGCTCGAGGACTGTAAGGACATCTCGCGGATGATTCTGGTGAGTGGACGTGCCCGCGTGTCATCTGCGTGCGTTCCATTCGTGACGATTTTAGAATCTTAAGAAAAATTTAAAAACACATCTGCTGCGTCACTGACAGCATGCGCAATCTTTCATTCTCTTCCAAACACTGCTGTTGTTTTAACGTGTAACGTGATGTCAGAGATACAGTAAGCCATATTCATTTGGGACACTGTAATCTGACACTTTCCTGTCATTGAGCCAAGTGGACGGCGTTTGGCATTCTGGGAAACGTGAAGCAACCTTCACCTGTCAGCCGCGACTTTTGTGTGCTTTGCTTTGAATCGTGGATGCGCAATGACGATTTAATAATGAAGATGAAAGAATCGGAAAATCAGAGCGTGGGGTGACCGCTACATTACGCAGGCCATTGTCAGGTCATGAATTAAATGTACCTAATTACTAAAACCTTGTTAGTTATTATGGTGCGTGCGACAATGGAAAGAAATTAAAAATTTCTTTACAAACAATCTAATAGAATTCGAAAAATACTTTAATGGATGATACATTAAATCTAAATAAAAACTGTAGTGCCTGCTTGAATCGCATCCATGCCTTCTTTTGTGCAGCAAACACTTTTAAGCAATTTCTTTTCAAATATTTTATATGACTAAATATTAAATAGGTGGAAAAATATTTTTCTAGGAAGAGTTATCTCAAGCAAAAATGTGCATCGTCCACATGGTGCAATATTCAAGATTAAATGACTGCCTTGATGTAGTGTGGATAAGAAAAAAAAAAACTTTTTTGGCCTATTAGTCATTCTTTCAATTTTTACCATATTAATGTCATCATGTATGCATCTCATGCTTGCAAAATGCTTGCAAGTCACCAAGGCAAAATTGAGCAATAGAGAGTGAAACTGTTTCTATTGTCAAATCCTTCACATTAGGAACTGGCAGAGTATGAGAAAGTTTCTGACCAGATCAAGATTACACAAAGAGGTAGGCCTGATTGTCACATGTCTCCAATACAAGTACAATAATTAATTCTGTGAATTGCTTTATTAAGAATTTAAAGCTGATACCAAACATACTTCTCTACTATAGATCTGGAGCAGGATGGATTCTCCAAAAACCCTTTTTTCCATGGAATTATTACTGAAGTGCCAGAGCACCTTAAGTCCAGAGAGGGTGAGAAAAATTAACCTTGCTTTAGTATTTATCTTGGATCAACAATCCTATTAAAACATAAAATAAAAACTGCTGTTCTTCTGTGTTGCCCTGCAGTAGGATACAAATTTGTTATCTAATCCGGGCACGCGTGTCATGTCTAGCCTGAGTGCATTGATGTTACATTAGCTGGTTTGCCATTTTTCCTCTTTGAATTTACTTCCTCACAGTTACATATATACATTTTCTACACCGTTTAAAGCAACTTCGCCACAACATATATATTGTTGTGGCATTTATTCATGCATGATTAGTTTACCCAACAAAATGAAAATTTGCTGAAAATGTACTCACCCTGCAGGCCATCTAAGATGTAGATGAGTTTGTTTCTTCATCAGAACATATTTGGAGAAATTTAGCATTTAGCATTATATCATTTGCTCACCATTTGGATCCTCTACAATGAATGAATGGGTGCCGTCAGAATGAGAGTCTAAACAGCAGACAAAAACATCACAATAATCCACAAGAGTCCAATCCATCAATTAAAGTATTTTGAAGTAAAAAGCTGCATGTTTGTAAGAAACAAGTCCAGTGGAAGAGTCCATCCCCCGTCCTCTCACAGTAAAATCCACTGACATTTATTTAGAAGTGTTTCAGACTGGTTTTGCTTGTAAACAGTGCTTGATCCGTGCATATTTCTCTCCTGATTCAGATGAGATGACTTTTTCACAGGAGAAAGCAATATTATGGATAGAGGATGTTAATTGATGGACTTCGTGTGAATTATTGTGATGTTTTTATCAGCTGTTTGGACTCTCTTTCTGACGGTAATCATTCACTGCAGAGGATCCATTGGTGAGCAAGTGATTTAATGCTAAATTTCTCCAAATCTGTTCCGATGAAGAAACAAACTCATCTCAATCTTGGATGGCCTGAGGGTAAAATGTATTTTTTTTAGTAAACTATTCTTTTAAGTGTGCTAATATTGTGGTAACTGTATGTTTTACAACTTCATATTGTTTGCCTGGAGTATGTTTGAGTTTTGTGTTTACCTTGGTGTTAACATTAATATTTTTTTTTTTTTTTTTTTTTTTTAGCCATCAAGATGACAGAGATGATTCATGTATGTATATCTCTTTACAGGTCATACCAAGGTTGGTTACTCTCTGTACTTCTACACATACAGTTCATGGAAAGGTCGAGCGGTGTACATGGAGGATCTGTATGTGATGCCAGAGTTCAGAGGTAAGGAAACCACACTGTGCGCTTTTGTTTATTTGAATTGAAAACAAATTGTAAGCCCTTTGACTGATTAATGAACTTCTGTGAGTATTTCCAGGGAAAGGCATTGGCAAGGCTCTGATGTCCAAAGTTTCCCAGGTGAGGGGTGTTTATTTATACTAGATAATAGCAGCATATGGCACACGATCATAATACATTAGTAAGGAATCTGTTGTTAACAAATTGAGAATTAGATTATTGTTGATTGTGTACGATTTTACATGTTTGTGATTACGATCACCCTCAGCTTGGTCTGGCTGCTGGTTGCACCCAGCTGAATTTCACTGTGCTGGACTGGAACAAATCATCTCTTGACTTCTACCTAAAGCAGGGCTGCTGGGATGTGACCTCTGACCTCGGCTATCACTGCATGCGCTGTGAGGGTGATGCCCTTGAACACTTGGCCCAAGGGGACCTTTAAATTTTGAAGCACATAGTCAACCCTTGACCAGAGCCACAAGTAACAAGCCGTTTTATAAGCACAGAAAGACAGTAAACTGCCAGTTAAAATGGGAAAAATGGAATAAGTAACCATGCTCATATCCAATATACATTTTCTGCAACTTCATGAGGCGATATAGACAAGCATTTTTGCAGAAGAGACAGAAGATGCTGCTTATTTATGTTGCCTCAAAAAGTGCATTACACATTGATTCATTCTACACATTTAAATTGTGAAGTCTGGCCTAACCAAAGATTCAGAAGTGCACTGTTGTGTTAATAAGAATCGCATCCATATTTGGCATATTATGACATAATCATTTTTCTACTAATGGAAAGAGTGGAAGTGAAATTGTTATAGTTGGTGCTGTTATAATCGTTTGTATTTAGAATTTAGAACTGTTGTTCTGAGATGTACTATTTAAATAGCCATTTTACTATTTAGCCATACAGGTGCATCTCAATAAATTAGAATGTCGTGGAAAAGTTCATTTATTTCAGTAATTCAACTCAAATTGTGAAACTCATGTATTAAATAAATTCAATGCACACAGACTGAAGTAGTTTGTCTTTGGTTCTTTTAATTGTGATGATTTTGGCTCACATTTAACAAAAACCTACCAATTCACTATCTCAACAAATTAGAATATGGTGACATGCCAATCAGCTAATCAACTCAAAACACCTGCAAAGGTTTCCTGAGCCTTCAAAATGGTCTCTCAGTTTGGTTCACTAGGCTACACAATCATGGGGAAGACTGCTGATCTGACAGTTGTCCAGAAGACAATCATTGACACCCTTCACAAGGAGGGTAAGCCACAAACATTCATTGCCAAAGAAGCTGGCTGTTCACAGAGTGCTGTATCCAAGCATGTTAACAGAAAGTTGAGTGGAAGGAAAAAGTGTGGAAGAAAAAGATGCACAACCAACCGAGAGAACCGCAGCCTTATGAGGATTGTCAAGCAAAATCGATTCAAGAATTTGGGTGAACTTCACAAGGAATGGACTGAGGCTGGGGTCAAGGCATCAAGAGCCACCACACACAGACGTGTCAAGGAATTTGGCTACAGTTGTCGTATTCCTCTTGTGTTGCCCAGTGGTCCAAAGTCCTCTTTTCAGATGAGAGCAAGTTTTGTATTTCATTTGGAAACCAAGGTCCTAGAGTCTGGAGGAAGGGTGGAGAAGCTCATAGCCCAAATTGCTTGAAGTCCAGTGTAACTTTCCTGTAGCTCAAATAGTAGAGCATGGCGCTAGCAACGCCAAGATCATGGGTTTGATTCCCAGGGAAAGCAAGAGCTGATAAAATGTAAAAACCGTAACTTGAATGCAATGTAAGTCGCTTTGGATAAAAGCGTCTGCTAAATGCATAAATGTAAATGTGTTAAGTTTCCACAGTCTGTGATGATTTGGGGTGCAATGTCATCTGCTGGTGTTGGTCCATTGTGTTTTTTGAAAACCAAAGTCACTGCACCCGTTTACCAAGAAATTTTGGAGCACTTCATGCTTCCTTCTGCTGATCAGCTTTTTAAAGATGCTGATTTCATTTCCAGCAGGATTTGGCACCTGCCCACACTGCCAAAAGCACCAAAAGTTGGTTAAATGACCATGGTGTTGGTGTGCTTGACAGGCCAGCAAACTCACCAGACCTGAACCCCATAGAGAATCTATGGGGTATTGTCAAGAGGAAAATGAGAAACGAGACCAAAAAATGCAGATGAGCTGAAGGCCACTGTCAAAGAAACCTGGGCTTCCATACCACCTCAGCAGTGCCACAAACTGATCACCTCCATGCCACGCTGAATTAAGGCAGTAATTAAAGCAAAAGGAGCCCCTACCAAGTATTGAGTACATATACAGTAAATGAACATACTTTCCAGAAGGCCAACAATTCACTAAAAATGTTTTTTTTTATTGGTCTTATGTAGTATTCTAATTTGTTGAGATAGTGAATTGGTGGGTTTTTGTTAAATGTGAGCCAAAATCATAACAATTAAAAGAACCAAAGACTTAAACTACTTCAGTCTGTGTGCATTGAATTTATTTAATACACGAGTTTCACAATTTGAGTTGAATTACTGAAATAAATGAACTTTTCCACGACATTCTAATTTATTGAGATGCACCTGTACATTACGTGTCATTTTATTTGTACATTTGAATATCTGTTTGAACATCTAGTCGGTCTCGCTCACAAAACCACTTGTTCTAAAATTATACACAAGTAGTGTTCTTAAACTATGTTGTAACATATGAAGAACTGAGTGGTACACAAGAGTCACAGCCACCTAGAAGATAAAGATGTGTCTGGTTACACTGTACATGCACAGAAATGAGCCACATAATTTTCTCGACAAACTTTTGGTAACTGTTACCAGTCATAACAGATAGAATAAACTCACTAAAAATAGAAAAATGCACTACAATTCTAAATTAGCTAAATACTATGTTATGGGTTAGTGAAACCATTTTGCTTTTCTGAATTGTTTACTTTGCCTTGTAGATGAGTTTTGTTTACTTTGCCTTGTAGATTATTTGTGTGCACTTTTTAGATATTTTATGTTTATTGCCAAAAGGTCTTTGGAAAGAAAATCTTGTGCTGTTACTGAATACATCATAAATGTGAACAACATACAACCCGTAAGTACCTCAGTCTCTAACTTTAGTTAGTAATTGGTAACATTTTATGACCTGTTAGGATGGAACTGTTATTTTTTACCACTTTAGAGAAGATCTGTGTAGCCTCATTGTGAAGATGATGGCAAAAAAGTGACATTGTTACAAGCTGTTGTATCCAATGTACTGTGGAGTCTGTTGTTCTATCGGCCATTGATAAAAGTACATTTGTCCATGGTTTTGCTACATGTGTTTTTACTTGACTAAAAGCTTTTTAAATATTGTGAATCTAGATTAGTGTTTAACAAAACTATGCACAAGTAATAATAAAATAAACAGTAAATGCCATCAAAGCTCACTTCTGAATCAATGACCATAAGATTAATCGTAGCAGGATTCACATTTGGTCTGCAGATCGCCACATTTCTAAGCTGCAGAAAGGCCAACATGTTGCACTTACCACACCTTAGACAACAGCGACATCAAGTGGCCACCCGGAGACGCGATTAACGATATACCACATTTAGGACTGTTTCCAGCGCACTTCACTGAGGAATTCAAGTAATATTTCAATGTTCAAAACAACCAAGAAAACAGTTGTGACGTGCATATGTTGTTTCATTTAATCCTTTAAATGCTCAAACGATTGACAGGAAAACGTTTTGTAGCAAATTAAATAAGTAAAAACACTGTGAATCAGACCCAGGCTCATTTTCTGACTCATCATAATCAAACTCACTGCCAGGAAACCATCCAGTTGTTTGGGATTTTTGGAAGGGAAAAGGGAGAGCAAAATTAGACACATCTTCACAATATTGACATTTATGTTAGGAAATCATTAAGCAATGATTAGACTGTCATTTTTGAAACCACAGAGGAGATTTTAAAAAAGACATCAGAAAAAGCCTATACAAAATATTACATTTAGGATTCAAAGATAAAAGCAAACAATTCACATGTCATTTGAAGGAAATACAGGTTAATATTTAAATAATCCCTGCTAATGATATAGCACGCACATAACGTTTATTTATAGGCCTACTGTGTAAAATAAGCACATGGTTTTATGAGATGATTCAGGTTACATAAAGAATCTAAATGTGTATTCCTGGAGTTTTTTATTATGAAATAGTGCATATGGTCGATTGCATAAATGCTTAGACTAGTCTTAGAAGTTAGTCATCTAATTTTTTCGAGACTGGTCACCAAGTCGGTTACATAAAAACGTAGATTGGTCTAATTTGAATCGGAAAAAGAGACTAATTGCCCCTTGGCTTTATGCAGGTTTTTTTTTTTTTTTTTTTTTTTTTACTAAAATTTCTCTTAGCATGCATTGCGGTGATAATTTAATCAGCACTCTTTACTCTATTAATCTATGGTCACACTTGGTAAAAACCTTAGAGAGCAACCAGTTCAACCAGCCTTCTAGAAAAAGTCAAGCGCACTTGTTGATTTGAGGCAGGACAGAGCTAAATAGTATTTCGCTACAGAATAAGAATACTTGGCACCGCACGAGGGGGGAAGGAAATCTGTTTTCCACTGCTGTGCAGGACTCACTTCCCTGCAGTGCATACTTGAGCACATGGACGCAGAAGTGCTTAGAAATGACACCTCTTATGGGCTAGACCATGATCTATTTGTCTAAGAGAACACGAGGAAGTCATGCCAAAGAATCAGGTCTCTGTAAGATGCGAGTAAAATCCAAGCCCCACAGTGTTGCTGCGCTACTGTCAACTCTCTGCACAGGAATGAGAGGAATATTGCTGTTCCATTCGGGCCAGTTTATGCAATAAACGCAGACAGCTCTCCATATACCAAAGCATTGCCAGCGGCGACTGATTTGCTGGGTCAGTCTCGCAACGATTGCAAGCAGGTTTGCGTTGACCGCGCTGCAACAGCTGCATTTGCGCTCTGAGTTGGAGAAGCTCTAGCGCATGAGACCTACCAGAGAGGCTCAGAGATGTTCTCGTGGAATATGGACAGAATGATTGATGTGGAAGCTCCAGAACGGTAAACGACCCGTGTGCGCAACAATGCAGCGAATTCTTCAGAGGAGACGGATCCGCACACTGCGCTTGGTTTGGTCGCTCATGGCCGTGGTCGCGCTGTCCCTGGCCGTGTGCAGTGCCATATTTACAGTGTGGACAATGCGACAAACGCGGGACCTGTCGAGGTCTTTCCAAACTCTGCAGGAGCGCTTAGAGCAGGTAAACGCGATGGCTCGTTTGCTCTGGTTTTTGTCTTTTAAGTGCACGTCAGATGCATGCATGCATTCCCAAGCACATTTGTCAAAACAGTTCTCACTAATCACGCAGTGCTTTTGCAATTATGCCTTTTCTTTCTTTTAATCACGAGGTTATTGTGGTCCTGAGCATGAAAGCCATTTGCAAGCCCTTTTTGGGGAGGTATATCATGAAGAATGTAATCGTATAATTTCGAGGCACTTGATTGTACAAACATACAGCTGCGGCACCGCTGGGGGTCTGCTGGACTCGTTTTTATGACCCTTCCAGACTTTGCGCGCGGGGTGCTGTGAGTTATGGCCTATTTAGTTTCTAAATTCGCTGCCAAGTGTGATGGTTCTGCTGCCAATTTTGCTCCATGTTTAGGGCAATTTACTGGAAATCTTAGACTACTTGGCACGAGGGCGTTTCGAAGCCAATTGACGTTGCCTTTTATGCATCGCGTCTCGTAAAAGCGTTTTTGTTATTATGGTTAAATGATTTGCAACTCGTAAGCTACCATTTAGAGTCTTAGCTTGCCCTCAGATAGAGATGGGTAACTTTGTCAGAAGTATGTTGTTGTTATTATGAGCATTGTTTTTAATTACTGGATATGGAGCTTATAATATGACAAAATAATATGAATTTGAATTATGTAAATTTGAATTATTGACAAGTGTCATTTAACAAAACTGAATATTATGTGGCATTTAACATAGTTCTGAATTAGATTTTTTTTTCTTGAATATTGAACATTTGAAATTTAACACAACTGAATTTTTTTATGGCAGTTTTTTAATAGACATGTATTTTCAAACAGCGGAAATCCAGTTTTTAAAAATACAGCTTCAAGTTTTCAAGAAGAAGAAGAAATTCGGAACATCAAATTCAATATTTAAAATTCAAAGCGCAGAAACTCAGATTGTACAGAAAGTAGGTCAGAGGTCATCCACAGGGAAGAGTAGATGATCTCCGAAAAGTCAAACGAAGCATTTACTGCGACCGGGCTAGTTTTGTCGTGGCCACGACGTATTAACTCGTGGGAGTGTGATAATATGTCGTGGCAACGAGATCATTTTGTCGAGGTAATCCTGGAATCGCCGCGCGGCTGCCGCGTTCTCTCGTAGTGGAAGTGTTTTGTGCGGTCTCGGGACAGACATTGCCATAGTTGCAAACAACAAGGTCACATTTGATTTTACTAAAAATAAACAAAAAATAACGGAAATTTAGTACATATGTTATTTGCTATTTATCATTTCATGGGACTAGCTATAGAGTAGTTTTCATGTCAGACACAGTTAACTATGACATTTTACACGAAATAAACCTGAGTGACCAGCAACCTGGGATTATCAGAGATGGATTTATTAATATTTAATTTGGAATTAAGAGATTATGAATGAATGAATGAATGAATGAATGATTACATTATTAAATTATTTTAACCATAGGCCTAGGCTACCGGACTGTATTGCGCGTGATGTAGACTGCATTCAAATGAAGTTCATCATGAATAAATTACATAAAGTACATATAAAATAGGCCTACAAGAAAACATTTTTATCCATCCCAAGTCCATTAACTGATCGTCTTTTCCCATAATATTTGTATATTATTATTATTGGTTATATTTTTATATTCGCTGTTATGCATTTGATTTATTTTCCCTTCATTTTGATCTCTTTACTTAACGTTCTGAATAATAATAGCCTACTGTAAATGCCAACATGCCAATAAAGCTTTGATTATGCTATGACTTATGGGATTTTTTACTGGAAGTGCAGTTTAAAGGTTGATTTTATTTCGCCTAATTACTAGACTATTAGAAATATAGTGTTTCGTTGAGGAATGAATCATTTGCGTAGTTTCATTTGTAAATGAAAACACAACACACTCATTGTCACATATGGCCGTAAATACACTCATAAAGTCAAAACTTAATTGGCATAATTGTCAGGCGCTTACAGTATTTGAAAAATATGGTAGCATATTAATAATACTAGCATAATTATACAGAACGTTAATTAGGTAAAGCTCTACACGAACTGAATGGGAAATAAGCATATAACAATAAACATAAAAATATAGCCCTAACCAGTTAATATAATAATATAATTACAATATTATTATTAACCTATAGTTTTATAATAATAATAATATACAATTATTAAATAAAAAGACACGATCAGTTAATGGAGTTACAAGACTGTGGGATGGAGAAAAATGTTTTATCCATCTCTGATAATCCCAGGTTGTTACGGTCACGCAGGTTTGTTTACGCATTAAACTCCAGGCCACGAGAAATGGATGTTGTTCCCTCAACTTCACATCGCATGGCCACGACATAAGGAAGTCCTTACCTCAACAAAATGATCCACGACATATTATCACACTCCCACGAGTTAATATGTCGTGGCCACGACAAAACTAGCCTAAGTGAACTGAACATGTCTTCTCCCGGTCGCAGTAAATGCGTCGTTCGACTTTTCGGGGATCATCTACTCTTCCCTGTGGATGACCTCTAACCGACTTTCTGTACGATCTGAATTTCTGCGCTTTGAATTTTAAATATTGAATTTGATGTTCCGAATTTCTTCTTCATCTTGAAAACTTGAAGCTGTATTTTTAAAAACTGGATTTTTGCAGTCTAAGAATTCAGAACAAAAAAATCCGCTGTTTGAAAATACATGTCTATTAAAAAACTGCCATAAAAAAATTCAGTTGTGTTAAATTTCAAATGTTCATTATTCAAGTTAAAAAAAAAAATCAAATTCAGAACTATGTTAAATGCCACATAATATTCAGTTTTGTTAAATGATACTTGTCAATAATTCAAATTGACACAATTCAAATTCAAATTGTTTTGTCATATTATAAGCTCCATACTGGAACAGGATTATTGTTATTTCGCAACGTTAGATTCTGTTGAGTTCGCTCGAACGTCAGTTCTTTCGATAATGTAGACGAAACAAACACCGTACTAAAATGTTCTGAGAGGGTTCCTGCACAACTATCCAAGCGCTCTACACCGCAATTGAATACAGCACAGCACGAAATACAACGACCAGTCTGCGATTCCAGAACGAATGATTCTTATGAGCCGGTTCTTTTTAGGGAATCAAACTATTCAGCGTGACCGATGTAGAGCGGTTCCCGAACGAATGACTCTTAAGATCCGGTTCTTTTTAGGGAATCAAATTATACAGCGTGACTCTTGTGAGTCTGTCTTTAGTGAGTCCAAAACAGTTATGAATCGGTCTTACTAGTTACTTAATTAAATTGTGGTTAATGAATTAAAATACTTGAACCTAGGCTCCAGACAAAAAAGCGTAGTAACAGCTTGTTCGCGTGACATGTTTGAACGAATGATATATGCTACCACATTGTCGTGTTAACGTTTTAATGTAATATATAGTAAAATATGCGTTAAATTTTTTTTCCATCCGAAAGCGATTCGTTCACTTAAAAGATTCGTTCAAAAGATTCGTTTACAATTACTACTAGAACAAATTTAAAGACACAAACCGAAATTGAAAAAAAAAAATCAATAAATAAATTAAAAAAAAAAAAAAAAAAAAAACCTTGGCACGTCTAGAATACTATGCTAATTTTCCTAACTTATTTAAAGACAAAATTCATTCTCTGATGCTTCTTTGTGAATTGCTTAATCAGCGACATGTAACTAAGGTTAGCTAGATTGCTAGCATCCTTGTTGCCAGATAATATGAACTTTATGGTTAGGTATGTTAAAAATGTGAGGAATGTTTTCTGTGGATTTTCAGAAACTGTTTTGTTTGAGAAAAACGTGGAAATATACAGTTATGGTTTGGCTACAGCTGCATTTGTGTGATATTCTGCAGTCAATATCTGGCAAGTGTTGACCCATCTGGCCATATTTCACCCTTAAAAAGCACCAAAATTGCAGTACTGCTGTACTGCAGCACAGTACAGTTTTTGCACACTCCAAAACTGTATATGGTGAGTGTAGATCCAAATGCACTTTGCATGGAGTAGATTGAAAGTCCAGATGGACAGGTACTCACTTCACTTATAGGCACACCCGCGGTTTCTGTTGCCAGACATTTGTTAAACTGCTGACAAAGCGTTCACATGCTTGTCACATTGTTTGTCAGCTTTTTCTTTTCCACTTAAAGTTTCCCTTTAACAGAGAAGCATTCCCGGAATGTATTGCATTAAGGAAAAAAAAAAAAAAAAAAAAAATGTACAAGGTGTTGTTACCGGTTTTCATTTAGGGGAAGTGGTTGACCTATTAAAAACTGAGTGTCAATGTTTGCCAGTCTTCTGGTGTTTGTTTGTGTCTTGCTCAGGAACGCCTCCAGCTTGGGTTTGATTATTTCAAAAGCTATGACTACTGCATGGGTTACCCACAAAACGCCAGTTAATAGAAGCCAGCAGTGTTTCTCCCCAGTGCTCTGCTTGTACTTGACACACATATTTAGGTTCCATTCCTGGCCCAGTCACGCTGGTCGCGTCTGTCTCCCATATCTGTCTGCAAAAGCTGTTGAGCGCGATGAAAAATGTTATTCTCTTTTCTTCTCTCGCTCGTTATTTCTCTCTCTTGCAGGTGAATATGCAGCGCAAGGCCATCTTCCAGCTCATCCTGGAAAAACGCGAACTGCTGGAGAGTCAGAGGTTCCGCAGAGATGGTACTGAAGGACATCATATGTCATAATGTCAGGCTTGAAGCCAGTTACTGAAAGCCATTCAAAGCACTCGACTAGTAAACACTGAACAAATGATCTGTGGTTGTGACAGCTTCAAACACAGACTATCCATTATAGCAATCACACGTTACTCTTTCAAGGAAATTGAATAAAACCATAGAGATTACAAAAATGCAGGAGAAGTATAAAAACACTATTAAACACATAGCTGTAAAACTGACACACGACAGCTGTTGTCAGAAAGCCTTGGATCAGCTGCAGTCTTTGCAGCTGCAGAAGGATGATCTTTGGTCGTTGCATGCAATATTTACAGAGACCAAACCGTTTTGGACACCACGGCACCTTGGGTAAACCATTGGGCATATGTTTCCAAAAGCTGCAACAGGAAACAGTATGCAGCACGCTGAATGACAGCAGAAATTACAGGTTTGAGCTGGATGGACACGCACCCGGCAAAAACCAACTGGCATAAGGACCGCAAGGGCATAGTGGTTTTAGCAACCTTCTAAAACAAGTGACCCCTTGCACTGAAGCCTGAAATAGCTTTAATTAGCAATAGACTTACTTTAGTTCTGCCTTGAATTCTCTTGCAATTATGCGATAAGGCATCTCAAGGTTGGTTGGTCTCCTGAGCACACGTTTGAAAAAACAGTGCCAACAGGGTAAAAACAACAAAAAGTGAGGAACTACGGCCAAAAAGATCAACAAAATAAACATTCCTGTAGAAACAGATGGACCTTCAGAAGTCTAATGAGCAGCCGCAAGTCTTCAGCTGACACCTGACGGCTGTCTGATTTCAGAGCCAAAATACTTATCCACAATCTTTCCTCAAAATATATTGTTTTCCTAGCCCAGAATAGTGCCCCTTAGGGACAGTCACGGCTTCAAGTTGAAACGGTCAGCCAGGAATAACAGTCGTTTTAACCATTTCTATGAAGTTCCTTTTGAAGGCTGAGACTTAGGTGATCAGTCAATGCACATTTTGATGGACTAGCGAGAGTTCAAGCAGCTCCCCTAAGGCGAGATTCGAGAGCCTCTGGAGAGGGGCAAAGAAAAAAAAAACACATTTCTCAAGGTGGTTTGTTTGAATTACTGCATTAAGTTGAACGGTAGCCATAGCTGTTAATCTATCTCATTTCATAGGAAGATTATTTTGTGCATGAGAAAGGTTAAGAAAGAGCCAAAAATTCATTTTTCTTGCTGTCTGATTTTAGTTTTTTTCTTTTCTAAGTTTTGCCTCTTTGTTGACTGGAACCAGCTGGTGGGGTGAAAGTAGAAAGTACTGTGCATGGTGCCTGTTACTGAAAACAAAGGCTAGGAGAAGTGTAGAAGAGAGCTGAAAGGAAATATTTCACCATCTGCTTTGACAATCAGGACTTCAGCTGGTGTATAAATTATTCTAGATTAATCCATGATGTTTGCATCTGCACAGCTGTTTAATGCTGGAAGTTGCAGGAGCTCCACATGGATGACTCTTATCTGCATCCCAGAGAGTTTTGTCTCTTTTTCCAAAACATGTCTTTCTTTTGTCTTTATCTTGCAAGCGGGAGGGAGGAAAGGAAATGGACGAAAAGTGGCCTCTCATTTTGAGAGTAAGTGGACAGTATTGCAAATCATTTTATTTAACAATGAAAAACTCTTTTTTTTGTTTTCCCCCAGACTAATATATCTTTCTTTTTTAACAGTAACCAACGATTCTTTCCAAAAAGGTGAGTTATTTGGGAATATATATATGTGGGATATTCTATAACTGTATGTGTTTTATGGAATATTCTCTTATAATATGTGCGTCCTAGTGGGGAATGAGGGAGTCATTAAAGGATGGACTGAGGAGCAGCTGAATATGAGCAGGGCAGTGCATTATAATCCAGAGACTGGCACCTTCAAAGTGGAGCGCAGCGGTGTCTATTTCCTGTACTGTCAAGTGAGTTAAACCAGTTTTCTGCAAACTTTCCAGGCGCATCGCCAACAGTTTGTGTGTGTGTGTGTGTGTGTGTGTGTGTGTGTATATATATATATATATATATAGTCTTTTAAACTAAAGTTAAAATATTGTGTTTAAACAGAATTTGAATTGATGTAGCAAACAGGAAGCAAAATTGCAGTTTGAATTTGAATATAAGGTAGTAGAATTAAAATTAATTTTACATTTTAAGAAAATCATACAACTATTTTTTTTTTACTAAAAAATAAGTTTTCAAAAGCTGCCTTTGAATTTTTATAGATATTTTGTACAGACAGACAGACTTTACTAGACAGACTTTATAGATAGACTTTACTTTCATGTCATATTTAATAAATTAAATAAATTACAATTCTGTAAATTACTCATTCCAAATCAAATTCATATTCAACTTTCTGTGGTTCCTGTTAATCCAATCAAAAGGCTTCTGATTTAGTCGTAATTTATTTATTTTGCTCCCTGTTGAAAGCCTTTTACTATGTCCCCTGCTCTGAATCGGTCTCTCATAACATTCCTGATTCACTTGTGCTCTTTCTCCTGCCGTTTGGCACTATCTGCATTTCCACCCCCCAGGTACACTTCAACGAGAACCAGAGTCAGTACGTGAAGCTCGAGGTGTCCGTTCCTAAGGGCCCTTTGCTCCAGTGCATCGAGGGGTACGGAACCACACCAGCGTCTGGCTCCCACAGGTTTCACTTCCTAAAGCCTTGCCAGGTCTCCGGCCTCCTACGCCTTAACAAGGGTGCCGAGCTGAAGGCCGTCACCGGAGGTTCCTTCAGTCTGCAGGTGTCGGGCAAACACTACTTTGGCCTCTTCAAAGTCAACTAGAGGCACAGACGGTTTTCTATACACCTCAGCTGTATGGACAAAATAGTTTTATAGTTTTCCACAGATCACTGGCCAAAAAGTACCTAACCTAAACCTGTCTCTTTGAACCTGGCGTTGCCTTAAAAGAGGAAATTTTCTATAACCAGCTGACCGTGGTCACGGATGACTCCTTTATGAACACAAGTGCCCTTCCATGAAGATGTCGTCGGGATGTTAATGACTGCACAACTTGCCTTGCTGGACCAATTTATGGAGAATCATTTGGTACTCTGTTGGTTTGGCTGGAAATGCCTTATTAAACGCAAACCAGCACAATTTCTACTATATAAATATAGCATTTAATTACAGCATACCAGAGACATTGCTCCAGCACCGTGGTTGGCTTATATACTGGCATAACCAGTTTGACCAGAAGGACGATGAATTTTCAGCAGCGTTGCAGGCCACTACAAGCATGAGAGGTTTCACCACTGGTTACTTGGCTGGACCAAAACAGAGTTGCCCTAGTTCCTGAACTGCCTTACCACTGGATGGGTTCAGTGCAGAAAAATGAAGGTTTTGGTTGGTCATTATGAAAACTAAATATGCATCCAATAATACAAGAAACTTTGCTTTTGTTGTTGCATCGATTTGAAACAACAAGCCACACGTTTCTTTCCAAATACACTGTCACTGTGACATGAAACATATATTAATATTTATCAATGAAAAGGCAGTGACTTAAAGCAGATGATGTATCTTGTGTACTGTACTGAAAGTGGACTATGTGTACATATGGCATGAAGGTTGATGGCATGGATGGCACAGACCTTTAAAAAAGTCACAGTATGCCTTTAGTTTTTATATAATGTGCAATTTCATGTTATATTTTTTTAAAAGGTGAAGTTTTTACACCATCGTAATTTCATTTAATCTCACTAATTAGAAATGTATGAAACCACTGGTGACTCGAATCTGTCAATGTCTACCCGACCTACCGCTCCTGAAGCCTTTCGTAAATCTTGTCAATACTGTCAATTAAATCTCAAATGGAAATTACAACCGCCGTTCGAAATGCACCTCGCCCCAAATGGGTTTCCTAATAATGCAGCCGGCTTCCTCTTTGTATTTCCTGAACCCTCATGCGGACCCCTGCAAACCTTCTCATTTCCACTTGCTTCTGGACTCTCACTTCCTGTATCTCAATCTGCAGCAAATAGCTGAAAACCTTTGAGGAAAAACATGTGCTCATTCCCCCCTGATCTCTAGCCCCATTCCTTCCCCCTTGTCTACTCAGTATTTTTATTTTTTTTCATCTGTTTGGGTTCACTCCTTGCATAAAATCCACATTTGGCTAGCGGCACTGTTTCTGCTTTTAAAACATACAAGATAAACCTGACTGGGTCGAGATGAAGTACTGTCAGATTATGTGAGAGTAAATGTGTGAATTTGAGGTAACAGAGGCAGTTTCGATTTGAAAACATGCACAGGTGTTTCTTTGTTTTCATGGGTATATTTTTGAGATCATCTGAAAAATGTATTTTACCTGTAAATTGGGTTGAAGATATGAGTTTCCTACAGTAATGGGTATTGAGAAGGTATCAAGAAATGTAATCTCTGTAGCTTTTCAGAGCCAAAAGACCTGTAAAACTGATAAAGTAGTTACATTACAAGCTTGCAAAATGCAATTCTGCTGCCCTAAATTATGTTAGGGCAAATAGGAAATATGACAAAATATTAAGACTTTAAAAGACATTTGAACATTTGCTTGGCATGTTTTATTTAAACATTCAAGTACTGACTGTACCAAATCAAGATTATTAAAATGTTCCATTCGGTGTGCCGAAATGCTGTTTTTGTATAGTTTTGACCATACAAGGCTCCAGACAAAAACACAAACCTTAAGTAATCATTACAGTAGCGGTTTCTGAACTCGTGGATCTGTGAGGGAAACAACTTGTGAATTCATTAATGGTCCCCTTGCTGAAAAAAACAGCTAAAACCAGCCTAAGCTGGTTGGCTGGTTTTAGCTGGTCAACCAGCCTGGTCTTAGCTGGTTTAAGCTGGTCAGCAGGCTGGTTTTAGAGGGGTTTTGGCCACTTCCTTTGCTGGCCAGGCATTTAATCGTAATCGTAAGCAAACAGTTTTTGAGAATTTTATGTTAGGACTTCGGTTCGAGGCGGTTTTTTGAATCTTTTTTGACTCACTCATTAAAAAGAACCGGCTCATAAGTGTCATTTGTTCGCGAATCGAACATGAGTGCTCGTACTGCGTTCGCGGCAGCGTGCAGAAGACACTTTAACAAGATCTTTTCTGACGAAACTTAAATGGACCCACATAAAACATTCAGTAGTGAGTAGATTTTAAATTGACTGTTGTAAATTAGATTTTTTTTTTCTGTTTAGTCACAGTCTGGAGCCCTGCATTAAAGACCTACCAGTGAACCAGTTAAACTCTCCCAACCTTTGTTAACGTTACTTGATAACAAGAACAGCAAGACAGAAATTGTTCATTTGAATTTGAATTTTATTACAAACAAAACAAAACAAAACAAAACAAAAGAGAGAAAGATGCATTATTAACATGTTCCGTTCGGTGTGCCGAATGTCGATCAAAACAATGTCACTGACTTTCTGGAATCACAACGTACACCGTGACGCTTTTAGCAGGAAACAAACAAAACGCAAAAAAAGGCTGACAACAAAAAATATTAAAAGACAGAATGAAAAATGGACAGAAAATGCTTGATTTAACACAACTCTCCCAAATAATACCAAGCATTGAAACTAACGATATTTCAGTTTCAACAAAGGAACTATACTGGGGTCCAGGGCAAATAAATTATCATTTCAACTCTGAGTTGATCTGTCTGAGTTGAGACCTAGCTAGGAATAGTACAAGAGTTCACATCTGCTGATTAACCCCTTTACAGTTGTATTACCATTTTAGGCGATTACATTACAAGGCTTGCATTTGTAGGAGCCAAAGATCATAAAGAAACACTGCGGAAGGAATTTAATTTGCTGATTTGAATATATGGATTCATATGTTTTCAATTTCATGGTTACACGTGATCCACTGCATACAAGTTATTCGTTTGCAAGACCCAAATCTAGATATAAGCGATGTCCGTTAGATAGCAATGATACCAATCATTCCGAAGTCCTTTTGACCTCTTTGTGGAATATTATTACAAGAGGTCCGGTATAGAGAAATGTCATGGACCAAACATACAAAGCATCAATGTTTCGACTGCTTTTTTATTATTATTATTTTCATTTGGTAGAAGCTTCGCAATCGTAACATCAAGGACAACATCAAGAGCAACAACAATAATCTTAGTTGTAATAACAAGGATTAAAAACAGGAGAACACAATGAAACCGAGTTTAAATATGCAAACAATATCAAAGAGCTCGTAAAAACAAGTAGAAATGTGAAGAAAGGATAGGACTGAGATGTGAGCGATTGGTTTGAATGAAAGAAGGTGAGGGTGAAGTGATAGGGAGATGACAGAGAAAGAGGAGTTTGGAAAGTGTAGGACTGCCAAACGTGCTTCAGTAACAATCTTGAACACTATTAGGGAGGTTTGAAGATGCTTTTGAACCCTCTTCACCTCACCGTAACACAAGATTAAGGGTCAGTACTTAAAAAGGCAGGGAACTCTACATATCAATGCTTGATGTCCCAATATAAGGCTAAATAAACTTCATAACAAACTTGTCTTTTTATCCCAAGACAATACTGCAGCCAATACTGTTTTAATCCAACATAATACATTACTTCCTTACTGTCTGGTAGTTTAAAAACTTTACCTCCTGTTTTTTTTTTTCTTTTCTTTTTTCTGAAAGATGAAGCAAATAGACCAGGGTACTGTTAATTATATCCTCCCAAATATATCCTCCCAAACTAACCAAATCATCTTAAAGGGACAGTTCACTCCAAAATGAAATATCTGCCATCATTTACTCTCCCAAACATGTTTAACCTTCTTTCTTCTGTGGAACAGAAGATATTCTGAAGAATTTGTTTTCTGACCATGCAATGCAAGTCAAAGGGGTCCAGTGTTGTTTTGGACCCCATTGAGTTTCATTGTATGGACAAAAAAACAGTTCTTCAAAATACCTTTTGCGTTTCACGGAAGAAATAATGTCATACAGGTTTGGAACGTAAATGATGACAGGATTTTCAATCCCTTTAAAGCATTAAGATTAAAGATTGCTTTAAGATTGAAGCATGTTGATGGCACATGCCAGCTCCAAAACAGTCACGCTAGCTTACGATGAGGGTTTGCTTGAAAGATTTCACTATGCTTGAGTCGGCACAGCTCAATGCACGGACGTTTGTCTTGACTAAACCGTGGACTGTGAGGTGCATGCTGTCAGAAAACAAATCACTGCGGGTGATGTGAAGCTATTCCACATACATGCAGCTTCATGTCTGTGTCGAGGGGCGCTAGCGAGAGAATGAACGTGAGTGTGTGGATTGGTCTGAAATGTGAAGCTGATTTGGGACAGTTATGAGAAGAAAGGAAATAAAATATTTGTGTGTGTGTATATGCGCACATACAGTATGTGTACGGGAGGAAATAACCAAAGGCGAGCCTAAGCTCTGCTGAATTCTGAGTAGCTGTAGAGGTGTTGTCGAAAGTGCTGCCGTGATACTGAGGGTAGTCTGTTCATTCGTCAACTGCAGGTGCATGTATGTGTTGAGGAATAGTTGTGTTTACGTTTGCATGCAGATGTCCTTCGACTGAGTCAGCGTGTGTGTGTGTGGGTTGGTGTCGGGAGGTGCTGAATTCAGTCGTCGATGCAGATCACCTCCCCGCTGCGCTGTTCCCTCCGTGCCATAAGAAGCTCTGCCTCCCTCTCTTTCTTTACCGACATGGGGGGTCCGTTCAACACTGTAGGGAAACATAAACGAAGGGAAGTTAATGGCCTGTACACTAATTATAGTTAGCATTTTTTGTTTATATCAAAACAGCAAAACAGTTGAAAGTTGAATCTGACCTTCTAATCATTATTGTATCACATTTTCCATTTCTCACTGGCTGACTTCTCCTTCCTCTTTTCCCTTTCTGTCTCATTAGGTTTCATTCGCTAACTGTGAATATGCACATATTTTTTTTTACATATTTTTCACCATGTGTGAATGTCTTCACACAGAAATCATGATTCATCCATAAGCTTGGACTTTTTTCTAATTTTAGAATGAAGTTGTTCCTCAATTTTAAATTTGGTAAAAAGTCATCATGATGATCAATGCTGTCACTGCAGGGTATTCAAGCATGCACTATTCAAGGACACATATGTGTGTACTTGAAGACTTATATGCAATTATTAGTGAATTTCACCCACTGCCTTTTCTAACATTATTTAGAAAGCAGCCATTTAGCTTCTATCAGAAGCAATATGTTCAAGAGCGCAATGGCGATGGCTACACTGATTACCAGACCGGAATAAGAAACCTTCTGGATTTCGGTCATTTTAAATGTTGTGAGTTTAGGTATCAACATTATAAATTAAAGTATAAAAGACAGATAAATGTTGACAATGATAGCCTTGTGGACAGCGTGCCGACATACAGCGCCGTTGCGCTACGGGCGTCCCCGAGTTCGAATGCTGACTCGAAGACCTTTCCCGATCCTGCCCCCTATCTCTCTCTCTCTCCCACTTCCCTTCCTGTCAGCTTTAATCTGTCCTATTATAATAAAAAGGCAAAAATGCAAAAAATAAATCTTAAAAAACAAGACAGATAATCGTTTTGAGATATTTTGAGATAAATATTACATTTCAATTTGGCATGAAATGAAAATCATCCTAGCAATTTTGTAAATGCATGTTATTGATCTTATTGTGAACCATTCATATACCTCCACATATTAAAATACAATCAGCAACCAATGGTAAAAACCAAGTCCCATTCTACATTTTACTTTTTTTTAACAATTCTTTTTCCTCGGATGCAAGTAGCAATATGGAAGAAAGGTAGTAAGGACATCATTAAAATAGTCCATGTGACATCAGTGGTTAAACCATAATGTTATGAAGCTACAAGAATAATTTGTGCGCGAAGAAAACAAAACTAACAACTTTATTCAACGATTTCTTCTCTGTGTCAGTCTTCGCCGCGTGTTCATGACAGTACCATAACGCATGTATAATAAAGTTGTTGTTTTTGTTTTCTTTGCACACAAAAAGTATTCTCATAGCTTCATAACATTACAGTTGAACCACTGATGTCACATGGACTCTTTTAACGATGTCCTTACTACCTTTCTGGGCCTTGAATGTGTCAGTTGCATTGCTGTATATGCAGAAAGCTCTTGGATTTCATCAAAAATATCGTAATTTGTGTTCCGAAAATAAACAAAGGTCTTACAGGTTTGGAACGACATGAGGGTGAGTAATTAATCACAGAATTTTCATTTTACAGTGAACTATCCCTTTAAATGTAAATATACAAAATTAACCAATAAACATTAATAATTGATACAGTACCAATATATTGTGCATCCCTACCTAGCTACAGACAAAAAACCCCCTCCAAAAAACCAAAACCACATTGTGCTCCATGTGAACATCCTTTAATGGGTAAACTTGCATACAGTCAGAGTATACTATATACCATACACAGTAATAACAATAATACAAAACCTTGTTTTCTATAAAGAGATATATGTGAGTACAACAGTACTGAGCAGTTTAGTTCACCACACACAAGCACATAGTGAGTGTATAGTGTTTGAAATTCTTTAGCTTAATTTGCTGTACTTGTAGTTTTTTTTTTAGCAAACTCACAGTATGACTCAGACAGACATGATAGCTGCCATCATTTGAGTCACATATAAACTTCTGAGTCACGTCTAACTGTCCTGCCAGGAACATCCTACAGTACCGTACTTGTTTTAGTGAACACGCGAAATGACTATAAATGGCCTACAGTATAAAGTTACAGTTACATTTAGCCTACCATTGCTCAGTGAAATTACATGGGTGAAATCCAGTCATTTCGATGGGAATCTGCACAATTGGGAGTTTTGCGTGAGATTTGCAAATTTTGCTCACGTTCAAGATGGTCATGTGAATATGTTGCGTTGACCAACAGAAAGCTGCTTGGTTTGAAAGTGACTTCTATTTATTTAAGCAGTGCTACATGCATCGCTAAACTATTGACAATGGACTGTTTTTGTCGGTGAAATTTCGCCAAAATTTTGCTAATGTTTCTATTCTATTCTATTCTATTCTATAAATGGGGTTATAGTACTTAATACCTTTGGTTTGAAGAACTACATCTTTATTTCAAGACATTTTTAAAAGTTAAAATGTAATTTATTGGTTGCGCAATATCCTGAACACAAGGTGATTGACAGCCACCTTGACCATGCACTCGGGGTACCTGTTTAGTCTCAGGCCTAAACATGCAGGGAACTGAGGAACAGATGCAAGATCTTCAAAGGAACAATCCCTCTTGGCATGTGTTCCTCAAAATTACACAACCAAAGTTTTTCCAAGGACAATAACGCTAGAGTCATTTGTTGTGCTACAGGTTTTGGCTGAGATTAATGTTCTGGAGTGTGCAAAAAAAGAAATGTGTGCACTGGAACAGGCTAATGGTAATGCTTGAGTTCAATTATCTGATTAAGACTGGCACCGTTTCGTAAACATGCAATAAGAGAGGAAGAATGCATGGCCTTCAGATGGGAACGCGTCTGGAGAGAGCTTGGAATGCATTGGGGCTCCTTTACAAGGGGGAAATGCTGAGCTAGAAACCCGCCGGGTGACTTTCATATCTCTGAACGTTGTACTGCATACTCCTGCAATGCGAGCCAAGGAAAATAATTCATTACTCAGATTCAGATCTCGGAGTGACTTGACTCTCTGCTTCTACAATCAAGAATCTTGGAACTATCTGGCTTTCTCACTCAGACTGTCTCTATCAGACTGTCTCACTCTCCCAGACTGTCTCACTGTTTTTCAGGCTTCTTCTTTTTCCCAGACTGTCTCTCACAGATTACCACTTTTACTCAGATTTCTCTCTATTCCAAAATGTCTCTCTCAAGCCGTGTGTTTCTGTCAGACTGCCTTTCTATCCCTCTCTGACTTATTCTTTCTTTTAGATTCGTCTCTCTTCTCAGGCAGTCTGTCTCTCGTATTTAGAGCTACAACGATTAATTGATTAAATCAATAATAATGAATAATGGTTATAATCAAAACAAAATAAATAACAACTATCATTATCTATTAATTGTGCCTTGTTTTACTTTTAAAGACCTCACTTAGCGAGAAATTAGAGAAATGAAGGTCAATAATTAATTTTGATGAAATTTTTTGGATGTTAAATTTAGATTTTAAATATCCCATTTAATTATTTAATTGAAACACCAGTAAAAAATATTTTCAACAGAACAGTAACTGTAATGAGATATAGATATAAGAAGTCCTTTACAGGAAAACTTATACAGGAAAAATTATAGTAACACGTTACTACAGTACCGTTCAAAAGTTAGGGGGTCAGAAAGAGTTTTTTTTTTAAAGAAATTAATACTGTTGTTACTCAGCAAGGATGCATCAGATTGATCAAACGGACAGAAAAGACACTTATAATGTTACAAATGGTTTCAATAAATGATGTCTTTTCAACTTGCTTTTCAATCAAAGAATCTTGAAAAAATGTATCACAACTGTTTTCAATATTGATAATAATAAGAAATGTTTCTTGAGCACCAAATCAGTATATTAGAATTATATATCAAATTAATGCAGTCTTGATGAATATCAGATACATCTTTCAAAAACATTAAACAAATCCTACCAACCCCAAACTCTATGTCTGGGAATGTTTGTATTCCTGTAAACAACATTTTTGTAACATTTATATTTTATTTTATTTCATCTTTATTGGCCATAGTGTTTAGTAAAGCCCACTTTTATACATCTATATTTGTTTTTACAGCCTTCAATTTGCACGGTGTTTGGAAGAGAACACTGGGCAACGTGGATTAACTTGTTTTTATATAAAATACAGAAAATAAATTTGGCTTTTCATCCTAATTAACTTTAGAAATAATCAACAGATTAATCGTTCATCAAAATATCCACTAGTCACCCATAAAACTGTTATTCCGATGTCTTTCTCAGACTATCTCCCTTTCAGTCTTTCTCTGTATGCCACTTTCTCTGACCAAACATTATCTGAGGGCACCAAGTTTTACTTCTGCACACCAGCCTGCCTCTATGTCTCCGTAAACCAGAAAAACATGCAGAGATGGAAGCTGGCCTCAGTGACCCAGCCTATTCAAACAGCCAGCACACTCACACAATTAATCACTCACACAGAAGAACCCACACACCAGCAACTATGAATCTTCGCTCGTACAGTATCAACCCCAACTGAACACAAACATATGCACAATTAGCTTCAGTTCGTTGATACTGCAAGACCAAGCACACACACGCACACTCAGCCACTACAATAAAACACACCATGTGGTGGAAAATACAGAGCTACTTAAGTGGCTCTCTCAAGCGTGCATGAGTGTGCACACGTGGGTGTGTTTGTGCATTTTTGTAGAATGCAGGGAGTTCTCATACAACAGTTATGTACTGTATAATCGTTCTGCTGGGGATTGAATCTGGCTCTAGCACAGCGCAGGAATTTGGTCAGACAGGTTGAATCGTGTGCACGCTCAGCATGAAGGTCTTCTGACCCAGGATCACCGAATTCCTTCAAAAAGTTAGCTCTGGAAAATCATACAGCTGATCTCAGAGCAGGTGCAGATATATATATATATATATATATATATATACATATATATATACAGGTGCATCTCAATAAATTAGAATGTCATGGAAATGTTCATTTATTTCAGTAATTCAACTCAAATTGTTAAACTCGTGTATTAAATAAATTCAATGCACACAGACTGAAGTAGTTTAAATCTTTGGTTCTTTTAATTGTGATGATTTTGGCTCACATTTAACAAAACCCCACCAATTCACTATCTCAACAAATTAGAATACTTCATAAGACTAATAAAAAAAAACATTTTTAGTGAATTGTTGGCCTTCTGGAAAGTATGTTCATTTACTGTATATGTACTCAATACTTGGTAGGGGCTCCTTTTGCTTTAATTACTGCCTCAATTCGGCGTGGCATGGAGGTGATCAGTTTGTGGCACTGCTGAGGTGGTATGGAAGCCCAGGTTTCTTTGACAGTGGTCTTCAGCTCATCTGCATTTTTTGGTCTCTTGTTTCTCATTTTCTTCTTGACAATACCCCATAGATTCTCTATGGGGTTCAGGTCTGGTGAGTTTGCTGGCCAGTCATGGTCATTTAACTAACTTTTGGTGCTTTTGGCAGTGTGGGCAGGTGCCAAATCCTGCTGGAAAATGAAATCAGCATCTTTAAAAAGCTGGTCAGCAGAAGGAAGCATGAAGTGCTCCAAAATTTCTTGGTAAACGGGTGCAGTGACTTTGGTTTTCAAAAAACACAATGGACCAACACCCGCAGATGACATTGGACCCCAAATCATCACAGACTGTGGAAACTTAACACTGGACTTCAAGCAACTTGGGCTATGAGCTTCTCCACCCTTCCTCCAGACTCTAGGACCTTGGGTTCCAAATGAAATACAAAACTTGCTCTCATCTGAAAAGAGGACTTTGACCACTGGGCAACACTTAGACACTTAGCCCAGGTAAGACGCCTCTGACGTTGTCTGTGGTTCAGGAGTGGCTTAACAAGAGGAATACGACAACTGTAGCCAAATTCCTTGACACGTCTGTGTGTGGTGGCTCTTGATGCCTTGACCCCAGCCTCAGTCCATTCCTTGTGAAGTTCACCCAAATTCTTTAATCGATTTTGCTTGACAATCCTCATAAGGCTGCGGTTCTCTCAGTTGGTTGTGCATCTTTTTCTTCCACACTTTTTCCTTCCACTCAACTTTCTGTTAACATGCTTGGATACAGCACTCTGTGAACAGCCAGCTTCTTTGGCAATGAATGTTTGTGGCTTACCCTCCTTGTGAAGGGTGTCAATGATTGTCTTCTGAACAACTGTCAGATCAGCAGTCTTCCGCAGGATTGTGTAGCCTAGTGAACCAAACTGAGAGACCATTTTGAAGACTCAGGAAACCTTTGCAGGTGTTTTGAGTTGATTAGCTGATTGGCATGTCACCATATTCTAATTTGTTGAGATAGTGAATTGGTGGGTTTTTGTTAAATGTGAGCAAAATCATCACAATTAAAAGAACAAAAGACTTAAACTACTTCAGTCTGTGTGCACTGAATTTATTTAATACACGAGTTTCACCATTTGAGTTGAATTACTGAAATAAATGAACTTTTCCACGACATTCTAATTTATTGAGATGCACCTGTGTATATATATATATATATATATATATATATATATATATATATATATATATATCTGTCTGCATCACCCCACTGGACAGGTTGCTGTGTCTTCATATATATGGAGCGATTTTATGCCATTTTAACATTTCACAGTCCTGGTTTAGGAACGCAGAGTCCGTGGCTGGAGAGTTTTTCGAGAGGTCCGCAGTTTCCAGGAAAAAATATAGTTTCACTCCACTGTGCCTCAGTTCCAAAACAGTTTTGATCAGGTCAGGGGTTTTAATGACAGAAAACAAACTTGTGGTATTTTGGAAAAACTGCCATCTTTGGAATCCTTCACTTCTGACACTGTGAGGGTGCATGTGCGTGTGAGGGAGAAAGACAGAATGAGAGTGGATAAATGATAAAAGAAAGAGAGATACTGTATAAAGGGATGCAGAGAAAAAGTGATTTGTGGTGGAATTAGGGAGGGAAGGTTTCGGGCACTCAAACGAGTGCTCTCGCTCCTTCGGCCAAATGAAAAATTAATCTGCTGGGACTTCTCTCGGACCGACAGATGAAAGAAAGGGAACGGAGGGGGCAAGGGGAGAGAGAGTGAGACTGGAAGAGAGATAAAGAGAGAAAAAAAGTGCTGGAAAGGGCAGAAGTGGAAGAAGAGGTCTTTGTTTTCGTCGTCCAAATGGCTCTCGTTTCAGCTCCCTTTTCCCTACTTCATTTCTCTCTTTTGCATTTGCTCGTTTTGTCTATCTATTATTAACCATTTCGCCTGAAGAGTATCTTTTTTCAAGAAGTCCAGCAGCCTGCTACAATATTCTCTCGGCTACAGTATTTTCAGACATTCCCACTTCCAAGCCTGTCTAGTTTATTTATCGTTTTTTCCTAGCGTTTCTGCCCCTCACATTCTACAGTCACTTTATCCCCCCCCCCGTCCTGCATCCATCGCTCTTTCAGGTCATGGTTTTTTGGGCCGTCCGTTGCGCGGCAGGTTCTCCACCGTGTTGCTGAGTCGGTACTTGACGATGATGCTGTGCACAGTGGATTTGGGCATGCGAAGCTCCTGCCCAATTGACCCTTCTGACTTGCCGTCCTTCCACAGGTCCACCACCCTCTGGCGCTGCAGCACGTCATGTTCCTTGGTCTTCAGGCAGGACGGAGCTTCTGTGGAGGCAGAAAGGGGGCAGACTGTAGACACTGGGGGGGTAGGGAGCGGTCAATCAGTGGCATAGTATCAGTCCTCAATATTGAGAAAACAGAGAAAAACCCATAACTGTAGGCAGGAGGCTGGAAGGAGGCCTTCTCTCGAGCAAAGAAAAAACATAAAATCTCCCAGTTTTGTGTCTCCCGCTCTTACAAATAATCCCGAGAGTCAGGACATCCACTGGCTGCGAGAGCAGTGACGCGCCGAACTTTCAAAGGTAAAAAAATAGACACTCGGGCATTTTTTTTCAAAAGAAATCTGTGTTGACATAATGTGTCTAAAACCTTTTGCTCCATAAAGTTCATGACATGTAAAACGCTAAGAGTTTAAGTGGCAATGACTTAAAAAAGAAAACAAGACGTACTCGCCAAGGTCTTTATTTCTGACAACTTTAAGAATGATTGAGCGAGATGTTACAGGGTTCGCTAGAATTTTTACAGAGGCAAAGCGGAGCTCACACTCCATTTTGTCTCTCTCCTCCCTCTCACTTCTTCCTCTGTCTTTTAGAGAAATCTCTGACCGGGTCCAAAAAATGTCCTATTATGGAGTACGTTAAACAGATCAACACAGTCTGTCCTTCATTTTTCTCTTTTCTTTTATATCTCTTTCTCTCTCTCGTTTTTTAGTTTAGTCTGGCATGCTGTTTTCATCTCGCTCCCTGGCTCGGTTTAAACTGGGGTCACCGCAGTTGTCTTAATCAGGGACCAGAGGGTTCAAATGGGCCCCAAGTGGGGCATATTTTTAGCCAGGCGAGGGTTCAGCATGTACAGCCTCAACAAATCAGCCAATCAGCCTCTACACCCACCAGGATCTGAAGTCTGGGGCTATTTCAGTGACAGACAGAGACTGAAAGAGAGAGAGACAGACAAAGAGAGAGTGAGCGAGCGAGTGAGCAAGAGTCTAGTTCTGCCTCCAGGGGGATTAAAAAACCGGCGTAAAGGCACAAGCACATTTGTGTTTCTTTATGTTTTTTTTTTCTCTCTCTTAAAAATATCTGAGTAGAAAAGCAAAAAAATGTTCCCGCGGCTGAGCGATTCCTGGCACAGCTAAGGTTCTGGATAACTGTAATGACATTTTCAGAAAAAGCACCATGGCAAGAAAATATGCCTCCCTTAGACGCTGTGGTAGAAAGATTGGTATCAGGACACTCAATCCAGAAACCCTTCCACTCTGTACGGGTAAAAACAGTCAGGACGATGGACGGAGTTTGGCCTCTGATAGAATAAACAGAAAACGCCAAACAAAAACAACTACATTTGTTCTTCTCAGTGCTTCCTGCACACATATGCTGTTACAGAGCTAATATTGAAACAATAAACTCACTGGCAGGGCTAATCTGTTCTCTTGGACCAAAGATGGAGAACGTGAAATAATTTTGCCAAAATTCCACGGGGGCCTTCTCAAATTAAAATGTAATTAAGTGTGCTAACCAGAATCATATTTTTGCAGAAATATGAATACAGAAAGTGTGGCTTGTGTCAGTGTTTTTTTTTTCACTCAGGACAGAACATGTGCTTGCATTTCTGAGCAGTGACATATTAAGCAAGGATTAAATCTGTAACCATGTTTTACAATTTAAATACTAAACACTAAACTACTAAATACTGAAATCTGTGGAACACAAAAGTTTGATAAATCATTAAACCTTTTTCAAGAATCAGTGCTTTATAGAGAGAAACTACATACCAAATGTCAAATCCAGCCTCTCATACACTGACCTCACAAATTATTGTGAAATAGAGCATTCGTACACCCACATATACGCCCACATAAACACAAATAGACTGGGAGCGAAAGAGCGAGAAAAAACAGAGGGAAGTTGAAATCGTGTGGATTTTGCCACGTTAATCATGAGATGGTAAAGTTATAAATCACTGTCCATTTCTCAACTAATAAATCAATGCTTGCTAAAAACTAAAACTATTAAAAACACATTTGTTATTTAAAATGAAGCTGAAATTAAGTAAATATCCATATTTGATGAAAAACGTAAACTAAAAAGTTCCAAATATTAGAAATGGTGCCTTGGCAACTAACTGAAATAGGATGAATCACTAAGATTACTAACTGGAAATAAATTAAAATTAAAACTGAAAACCAAACTAAAAATAAACAAATAAAATAAATAAATAAAAATGACAGAAGCACATAAAATAACTAAAACCATTTCAAATGTTAATAATATATATAAAAGTACATAAATAATGCTAAATTAACACTGGTGTAGTCGCAAATAACTCTTTTGAACTGATTCTTTTAATGAATCAACTAAAAAGACTCACAGTATTGGTTTAAATCAGTTGAAGTACCAATTCAGTCTGTGAAATAATTTACTTACTGACTGGATGTTTGTATGATAATGTGTAATGTGTAGGTAAAGATAGAGAGTGTTTTCTTGCAATAAAATGCAATTTAATTTTTTAAAAAGTTAGAAAAATCAGTATTGTTTTGTAGAGTATGTAGTTGCACCTTTTTATGGGGAAGGTTGCAAAAACATTCATTCATTTTCGCTGCAAAAACCAAATTCACTGGTGTTTTATATGTGTATGGTGCATTTATTTACAAATCTGCTAACATTTTACTAACATTACCGAGAATTCCCTCAGCCCTTAAAGGTAAAGTACATTCTACACCACTGTGTCACCAAAAGGAACTGCAAAAATAATGATTGTTTGCAAACAGGTTTTCAGAACACTCCCCTCTCCATCTGTCATTGGCTGGCCAAACAGGTGGCTCTGCCCCTAACTCATGCAGAGCAATGTTTTGATAGCACCACAGAGCCACAGTGTCTACATTTTTCGGCAGAATCAACCTATGAATGGCCTACTTATAGCTGACTCTGCATATTAAGCTGCAACAGGAGAATTTAACATCCAAAAAAATTAACTTCACCATTTCACCATCTAGCAGATGCTCTCTAATCCAGAGCTGCTTACAAGAAGCACTTTGTTTTCACATTTTGAGACTGCCATGATCAACAGATGGCAAGCAAATCTGCCTTTCAAATTTAAACCAACCAAACAAACACATCAGTACCCCCAGCTGGTCAAAACAGATTTCAATTAAACTTGTCATGTAAGAACTTTATGTTCAGAATTCCACATCACTTCCAGCATTTTCCTTTCTATTTCTATTTCTTATATGATATATACACATAGACAGCACAACACACAAAGTTTCTAAAATCACAAAAATTCAAATCAACTGTTTTACTACACTGACATGCTTTTGCGTACAAAAATGCCTCGTTTAATATGAGCAGTTAACAAATGCTTATCTGCTTTTTCATTAGTGGAAATGAAAAGCCTTTATAATGGTAACCAGAGTATGAGATCACTGGAGGCTGTTTTCGGGTGCCTTTCTGGGGACGGATCAGCAAAACTGACCTGATATGAAAGCGCCAGGGGGCATCTGGGTGTAGTTGGTCCCAGCCAGAGTGAGAGCCGCTGAAGGTGCAGGTGTGAAGGGAGGGCCGTAGTTCTGTGGGGTGGCGTACGGGCCTGGAGGAATAGGCTAGATAAAGACAGAAAGAGAGAGTGTATGTTATAAACCTGAGAAAGCAAAGGGATTTAGTTTTAAGCCGCTAAAAAATACAAACTTAACTCAGAGTTGTATAAGACTCATTTTGAAACACTGCAAATTTTACTAATGCCAAATGGCTGCAACAAATGGGAGCATATTTACTATTTTATATTATTAATTCCTTTCAGTGTAAGTCATTAAAAATATATTTCAATCGCATGAGTTATATACAGATAAAATTATTTTTTATTAATTAATAATAAATATTAATAGGCTAGTTAAACATTTACAAGCCTGGGCATTTACCACTTGTGAAGAGTGTATGTACACCATTGTCGGTCAGTAATATTTTTAATGTTTTTTTTTCAACAAGTTTCATATGCTCACCAAGCCCGCATTTATTTGATCAAAAATACAGTAAAAATGTGAAATATTATTACAATTTCAAATTACCATTTTTTACTTTAGTAAATTTTAAAATGTCATTTATTCCTGTAATGGCAAAACTGAATTTTCAGCAGCCATTACTCCAGTCTTCAGTGTCACATGATCCTTCAGAAATCATTCTAATATGCTGATTTGGTGCTCAAGAAATATTTATTATTATCAATGCTGAAAACTGTAATATTTTTTGTGAAAACCATGATTCTTTCAGGATTCTTTGATGAATTGAAAGTTCAAAAGCATTTATTTGAAATTGAAATCTTTAGTAAGATTATAAAAGTCTTTACTGTTACTTTAATAAATTTAATGCGTCCTTGCTTAAAAAAATACTGACCCCGACCTTTTAAGTGCTAGTGTACTTTGTAATTATTCAATATCTGTGTGAATATGTACATTCATATGTGTTTGTGTATTTACCGGCGGTGTGTGTGTCTCGTTGCCTTTGTTGGCCAGTCTGCTGAGGATGCTTCTCTCTGACATCTGCAGGCGGGCCGTGATCGGCGGGACTCTAGAGAGTGTGGCTGGGAGCCGCATTACGTCTGCTTTCATGTCACTCAGAAGCTCCTCCAGTTGGTTAAGAACTAAAAAAATGTCCATCATTACAAAAATACAGGTTGAAGAAACTATTATATTATATTCTTTACCAAATACCCTGAAATTCATTAAGCCTCAAAACAATTAGACTAAATATTTCCAAAACACAGTCACCTGTTCTTTGAAGAGAGATTTTGAACGCTGTTGTTATTGTCAACTAAAAGTAAAATTAAAGCTTTAAAAAACTTTTCTTGAATTGAAATAAAACTAAAATAAAATGAAATATAAATATTAGATGAAAAACTGAAATTTGAAATAAAATAATCTATTACTTAAACTAAAAAGTGAAAAAAAAATCAATATTTAAAACATGACAAAAACAAAATGACTAAAACTAAAATGAACTATTTTGAAAAATAAAAGTTAAAGCTTTAAATAAAAGTTAAAAATTATTAAATTAATAAATACGAAATACTAAAAAGTGTATAAATAATACTAAATTAGGACTTGTTTTGAAGCATATCAAAGAGGCGCCTTTTTATCAATATCAGCTTTGAAAGCCAATCGACAGTTCAAAAAGCTAACTAAACGTGACAGTGGATTCTGACTGTCAAAAGTGAAATTTATTGGCAGTTCTCTCAGCAATTTCAGACAATAATAAGAGTGACAAGCCAAGTGAACTGGTATCCAATAAATGGTTTATCGGCACAGATTAAACAACACACTTGAGAAAACTCCAGGACATTTAAAGTGCCTTGTGTTCTTGAACTGTTCCCATATCTGAGCTGGCAGGAGCACTGGTCCCACTGGATCTATCCAGAAGCCTTTTATCAGACCCTCAAGACGCCAGCAAACTTTGTCTGAGTTACACACAAACATATTCCCTCTCATTTTTTTTTTTTTACATCTAAAGGTATTTATGAGACAAATCCCACACAAACTTTCCTCACCCTTATGCAAGACGGCATTGGCAGGTTTGTTTCCTGCGAGCGATTCCTTGCTGAGATGTTGATGGGACTCGGCTAAACATTCAACCTCAGCAAAGCGAGCGTTCAGGGCCATGGCCGGGTGAGTCGGGTCCTGGGTCATGTTTAGGTACGCAGCCCGACGCAACTGCTCCTCTATCACCAGGGCCTGCTCTAACAACTGAGAGAGAGAGAATGAGATATTAGATCTAGAGATGTGTAAAACTAAATTAGTCAGCTAAATTTGTATGACTAAAACACTGGTGCTTCAAAAGACATTAAATTTAAAATCTACCAGCACACTAAATAAAGCACTATATATTTAAACTAAAAAAGATTATTATCCTTATAATATTTTATATGTATTTTATGTTACTATTTTATTCCATTATAGATTAGTGAGATAAATGTAATGTAATGTAATAAATGTAATTTATTCCTGTGTTGGCAAAGGTAAATTTTCAGCATCCATTACTCCTGTCTTCAGAAATCACATGATTCTTCAGAAAGGATCTTTTTTTTTAATTTTTCAAAATCTTTTTATTCAAAAGAACAGCATTTTTTTTAAATAGAAATCTTTTGTAACAAATTACCATCACTTTTAAATAATTTAATGCATCCTTGTTAAATATATATATATATACAGGTGCATCTCAATAAATTAGAATGTCGTGGAAAAGTTCATTTATTTCAGTAATTCAACTCAAATTGTGAAATTCGTGTATTAAATAAATTCAATGCACACAGACTGAAGTAGTTTAAGTCTTTGGTTCAATTATGTTGATTTTGGCTCACATTTAACAAAAACCCACCAATTCACTATCTCAACAAATTAGAATATGGTGACATGCCAATCAGCTAATCAACTCAAAACACCTGCAAAGGTTTCCTGAGCCTTCAAAATGGTCTCTCAGTTTGGTTCACTAGGCTACACAATCATGGGGAAGACTGCTGATCTGACAGTTGTCCAGAAGACAATCATTGACACCCTTCACAAGGAGGGTAAGCCACAAACATTCATTGCCAAAGAAGCTGGCTGTTCACAGAGTGCTGTATCCAAGCATGTTAACAGAAAGTTGAGTGGAAGGAAAAAGTGTGGAAGAAAAAGATGCACAACCAACTGAGAGAACCGCAGCCTTATGAGGATTGTCAAGCAAAATTGATTCAAGAATTTGGGTGAACTTCACAAGGAATGGACTGAGGCTGGGGTCAAGGCATCAAGAGCCACCACACACAGACGTGTCAAGGAATTTGGCTACAGTTGTCGTATTCCTCTTGTTAAGCCACTCCTGAACCACAGACAAAGTCAGAGGCGTCTTACCTGGGCTAAGGAGAAGAAGAACTGGACTGTTGCCCAGTGGTCCAAAGTCCTCTTTTCAGATGAGAGCAAAAGTCCTAGAGTCTGGAGGAAGAGTGGAGAAGCTCATAGCCCAAGTTGCTTGAAGTCCAGTGTTAAGTTTCCACAGTCTGTGATGATTTGGGGTGCAATGTCATCTGCTGGTGTTGGTCCATTCTGTTTTTTGAAAACCAAAGTTACTGCACTCATTTACCAAGAAATTTTGGAGCACTTCATGCTTCCTTCTGCTGACCAGCTTTTTAAAGATGCTGATTTCATTTTCCAGCAGGATTTGGCACCTGCCCACACTGCCAAAAGCACCAAAAGTTGGTTAAATGACCATGGTGTTGGTGTGCTTGACTGGCCAGAAAACTCACCAGACCTGAACCCCATAGAGAATCTATGGGGTATTGTCAAGAAGAAAATGAGAAACAAGAGACCAAAAAATGCAGATGAGCTGAAGGCCACTGTCAAAGAAACCTGGGCTTCCATACCACCTCAGCAGTGCCACAAACTGATCACCTCCATGCCACGCCGAATTGAGGCAGTAATTAAAGCAAAAGGAGCCCCTACCAAGTATTGAGTACATATACAGTAAATGAACATGCTTTCCAGAAGGCCAACAATTCACTAAAAATGTTTTTTTTTATTGGTCTTATGAAGTATTCTAATTTGTTGAGATAGTGAATTGGTGGGTTTTTGTTAAATGTGAGCTAAAATCATCACAATTAAAAGAACCAAAGACTTAAACTACTTCAGTCTGTGTGCATTGAATTTATTTAATACACGAGTTTCACAATTTGAGTCGAATTACTGAAATAAATGAACTTTTCCACGACATTCTAATTTATTGAGATGCACCTGTATATATATATATATATATATATATATATATATATATCTTACTGACCCTAAGCTTAAACAGTAGTAACCTTTTCATTACATCATCTAGGCACAAGAATGATCTCAAACTCCTGCTTTAAAAGGCAGTGAAGAAAAGACAATGGAAAAAGTATCATGGGTGAAAGATTGAAGAGGCTGAGAGAACAAAGAAAACAGATTAAAAAAGACAAAGACAGAGAACACAGAGCTGGACTGAAGGAGAGTGAAACAGGGAGAATGATAGGCCACAAAATAATAAAGTATTAAGAAATTTATTGAACAGAATTGACAGAAAAATTACGTCTGGAACGATAAACCGTTCCAGTGATTTATGAGCATGAGAAAGCACCAGCTTCCAATTAAAAGAAGTTCCACTGGAATAACGGCGGTTCTCAGGTTGCTCAACGCATTCGGAATTATGTAAGAGAAGAAGAGAAAGACAGAGAGAGAGAAAGAGAGCGAGGGAGGCTGAGAAAAGAAAAAGGAGGATGTAGAGAAAAGGATATGAAACATGTGATGAAAAGAAAAACAGGAAAAACAATGAGACAAAGCTGTTTCACAAGAATGCGTGTCAGCATATTCAGGTTTGGGTTTGCGATTGTGACGTGTCGACATGTAGAGATAAAATCTTCAGGCAGGAGTCACACAAACAGCAGAACAAAAGGTAGAGTAAGAAGCATGCCAAAACAAGACACACAAATATATAATTATGATACAAATGACAGAACAAAAAAAGCAGCTTTCAAACAATGACCTACCGCAACGCAAGACAAAAAGTGTAACGTAATTACAAAAGCAACAATGAAAACCAAATTAAACTCCACCACAGATATCACAACAGACAAAAAGAAAAGAAACTAAACAGAAAACTACATTCTTTATTTACAACGTACCTTAAACCGCCTGGCCAGGAATTTGTTTTTCATCTCTAAGAAGTTTCCCTTGTTGGCTTGAGTTTTGAAAGGTTCGTTTACGATGGCGAACTGTGGGTCGTTCTGAATGTCCTGCCACCGTGCGTAGCCGTGGCTTCAACGGGTCAAGGATCAAAGTTCAAACCTGTCAACCTACATTAGACCATGATATGTGTTCAAATCTAAAGATCTTTATTTTCAATAAAAGAATAACAATTTTGCTGTCTGCAGTATTTGCTAAAGAAAACCGATGTATTTGTAGGAACTCCGTTTTTTCCATCTCATTTTATGTCCTTGTTCTTCTTGGCTTTGAGCTCTAAACAAACTGTTCATTTAGCAAACGCAGTATAAATATACATTAATGGAACTGGATTGTTTCTACAGTGACAGCAGCCTATCTCCAAGGATACCACACGATGCCTGCCAGCAGCCAGAAGTCGTGTCGCCGGTGCCAGATCTCATTGATCTTGCCTGATGAAACGGCCGCCCGCTCCTCGTTCTGCCAAAGAGTGTGGAGCTCTGTGCATAAAAGAAACAAACAACACGGCCAGTTATCACTTACAATCTGTTTATACCTGCTGACGAATAAACAAAAGGTAACAATCCTCCGACAAAAAAGCTAGCAAGCGTGTAAATCGAGTTATCCAGCTATAAACTACTCCAGAGTGTGTGGGCTGTATGCTTAGTGTTTGCTTGAAATGTTTTCTCAACGCTGGTGAAATGTTTATGAACGCTAAGTATAAACCCCTTGATGTTTAGTTGTTCTCTTTTAAAGTTGTAAATTAAACTATATAAAGTGTTTGGCTTCTGGGAACTCAAACTATTTATAATGAATGGGGCTGGAAAAAAAAAAAATCAAAGAAATAATAGACCAGACAAATGACCATCAGCCTGCTAACAGAGGACTTGTAAATATTAAGGGATGAAAATGTTAAATCAGGGATGCACAGATAATAAAATTATGGCTGATACTGATAAGCCAATAAATTTTGTGTTAACTCTAAAAACCAATAAATGAATATTAAAATATTAAAATTTGATACTGCTTTGGCTATATTAATAATAAAATATAATAATAATAAAATAATAAATCATTTTAAATTGAAAATTATAATGTACAGTATAAAACAATATTAATTTTGACATCTGATGCATATTACATTTAAGAGTGTTAAAATTTAAATGAAAAAAATAATTATTTAAACTATTTATTTAATTATTATTATTTATGTTTTTAAGTGAGCATTAGATTATGGCAAATGTAAAAATGAGAAATGAGCATGCACAATTAAATATGCAATATTGACCTTAAAATCTTCTAATATCTGCCGATAACCAATGCAACATGCATCATTAATTAAAATATTTACAACTGAATTTTATGATTTAGTTAACCACTTGTGGCATATCTGGGTAGTTACCAGTTTGAAATGGAAGAAAACAAACTCAAATACAATATTTTTTTCAAGTGACCTGCACCTTGATGAATCATAGTAGATGAAAAATAATTTGGTGCTGGTCATTACACTCATCTTCAAATAATTTCCCAGAATTTGTGATGAGAAAATGGCACTCCTACTCCTGAACTCTTCCTTTATATTCCCAATACTCCCATTACAGTATCCACCCTTACCACATACCAATTATTCATAGTATTAGTCTCGCAAAGAAATACTGATGTGTGCACTTAAACAGTATCTGCACACAAAACATAAACACACAAGTGTGCGTTTACATACTGATTGCCCATGAATATGAGCAGAATGCATGAAATCATAGGTTTTCGTATTTCAGCATTTTAGTAAATAATCAACGGTGAATGATGGAAACTAATCTAAGGGAAGCCTTTGTAAACCACTCACAGATGAAATCACTGCCTGCCGTTCCTGGTAAAACCGCTCAACAGAAGCTGAACTGCTTTCCAGAATGTGACCACACTGTGTTACCTCGACAACACACTGTTCCATTGCGTTTTATCATAACAGTACATGCTTCATTTTACATGAGTGAGCACCTTTACGTAATGTTGCCACAATAACCTGGCGCAATTACTGTGCTTGTCAATACTTGGCAAACAACGAACTAGTGTGATGTTCTAAGGATAAAACTGGATAAAGGTCAAGATGTGGCCGCTTGGAAGTGACACAATCATTACTATAAGTGACGTGATCTGCTGAACTAGCAATACAATTATTGACACTGCCTCCTTAAAGCTGCAGGGTGTCATTTCTGTGCTATTAGCACCGAACAAAATTGAAAAATGTTTCTAAACATGGTTCAGTTAGCCCCTATTGGTAGATGTCATAATTACATCATCAGGATACAAATCACATCTTCCCCCAATGACTGCCTTTCAAAATTATTTGTGTGTGGAATGTGTATTTTGCCCAAAGCTCATGAAAGTGCTAAGTGCCAAACAGCATAAAATATATTTTCACATATATATTTGAATATATTTCAAAATAGGCCAAAAATTATACAATATATATTTACAATATACATATAAGTTTACTTACGGATATTGACAATGTAGGAAACATTAGTAATTAATTTTTCAAATGTGTGTGTGCGTGTGTGTATACACACACACACACACACACACACACATTGAACCATGTTTAGAAACATTTTTGTTTGGTGCTAATATATAGCAAAATAAATAAAATTTTGATTTACATTTTCCAATACATTCTGGCATTTTAATAGATATATTTAATAGAGGTCGTGGCCTTTAGCCTCCTTGTTAGAGTACCCCCCTCCCACGCCGGAGACCACAGTTTGAATCCCGCTCGGAGCTAGGCAAAGTAGAACCGGATACATTTGGTGCCGTGACCCGGATGGGAGTGAAGTTTAGGGGGGTTGAGTGTAACGGAGGCCAGTGGAGATGCTGTGCAGGTAAACCTCACTCCCCTGATCTCAAAAAGAGGCGCTCTAGCAACTGACCCTAGAGGCCATGGCCTTTAGCCTCCTTGTTAGAGCGCCTGCCTCCCACGCCAGAGACCACGATTCGAATCCAACTCAGAGCGAGGCGAAGTAGAACCGATTACATATATATATATTTTATTTTTTTTTGCTGCTCAGTAGGGCTGTGCAAGTTCTTGTGGTGTCAACAGCCAATCAGTACTGTCTTGATGTGATTGGTCAAATCATTTACGGCTCAGAGCACCTCCCTGAGCAGATAAATGAGAATGCTTACAGATAGCTTCAATATATTAACTATTTTAACACACATAAAAAGGCACACAGCAGCTTTAAAAACTTCATTGTATTTACCTGTGAATCCACCGTCTGCGATGTTGAACATAAACCGTGGACGCTCTGTGGGTTTGCCGTTACCTTTGGGCACCTCCTCCCTCTGCCCTCTGACCTCCTTAACAGCATCCTTTTCACCCTTCACCTCCTCTGTGACCCGACAGAAAAAAGAAAAATATGTTTACATCATGTTTAGTTTAGTTATTTATTCCCTATATTAAAACACAAAAATTAAGGCTTAAATAAAGTGGTACTGAAGGTTGCACCATTGACTTTAGGTGCTGTTTTTGTGAATGTATGTGATAGATTGTATAAACAACTTTGGTCCAACAGTTTTTCATTCTTCACTATGCAACTATATATAATGTACAAAATACAAAGAAAGAAAGAGTAGCATTGTAACGTTCACCTTTTTTGATATCTGAGGGTTGATCTAATTTCTCTTTCTTTTCTGTTGCTTCTGTGGGAGGAGGCGTCACTTCACTCTTCTCTTTTTCTTCTCCAGCCTTTTCTCTTTTCTCTCCCTTGTCCCCTTTCAAAGCCTCTGTAATGACAGACAACAATTAACCACAAATCACAATAAAATGACTGACTGGCACTACAGCCAATCAGATTTCACCATTTTCTGCCGCAGTTACCTCTGCTCTCATCTTTAACAGATGGAGAATCTGACGTTTTCTCTGGGGAGGCCTCTTTTTCAGTGCTCTCCTCCTCTTGTTTTTCTTTCTCACTCTTTTCTTTCGGAGAGGACTGAGAGATGGCAGGGCTTTCTTTTGTTTTTGAGTCATCAGAAGCTTTTGTTAGACTTTCAGATGTCTGAGCTTTTTCACTGGTTACAGGGTCTTTTTCACCCTCTTTCACTGTGGTGGAAGTCTGAAAGAAGAAAAAGAAACATTCTTTATTTGAGCGTCATATAGATGAAGTTACCTCTGTGAAGTTGGCACCCCATAAAAAGAAATGATCACCATTCGTTTGTTCTACTTTTGTGCTGATTTGTGATGCAGAAACTAACGTTTGTGCTGGTTTGGTGTTTGAGATATTAAATATTCTTTTTTTGACCGTGTAACGTCACTCTCCACCCCATTTTGCCCAAATCGCTCCAAACCAGCGCAGTTCGTTTGTGCTGGGTTTGTACTAGTTTGTGCCATTAAAACAAAAACTGTATCTATTTTCCTTCCTTAGATATAACCAAAATATTTTCGGGAGGTGTGACATCACTCTCCACCCCAATTTGTCTAAATCTCACAAAACTGGTGTCATTCGTTTGTGCTCGATTTGTGCTGATTTGTGCTGTTGAAATGAACGTCAAATATATTTCCCCTTCTTAGAAATAACAAAAACCATTCTGGGCAGTGACGTCACTCTCCACCCCATGCCGTCCAAATCTATCCAAACCGGTGCCACTTGAGTCAGCTCCAAGTTTTCACTAACTTCATATTTCAAGCTGACTATGCTTAAATTTCAAAGCAGCATTAAGTTGAAACGGTGGCAGGTCTTTTTTTTTTTTACAGTGAGCCTAATCGTTCTAATTCGTTTGTGCTCGATTTGTGCCGTTAGAATATTAAACATCTGCCTATTCCCCACGAATATTCATTAATACTAATATTAATATTAATTAGGTCATATATTTAGCCTAAATTCTAGGTGGTCTCCACACCAAATGCTGCGTTTATTTGTGCTCGATTTGTGCCGTGAAAAGAAATCCTGGTTGTAACTAAAATTCTTCTTAAATAGGCCCATTTAAATGGGGGAAAAACAGAAACACTTAATATGCCATTATCTATAGGCTATATGTAACTGTAATTGCATGGTATTACTGCATTTAACAGCTAATATTATTATATTTTAATATTATGTTAAAGTTTTTCTGTCCCCCTTACAAACGATTATTTATCGCACTGCATAAGAAAACAAAAAGGACATAATGGACTGTAGAAAAAAAGATAAAATAGCCTTAAGCTCAACTGAATGTGTGCATACCAGGAAAATTTAAAAAAAAAAAAAAAAAAAGACCACAAAAAATTGATAGATACTGTATTTACATATCAACGAGGTAAAACTTTTTATTAATATTTTGCAATCAAAAACTCACATGAGCATGTGGTATGCAATTTTTAACACATTAAGTTATGATATGCAAGGCTATGTAGACATTTCATTTTATTTAATTCAAAGATATTTTAAACAAACACACCTTGGCTGTCCTTCACCCATAGCCTATTCCTCAAAGAGAAAATACAGCTGAGCAATATCATGGTAATGTTTATGCTCCGATTATTTCATCTGCAATATGCATAATGCAATACACATTTAAATAATAATAATAATAATAATAATAATAATACACAACACTACGTGAGAAAACAGTCAATGTCGATGGTAAAGTCGGGCTACTTGCTAGCTATATAAAAATGTACAAAGTAACGTTGTTACATTAAAGTGCCTGCATGCTTTACCGGATAATAGTTTTGTTGGTAGGCTATACCTTGGTATAAATTATTTATGGATCAGTGATATTTGTTACTTGAATATAAACTAGTTAATTTAGTCCTATGTTGCATTTTTGTAACAAATGAGATTAAATAGCAACAAACAAGAACAGGAATATGTGATATTGTGATATTATGTTCAGTATAATGATACAAATTGAGCACAAACGAATTAGAACAATTTAGACTCACAGTAAAAAAAAACAAAAACGGTCTCACCGTTTCAACTTAATGCTGCCTTGAAATTTAAGCTTAGTCAACTTGAAATATTAAGTTAGTGAAAACTTGGAGCTGACTAAATCTAAAATTTCAAGGCAGCACGAACACTAACTTTTTTTTATTAAACTGCGGCCGCGCTAAACAGGGTGGAGAGTGAACTTTTCATTATATTTAAGAAGATGTCATGGTTATTGTTTCTTTTAACGGAGAGTGACGTCACTGGCCCGTTTGGATTTGTTTATTTCTGAGGACGGGAAATAGATACAATGTAAATTTGAACGGCACAAACCAGCACAAATCGAGCACAAACGAATGGCACCGTTTTGGAACAATTTAGATTGCATGGGGTGGAGAGTGACGTCACTGTTCATAAAAAGTTTATTTTCGTTATATAAAAGAAGCGGTCATAGTTACAGGGCTTCTTTTAATGGCACAAACCAGCACAAATCGAGCACAAACGAATGACACCAGTTTTGTGCGATTTAGACGAACTGGGATGGAGAGTGACATCACAGCTACCGAAAATATTTTGTTTATATCTAAGGAAGGAAAATAGATACAGTGTTAGTTTTTGCAGCACAAATCAGCAAAAACGTAGCACAAACGAATGGCATAGTTTTGGTGATTATTTCTTTTTATGGGATGCCAACTTCACGGAGGTGATGAAGTTACTGTTTACAAACAAATGCTTGTAGAGGCATTTCTAGCTTCTTCACACACTCCGGAATGGCCATTTAAGTTGTATCCAGCCCAAATCATTTTGTATCAAGCAACAAATAAATCAAATAAAAATTTCTTTTTTTTTTTTTTTTTAAAACCGATGTTCATTATATTACATTATAGCAGATGTTTAGCTAAGTACAGTTGCTAATGAAGGGCTTGGGAGTGTTTGCTTCCTGCTTTTTCAGGCATCCTGGAAGAGAGCTGGTTTGCATTACATGATCAAAAATAAATAAATAAGTAAATAAAGAAAGAGAAAATGTCCAAAAAAGTGCTTTGTATGGGGTTGAAACACCTAGTTTGTTGAAGATTTGGGCCTTTAGATTTCCATCAGGATATGTGAATGAATGAATGAATGAATGCATTTTATTGTCATTATACACATGTACAATGAAATTAGACTTACGACTTATGGCAATTTATTGTTTCATGCAATAAATTGAAGGGATATTTCACAAAATGCAAATTCTGTCATAATGCACTCGCCATCATGTCGAGTTTCTTTATTCTGTGGAACACAAAAGATACTTTGAAGAATGTTGGTAACCAAACTGTTTTGGTACCCATTAACTTCCACTGTATAGACAAAAACACTGGCACATTTTTCAAAATATCTTCTTTTATGCTCCACAAGTATGTGAGCAGATGAAGACCGAAGACAAAATCATTTTTGGGTGATCTCTCTTTTAAGTACAATCAAAAGCAGTTGTTATTGTATGATAAATGTCAAATGTCATTACTTAACAGGTGTATATTTGAGCAACAAAAGAAAAAAAAAGTTTAATGTTTTACTTTTTTATTTTTATTTTTATTTTTTTTTACTATTAAACACTACCATTCAAAACTTTAGGGTCAGTAAGATTTTATTTAAATTAATAATTTTATTCAGCAAGGATGCATTAAACAGATAAATAAAGAAATGCAAAAAAAAGGATATGTGACCTGTGCACAGTGCTAGCAAATCAGTCGCAATGAGCGAATTTTCAAAAATTAGTTCTTTTTATTTTCACAAACTCCATTAAAAAAATCACTGAGTTGCACCTGTTGGAAGTTGATAGAGTCAGCAAAGTCAATTTTGAGAAAAATCGAGTTAAAGTTTTCTGAAGGTTCCAAAGCGAAATCATCTAGCAACGTTGCATATTTTCCTCCACTTCATTTCTTAATAATAATTACTATACTAATAATCACAATATAGCTATTTTTATTTAATCTTTGTTATAAAAATTAGAACAAAGATGCAAAATAAACAGTAGAACAAATATAAGAAAGAAACAAATTACTTTACATTACTTTTTCATCTTACATCTAAACAGGAGCTTTCAAGTAAGAAAAACAAAAAGGCTAATCAAATGTAAATATCACTTTAGTTCATTACAAATAAACTGATTATTAAAAGTACAAAAGCAGTTCAATCAAGAGCAGCGAGTGATTTACTCTTTTCTATTATTGTTAGATTTAACATTAATGAGACAGACGGTCTATATACAGGTGCATCTCAATAAATTAGAATGTTGTGGAAAAGTTCATTTATTTCAGTAATTCAACTCAAATTGTGAAAATCGTGTATTAAATAAATTTAATGCACACAGACTGAAGTAGTTTAAGTCTTTGGTTCTTTTAATTGTGATAATTTTGGCTCACATTTAACAAAAACCCACCAATTCACTATCTCAACAAATTAGAATATGGTGACATGCCAATCAGCTAATCAACTCAAAACACCTGCAAAGGTTTCTTGAGCCTTCAAAATGGTCTCTCAGTTTGGTTCACTAGGCTACACAATCATGGGGAAGACTGCTGATCTGACAGTTGTCCAGAAGACAATCATTGACACCCTTCACAAGGAGGGTAAGCCACAAACATTCATTGCCAAAGAAGCTGGCTGTTCACAGAGTGCTGTATCCAAGCATGTTAACAGAAAGTTGAGTGGAAGGAAAAAGTGTGGAAGAAAAAGATGCACAACCAACCGAGAGAACCGCAGCCTTATGAGGATTGTCAAGGAAAATCAATTCAAGAATTTGGGTGAACTTCACAAGGAATGGACTGAGGCTGGGGTCAAGGCATCAAGAGCCACCACACACAGACGTGTCAAGGAATTTGGCTACAGTTGTCGTATTCCTCTTGTTAAGCCACTCCTGAACCACAGACAACGTCAGAGGCGTCTTAGCTGGGCTAAGGAGAAGAAGAACTGAACTGCTGCCCAGTGGTCCAAAGTATTCTTTTCAGATGAGAGCAAGTTTTGTATTTCATTTGGAAACCAAGGTCCTAGAATCTGGAGGAAGGGTGGAGAAGCTCATAGCCTAAGTTACTTGAAGTCCAGTGTTAATTTTCCACAGTCTGTGATGATTTGGGGTGCAATGTCATCTGCTGGTGTTGGTCCATTGTGTTTTTTGAAAAACAAAGTCACTGCACCCGTTTACCAAGAAATTTTGGAGCACTTCATGCTTCCTTCTGCTGCCCAGCTTTTTAAATATGCTGATTTCATTTTCCAGCAGGATTTGGCACCTGCCCACAATGCCAAAAGCAACAAAAGTTGGTTAAATGACCATGGTGTTGGTGTGCTTGACTGGCCAGAAAACTCACCAGACCGGAATCCCATAGAGAATCTATGGGGTATTGTCAAGGGGAAAATGAGAAACAAGAGACCAAAAAATGCAGATGAGCTGAAGGCCACTGTCAAAGAAACCTGGGCTTCCATACCACCTCAGCAGTGCCACAAACTGATCACCTCCATGCCACGCCGAATTGAGGCAGTAATTAAAGCAAAAGGAGCCCCTACCAAGTATTGAGTACATATACAGTAAATGAACATACTTTCCAGAAGGCCAACAATTCACTAAAAATGTTTTTTATTGGTCTTATGAAGTATTCTAATTTGTTGAGATAGTGAATTGGTGGGTTTTTGTTAAATGTGAGCCAAAATCAACACAATTGAACCAAAGACTTAAACTACTTCAGTCTGTGTGCATTGAATTTATTTAATACACGGGTTTCACAATTTGAGTTGAATTACTGAAATAAATGAACTTTTCCATGACATTCTAATTTATTGAGATGCACCTGTATTAAGACCTACTGTAATCCATGGATCTAATATAATGTTACACATCAGATGTTTTTCCCCAACAGTTCCTCAGATGTTTACTTAAGACATAACAGATTATGTTTGCGTGAATACTTGCCAAGACAGATATTTTGAAATATTGTAATATGTATATCGGGAAGGAGCGCCGTATGAGAGACTTGTCTTTATGCGCACACTTTGGATGTGTCAGTCAGCACGATCATTTTGTTTACATCAGCATGGATTTGAACATTACATTTCACTGTGTGACGACCCTGAGTCTTCTCCGGATCCTATTGGGCAGAGTGTGGCCGTTTCTGATTGGTCTTCCTTATGTTAATTGTTTGATTAGTAGCATATTTAAGTGCAATTTATCTGTTAACTAGGAAGGCACTCTGTGCGATGTTCTCTCAGGAGTGGCTTTGACTCAACATGTAAGATCTTGTTGACTCTTTCTCTAGCTTTTGTTTTTCTTTGGCATTTCTTATATCAGGTAGTTAAAGTTTTGTTATATTTATTTCTTTGATTTTCTTTTATTAACCCTAGACTTATATTTGTTATTATTACTGATTGTTGCTTTATTAGTTTAATTCAATAAAATAGTTTGTATTGATCTTCTGTTGTCTGATCCCTCTTTTATGTTGCGGCTCTAAAAAAAGAAACGAGCTGGGTCGTAACAACTGGTTCAGACTCATGCCATCGAGAATTCACTATGAATATTCACAAAGCTGGAATGCAGCGCTTTACAACTATACCAAACTTGTGCTGAGTGGAAGCACTAGTTGTCAAGAAGTGACTCTCACAAAATTTACAAATATAGATCATTTTAGATGTTTAATTACTATTTGGAGCATTGGGATCACTAGACGAGGGCTTAATAAACTAATTTTTGTGAAAACTTTGACATTTTTCACTTTTTTGCCTGTAGCTCAAAATTAGCCCGTGCACATTCTTGGGGGGCACAAGAGAATACAAATACATAAATACATATTTTCCAACCCCAAACCTCTGAACAGTCTGTACCAGACTCTAAATCATAACTGTCACTTTATTATAACTTAATAATAAATTACTTCATATAATGTTTAACTGATCACTAAAAGCAGCTTGTCTGAAGAACTTGGAAGCATGATTACGGTGTGGTGTCAGTAATTTTATCTACATAAAACACACAAACAGACACACATACTCCTTCACACTTTCTGAAACAACAGATTTATATAGACAGGTTAACTTGGTGTTTTGCTAAACCTACATATTAAAATAATCCCTGCCACACCCTGACACACACACATGCACACACACATTTGTTTATCATGCTGGATATGTTTTTCTATTGTTCTTACTTCTGTTGTTGTTATATTGGGCATAATGACCCTTTATAACCCCTAAAACCAACGATTGCACAAACCTTTCATGCATTTTCATTAAGACATAATTTAATATGCTTATTAAGCTGTTTTCCTTGTTGGATGGTCTCCACAATGCAGGTGATTTCAGGTTTTGCATTTGTTCCTCACAAAGTAGGCAGCACACGCACACACTTACCTCTCCATGTTCTGTGCTTTCCACACTCTCCCCCTCCTTTCCTTCGTTTGCTTTTTCCTTCTCTCTCTCTCTTTCTGGTTCTGTCAGGGATTCACACTCGTCTTTCTCTGCCTCTTTCGAGCTCTTTTCTATCTTGTCGGGTGGAGAGGGAGTGGCTGTGGGAACAGGTTACGGCAGGTAAGGTCTCTGTGTGTGAGAGACTCTCTCTTTGAGCTGCTGCATATGAGGGTTTTGGGTAAGTTTGTACCTGGTTTGGAGGTGCACGGTGTGTTGTTGCAGCTCATTTCAGGTGTGGGAGTGTCTGTCTTAATGGCAGGTGAAGAAGCTCGTGAAGATTTCTTGGAGTCCACAGTAATCTCTGGCTTCAGTTCAGGCATGCTCCATTTCCCGTTAATGTGCTCAAACTCTTGCACCTGCACACAATGCAAAACATACCTGCTTCTTCAATACAGTAAAATCAATCAGTCAATCAATCAATCAATCAATCTATCAATCTATCTATCAATCTATCTATCACAGCTAGGTGGAGCAAAACAATAAAAGAATGCAGGGTTTTCAACACGTTTTACAGTTTAGCTATTTTACACTTAAACCAGGACAGGACACTTAAAAAGCAGCATGAGACATGATGCAATGGGCAGTGATAACTGTCTGAATGTGTATTTCTGTAGCAGTGGTGCTTAAAACTTAGCCAAGAAGATTTTATCAGCTGTATAAAAGATAAAGCATAGCATGGTAAAGCATCATTAAAAGATTAATATTAAGAACATTTGGGGTCAGTCAAATGTATTTGACAGAAGTCTCTTATCCTCACCGTGGCTGCATTTATTCAATCAAAAAGTACAGTAAAAACAGTAAAATTTTTAAATATTATTACAAATTAAAACAACTGTTTTCTATTTTTATGTATTTTAAAATGTAATTTATTCCTGAATAATTTTTCAGCAGCCATTACACCAAACTGGAGTAATGTTGAAAACAGTTGTGCTGCTTTATATTTTTGTGGAAACCATGACATTTTTTTCAGTATTTGTTGATGAATAAAAACCAAAAGCATTTATTTGAAACAGATTTTTTTTTTTTGTAAACTTTTGAATGGTACATCATTTGGTACATCAAATGATATATTTGATTTTATTTAGTCCAAAAGCCCTGTTATAACATTGAAATGTGGCAGACCCACACCGACCTTCTTCTTTACCAGAGACATGACCCCTATACGAGTGAGAACCGGCTGCCTGCAGAGCCCCTCGCGTGGGACACCGTCAGCAAACGTCTCTGAACCATCAGCCACCGGTTCACAGAGGTGCCTCATGAAGAGCGACACATACGCCCTGCCAGAGAAACAAAGTAAATGGAAAAGAGAAAAGTTTCCTTAGCAGTACCCAAGTCTGAAGTTTACACACTTCTGTATCGAATTACATTTTCCAAACACATTTACTGGTAAAGAAAGTCATACTTGAACTCTTTTTCACTCTTGCCGCGGAGGTCTCGCACGAGCCACTGGGAGGAAAAGGCGTCCTGAGCTGGCATCCCCCATCTCATGATGGCATTCAGGAAGGCTTTTCTCTGGCGTGTATTAAAGCCCAATACCTGACCATCACACACAGACACATGATTAAGCAGAATATGACAGATTACATTTTTATGTAAATTTTTTTAATCTAATCAGGCCTTATACGAAAAACAGACATGCTTTTATTGACATTATGAAACGTTACTGGGCAATTCTCAAAACTGGAAAAATGCAGCCCCGTTATCTCCAGCTGTATGTCAGTCAATTTAATTATGAGAGGCACGCATCCAGAGACGCTGTATATACTGGACACGCAGGCGACCTCCAGATAAGCAAACACTTGGAAAATACACTATAAATCACATTAAACTGTGACCAATAGGCTTATGTTGACTTTACACTAAGCATGCATCTTTTAATGGCCATTTACAATAGTTGTGCCAACACAAACAAACAAGTAAAGAATAGCTGCACGATACCTCAATGTTGCCGCCCACTCTGGCCAACAGGGGTGGCAGTGGTTTATCCTTCTCGTTTCGGAGCTGCCTGCGTGACTGTCTGCGACCTGGACGAGGGGAGAGGAGAGTCAGCCAAGAGATCAGTTCAACATGTCCATCTCACTGAGCCAGCATCAGGAAACAGGGTTACAGCACAGGAAGGATACATTATCCTGAACAGCTGCAATACATAAACTGTGAATGTGCCTCCAGAAGAATAGCAAAACCTGACAAAACCACAAAACGGCCCAACAGGGTGCCAAAAGAGACACAAAAGGAGCAAATAAATGACTTGATTAAAGTCTAAAAGGGGCCAAAAGATGTGTGGCTTAACAGTTATATTTGTACATTTGCGAGTGAAGCTTGCATGTGCAACACTCACTGTAAATACAGTAATAGCATCTCTCCTCAATAAACTGTATGATTGTAATCCACAGTTTTTCATAGTTTTATTATTATTTTTTATAATATTTAAGCTTTTAACATTTTAATACTTAACAATAATATATTTATAAATAAACATTAATAAATGCAGAAATTGTTTTAATAGTTTAATACATTGGTTAGGTGGTTTATTTATATACATATATATTTTATATTCCATTCCAACAATTTACAATATTGTTCAATCCATCAATGCATTAACATTAGCATCAATTCATGTTGCTATTCACATTAAGAACAAACATTTTTTACAGCATTAACATTAATATTAATTTATAAATATAATATTGCTTTATAAATGTAATATTGTACAAATACAATATGTGGATGCTGCAAACTGGTGGTGGTTGAGGAGATTCCCCCCTTCTATGTAAAGCGCTTTGAGTGCCCAGAAAAGTGCTATATAAATGTAAGGAATTATTATTATTATTATTAATATTGTTCTCATTCATTCATAATACATTAACTCAAGTTATTGACTCAAACTCAATTTAAGTCAATTTATACAGCTTAAAAAGTTAAAACTGTATTAGTATATGTAGAAATAGCAATAACCTAAATGAATTATTGTTAGTTCCTCTGAAACTCATTCTAACCTAATTATAAATAATTTAGAAAAAGGTTGGTTCATTTATAATAATAGTAACACTGTAGTATAGGGACCAATTCTCATTATTAACTAGCTGCTTATTAGAATGCATATTACTAGCATATTTGCTGTTTATTAGTATTAATAAAGCACATATTCTGCATGACCATATTCTACATCCTTAATCCTACCAAATACCTAAACTTAAAAACTACCTTACTAACTATTATTAAGAAGTAATTAGGAGTTTACTGAGGCAAAAATCATTGTTAATAGTTAGATAATGGTGAGAAATAATAATAAAATAAAATAAAGTGTGACCATAATAATAAAAATGATACTATATTATGATATTTTATTATTAGTAATAATATTGTGTATTAGGTTTATTGTTATTTATATTATTAAGAACAATATGTGAATGGGAATTGAGAGTGTGTCTGTTTGCTCCTCACCCTCAGGTCTCTCATCAAAGTCCTCATCTTCCTCCTCAGAGCCCACGGAGTATTCTGATTGGTTATCTGAAATGTCAGCATGCCACTCTGTAACAGCATACAGAAAAGAGCACTGTCAGTAATGAACACTCAGTACAAACCACAGTACAGAATATGTTTAGCAGTGGTCATTCAATTTCCATTCACTAGAACCCTCAAATAAAGCCCGACCAAAATCTTATATATCAGTTTGGCAACCCTCTCCAACAGTGGAAAAAAGACAGATGTGATCGTTTCATATTTGGCTCTTTTGTGACAAAATGTTCTGTATCTCCACTTATCTAACCCTGCACAAGCATTCTGTTCAAATTCAGCTGTCAGACAGAATAATTTAGTCCTACAGGAAAACACAGAGCTGTTTAAACCAAAATGAAAACCCACAAATGTCAATTATTGAAGCACAGGCCACTGTCAAATTTTTAAAAAGGCCACCAGATTGTTCTTTGTGCATATGTAATATATTCTGCAGAGGAGATGCTGCAACATTATGACCCTGCAAGTCAGGCTGCTTGGATACACAAAAAAAAGTATGTGTACCTACAGTTTATCTCAGTTATCTCTGTAATTATGCAGCCGTAAGCGCCATCACGAAACCATAAATTCTATATTGTTCCTTTTTGGAGAAAACCCCCTTTTTCATTTCTGTTATTTGTCTTTTTCCTGACCATTTTGTTTTTCTCTTTTTGACACATAAATGAAAAGCTGCCACACTTCAGCATCCCCTGGGTGTTGTGGATGTAGCCATTTTGAGTCAACTGCATGTGGCTGTTCTAACCTGACCAAAACAGCAGTGTGTGGGATGCAGTCTTTCTGTCCCACTCAATCAAAAGTAACGTAGTAAACCACATGCCAAAAATGCAGCTGCTACAAGATGTAATTTTGGAGATTTAAATGAGATAATATGCTGCATTTATATGACAAGCACAAACATGGTTTCTTGTAATAAAAGGCAAGAAAAATGGGCTAATTAAAATACTGTGGGGTCCAAAAGTCTAAAACCACACTGAAAATCTGGGATTCAAAATTCAATTTGACAAACTTAAACCAAAGAGACATTCTGACATAAAACGGAGAAATATTTCAGATGACTGACTCTTTTTAGGTCACTAATCAAATGATTGAATTTGTTACATAGATCATCCTTTGTACAGACATTCAGATGTTCTTCTGTTCAAGCACAAGATGCTCTTTAAATTGTTCTCAAATTACGCTGGAGAACATACAATTTACAAGAAAAAAAAAACCTTGCAAAGTTCATGGAAGTGCTGCTGTTACTGAAACAAACTGCAACATTCTGAAGAAACTATTGAAAATACTTTTCACTCAAATTGGTATGCTGAAAAAAAAAATTCTCTAGGAAGTGTTGTACTGTACCTTGGTCCTCTTGAGCCGCATCATTGTAGTTGACCTGTTTGCGGACTCTCTTTCCTTTGCCGAGATTGCGGGCCAGATCTTCCTGCTGCTGTTCATAGTGATGCCTCAAGAGTTTCTCCCAGTAATCAGGATCCACATTCTCTTCCTGCTTAATGATCTCTCTCTCGATCTCCTCTATCTGGACACACAACAACAAATGACACCAATAATATTATATGGAGAGGAAATAGAGAAAAAGTCTCCAGCTTTACAGATGTTTCTCCTGAAAAAAGACCCCAGTAATCTCCAGTATCCTCTAGAGTTTCAAAAAAGATCTGTATGCAAATATAAATATAACTCAAGCATTTCCAATCACATTCATGCAAGACTAAATTATCTGAGACATGCTATCTACGGTACTTTTATAGCTCTATACTATTACTCTATGTCAAAAAAAGTGTCTATTGTTGCACTACCGTTCAAAGGTTTGTGGTCAGTGTGATTTTTTTATGTCTCTTTTGCTCACCAAGGCTGAATATATTTGATCAAAAAACAGTAAAACCAGTAGCACTGTGAAATATTATTACAATTAAAAAAGTATATATTTTATATTTTAATGTCTTTTCAAATATACTGTCATTTATTCCTGTGATGGCAAAGCTGAATTTCCCACAGCCATTACTCCAGTCTTAAGTTCAGATATCATTGACAAACTTTAGACGTGCTAATTTGGTGCACTAGAAACTTTTCTTATCATTATCAATATAAAACTGACCACAAACTTGTGAATGGTAGTGTATATCTATTTCATATCAATTTTCATATCTCTTGAATTTTAGGAGAAACATCTGAGAAAAAATAAAACAAAAATTAAATATATCTGAGGCCTCCGTTATTTCTAAAAAAAAAAAAAATCCTCTGACAGGGAAATTTAGAGATATAAGCGGTACATACTTCGGATAGTTTTTATGGCTAATTTTTCATAATTATTGTTGAAATATTGGTGAGGCAATTAAATTTAGTCATCTTTTAAATTCCTTAAAAGTCCCACTCTTGGATACTCCACAAAAATATGTCCCACCTTGTCATCTTCTCTGACAGTGTACTGGGCCACCTTGAAGGAGCTCAGATACTCATTCATGTTCTGCATGTCAGAGTCGTCTGTGGCGTCCTGGCTGCGGTCTAGCAAACGCTCGATGGCAGCATTGTCATAGTGAATTACGCTGCTGTCATCATCCTTATTGTCCCCTGCTGAAAAAAAAAAGAAACAAACTGGTGAACCTTTAGTATAACAAAGTGTTGCAGAGAGTTCAAGAGCAATTTTTTTATAACATTTAAACAAAGATGTTCATTAGTTGACTAAATTACTAAATAATTTCCTGCTTCACTTATTTATACACATCAATCAATTTAATTTATCAATCCCACCTTCAATCTCATCCTTGAAAAGCTCCTCTGTGCCAAACTTGAGGATGTCGTCCAGCTCTTGTTTAGACATGGATCCAGCTTTTGAGCCCAGACCGGGCCGCACCACCAGGTGTGTGAGCATCATCTTCCTTTTGGCCACCTGAGTGATTCGTTCCTCCACCGAGGCCCGAGTCACAAACCGATATATCATCACTTTATTGGCCTGGCCAATACGGTGAGCTCGGCTGAAGGCCTGAGAGAAAGAGATAAGATTCAAAAGATGTTTAGCTTTGAAACCTCACACATGCTATTCTAAGTTTTAGTCCACTAGGTGACAAAGAAAACACCAGAACAAACCTGTCAGGTGTCACACAAGTAGAGTAGTACAGACTGTATGAGACACTCCTCTTTTTATATTTACCTGAATGTCATTGTGGGGATTCCAGTCAGAGTCAAAGATGATGACTGTGTCCGCAGTGGCCAAGTTGATTCCCAGACCGCCCGCTCGTGTAGAGAGAAGAAAACAAAACTGACACGCACCAGGAGCTGTGCAATCGACAGAAAAATAAATATGATTTAGATTTTTAATGAAAATGTTATTAAGTCATTATGTGGTAACAAGGAACTGTCATCCAGTAGAGATTTTGCTAAGCCGTTAATATAGTTTATTATAAATTGTAAATACCATTATATAAATATATCTATGTGGCTATCAGAGAGCAAGATGCTACATATGACAGTGATGAATAAACATGTGGGACGTGTCCCAAACAAGTCAAGATAAGGAAGAACTTGGTGTTAAAAGGGGTTTGACTGTTGTCGTTTGGATTTTTAAAATTCCTTAAAGTTATTTGAAATTGCTTACTGTGTGATATAAGATTTGCTCTTACATTTTGGCCACCCGAAAAGCCATCAAGTCATTATAACAAATAACATAATGATTAAAAATCTAAAAAAAAAAACACTAAAAAAAAACCCCTCACAATCAATCAACCTAAACACCACAAAACAGCAAAATAAATTCTCCCACCAAAGCACAATACAAAAGATATAATTATTGCACCACTGTTGTTCAAATGTTTATATATCTTTCAAAACTCTGTAACATTCAAATTCAACAATGATTCCAGACTTTATAAATCCTTTAAACAGAGATATGACAGCCCAACCATGTCTCTTCTCAAGTAATCTTGCCCTTGCAAATTGCAAGTTTTGCTTACCCAACAATAAAATAAATAAACTGCCATTTCAAGATAAGACATTTGGCATTTGGCATAAACTTTCCTCCACATCTGAAAACAACTGACTCAACAGCTACAAGAATGGATTGAGTCTTACAAACAAAGAAAAATAGTCTCTCTAAATTCACATTTATCATCAACATTTGGACTGGGAAGAGAGAAGAGAGAGAGAAGATGACTTTGTGATGACATCTAAATAGCTATTAAAACCAAATCTCTGGCTGAGTGGTTTTCAAACATTTCAGACCACCTTTGCTCAATTCAGACCATCTAAGTATCACCTAATGCATAATGTTATAATATACTTTTTGATGCCACATATCACCTGGAAGCACCACAGGATCATTACTAGAGATGTGCGAATAGCTGACTTGTCAACTAAACGGAAGTCGAAATTATTACTAGTCGAAATTTAGTAATTTTAATGGTACTTTTTAAAATTAATACATTATTTTGAAAAGTGGATATCTGCATTTTCATTCAGCACATCTGCTGCTTTTGCTGCTGTAAGTGTTGTAAATTATAATGGTTTGATGGAAAATTAGAACAACTTGAATAATAATGTATCTAGAGTTATTTGAGGTTTTGATTCATAGATTAAGTATTCAAAAAATGGATCGCATATACACACGTCTTCTGAGGGTTTCTTACTTTTATACTAGTTGACTAGTATTTAAACAACTTTGAAATTAATCGTAGCACACATCCCTAATCACTACTGTAGCTTATTCTCTAGCTGTAACCAAAACACACCACAGAGATATAACTCAGATCATTTATGTACAAAATACGCATATCTGGTGAGCTGCTCTTACCGTTGAATCTGTCAATGGCTTCCTGTCGGAGAGCTCCAGTGATGCCTCCATCAATTCGCTCATATTTATAACCCTCATAATCCAGGAAATCCTCCAGCAAATCCAGCATCTTGGTCATCTGAGGGGGAAACAGAGTAAGTACAAATAAGATCTAGTAAGACATGATGAAATCAAATTGCAAAATACTACATCTAATCAAATCAGACCATCCAAGTAGCACCTAGCTTGCCATGAGCTCCACATTAGATTGTAATGATTAGAAACACAAAGCTATTCAATTTGAAACAGAGTTGAAAATATGGTAAACTATTTAAAACCTTATATATTTTGTAATATTTTCACATTTCCAGAGTTGTGCTCTGCACCACCTGGGGGCACTAAACAACCATAATTTGGGAGCTTGTGTAATAGCAAATACAGTACAGCTTCTTATGTGTAAAATACAAGCTAAGTGAAAGTATTTACATGTGTGTTTGTACCTGAGAGAACACTAGCACTCGGTGGCCTTGCTCTTTCAGTTTTCTGAGCATTTTCTGCAGCAGCATGAGTTTCCCAGAAGCCTTAGTGAGGCCTGCACCTTCATACGCTCCACTTGGTGTTTTAGGAGCTTCCTGTAACACAACAAGAAAGCCTTTGATACACATGTGCACAACAAAAAACCCTATAAGCCTGAAACCCCAAATACTAAACACAAGCATTAACTATTATCTTAAACATATTAACTATTCTATTAAACATTTTGACAGCATTCTAATACAATTTTCCAACAGCAGGTGGCAGAATTTCAAGTTAATTTAGCACCAATATAAGATTGGACCAGAAAGAGTGAAAACCCCATCCAAATTACAAGTTTTTTTGTTGCTGTCAGAAATACAGAGTGTGTTCTTACAGCAGAAGCGACGGGGAAGAGGTAGGGGTGGTTGCAGCACTTTTTTAGGTCCATCATAATGTTGAGCAGTGACACCTGGTTCCCTCCTCCCTTAGAATTCAGCGCCTCGAAATTACGCGTCAGAATGAACTTGTAGTATTTTCTGTTTATACACAGTGTGCACACAAAAACATATGAAAAAAAGGCTAGCACGCATAATAAGAAATTTATTTAAACAAATTAAATATTTTTATTACTTTCTATTGCTGATTATTTTGAGATAATAAATATGTCAGCACATTTTGTTTATGAAATAAATGCTGTGGGACTTACTTCTGCATCGGGCTGAGCTCCACTCGGACGATCAGCTCAGTTTTGGCCGGCATGTTCTTAAACACATCAGCTTTGAGTCTCCGGAGCATGTGTGGGCCGAGCAGGTCGTGCAGTTTCTTAATCTGGTCCTCTTTAGAGATGTCTGCAAACTCCTCTAGAAAACCCTCTAGATTACTGAGGGACAGAAATAAAGTGATGTAGTAAAATTATTTTGAGTGTTAAAATGTGTTTGTGTTGATGTGTGCAAACAGTGGCCTCAAAAAGTATTTGGACACTTCAGCCACACTAAAAATGTTCATCATTGCATTACATAACATAATACGACTAAATACTTTTTTGGGACACTTTTATAGTCTGTTTAAGAATATAAATGTGCTTTTATACGTATGGTCATACTTGAAGCGGTTGGGTGTCAGGAAGTTGAGAAGGTGGAAAAGTTCTTCCAGGTTGTTCTGGAGTGGAGTTCCTGTTAGCAGCAGCTTATGGTCTATCTTGTAGTCATTGAGTCTCCTGAAGAACTAACACACCACAACAACTGTCTTCAGTTAGTAAAACGCATACATACACATAAAAAATCTGTATTTCACTTCATGGGAAATATACAAGGTGCTTACTATAGATTTAGTATGTAACCATGATGAGCAGCACTTGCCAATCACAAACTATTTTGTATCTTTTTGCAAAACGTGTACAAATAGGAGTAAAATTAGTTGTGAATTTTTTATTTTGAAATGTAATTTCTGAATGTGTAGATTATTCTTAATATAGATCATCCTACCACTTAAAAAGATTGGGGTCAGTAAGATTTTTTTTAAAGCAATTAATATTGGTTTTAAGCAAGGACACGTGTATTATGGTTTTCACAAAAATATTAGGCAGCACATCTGTTTTCAATATTGATAATATTAAAAATGTTACTTGAGCAACAAATCAGCTTATTAGAATGACTTTTAAAAGATCATGTGACACTGAAGGCTGGAGTAATGGCTGTTGAAAATTCAGCTTTTTCTTCAAAATATATTATAAAATATATTAAAATACAGAACTGTTACATCATTCAAACAATTATTATTGTATTATATATATAATTTGTTTCTTCATACTAGAAAGTCAAAGTACAAAAATATGTATTTTTGTCCCCTCTTTGAAAATGTGTAATGACTTTATTATAATGGTTTATAAAAGTGCTGGTTTATTTCTGTCATCCTCAATCTATCATGCTGCAAAGAACCGAAGAAGTAATTTCCTGTCCTGTTTTAAATTAGGATGAATCATGCAAAAACACACGCACTCTCTCAAACCATACAAAACTTGGTGTACCTTGGACTGGTTGTTTTTGAGGCGGTGGGCTTCATCCACTACAAGACAGGCCCAATCAATGGACTTGAGAACGTTCTGGTCTATGGTCACAAGCTCATAGGACGTCAACAACACGTGGAACTTAATGGGCGCTTCTCTCTGGAGGAATGATGGTGTAGAAAATGAAAACAATGTTTAGAGTAAAATCACTTATTCCTATAGCACCAAATAACATCCTTTCACTCTTCTCTCATACTATGGCTCCCCTCCTTCTGAAACACTTCTCTTGATTTTCCTTCTCAAATTGTCCATCTTTGCATTTCACCTCTCCAATCAGCAGTCATTCCTTCCCTTCCAGCGCTCATCTCCTCTCCTTCTCACCCGTAATTTGAAGGCTTTCTTTCCTCCCTTCACCACCGTGTCGTCAAAGGTGAATTCGTTCTCACGGATGATGGCTCGGCTGTCCTTGTCTCCGGTGTAAGTGACAACATAGAAGTCAGGAGCCCACATCTCAAACTCTCTCTCCCAGTTAATGATTGTGGACAATGGAGCGCTCACCAGGAACGGCCCTTTAGTGTGTCCCTGGAGAGAGAAATGGACAGAGACATGGAAGCATGCACAGAGAGGAACAGGATGGGAGAGAGAAATTTAACATGAGGTTTAAAAGTTTACATGTCATTTAAAATACACTTTTGTAACCTTACTGTCACAGACCTCTTTAAATAATGAGTAGAGGAAAACAATAGTCTGGATGGTCTTGCCCAAGCCCATTTCATCAGCCAGGATGGTGTCTGTTCCCTGCGCCCAGGAGAACCGCAGCCAGTTCAGCCCCTCCAGCTGATAGAGATGCATTGTCCCTCCTGTCTCTGTCACAAAGTCTGGCTGCTCTTCATACTTGATTGTGGGCTGAGGGAAGAGAGATAGGTAGAGAACTGATGAGAAAAGACAGAGAGAAGGGTGGTCCTACATGCTCTAAAAGCTAGAACGCACTGAGGATTTTGAGCTAGAAAGCAGATGTGACAAAAAATACAACATCAGAGGAAGTTAAAACAGATGGCAAGAACTGGCAAGACACAATTTTGTAGGCTACTGACAGGCAGGCAGTATGAGAGAAAATATAATCAGATAAAGAATACTGGACAAAATGAATCAACAGCTTAAAAGAGTGGCTCTCAAACTGTGGTATGCTACACAAATCAATAGTTTTAAATCAGGGGTGCCCAGTCCCATTCCTGGAAGGTCAGAATCCAGTTTAGCTCTAACTATGATAAAACACACCTGAACCAGCTAATCAAAATCTTTAGGTTTCCTAGAAACGTCCAGGCAGGTGTTGGATGTTAGCCCTCCAGGAGCAGGATTGGCCACCTCGTCTTAAAATGTAGACATTAGATTATTGTACAAAAATAATATTAACATTGTATTCCATTTGGAATTTTATATTTATTTTCCCCAATCTATTTATGATTTTAATATAGCTTTGTGTCTAAGGCTGTGAATAGCCTACATTTCTCTGTAATACAGGACGTGAATATTTAAGATGCTGAGCATTGTCTATGCAGGCATAGCACCACATGCCACAATTTATTATACAATTAACACTGAAAAGAAAGCAGCAGACAACTGAAGCGATCAACAAAAGGTGAGTTATTGTTATGTTTGGCCTTAAATTATGTAAGCAACTAGAAGCTCATTTTCATGAACTGAACTGCAGAATTTGCATATTAATGTGCTACATTGTGACAGTGTAATTCTTTCTAAATATGATCATTTTGTTGTATGTTTCTTTTTAGATGCACATACTGTATAAGATTTTTCTGATGTAATTATGAAAAAAATGCTTGTTTTAAAAGTTTTTTGTATTAACAGAAAATACAGTTACTGATATATTAAATGAATTAACCACAATTTATTTTGTGATTACATAAGTTTTGAAAACTATGTTCTTCAATAAAAGCAGTAGTCACTGAGAGGGGAAAAGAAATATGATTTCAGTTCAAATCATGATTTGATGTGTTTTTTTTAGCATTATTAATAAACTATTAATTAATATTACATAGTATATTTAATTTACTAAAGTATTATATTAAAATTATTAAAATATTATTAATTGTAATTAATTAAACTATTCATTAATAATTAAATGAAACACTTCATCATATCCTCATACAATGGTTGAGAAGCACTGATCTAGCAGCAGCATGATTTATCTTAACTACAGGATATTGCCAATTTTATTTAAAAAATAACATTATACATTACAACCAGCTGCTAAAAAATTAGGGGAACACCATTCTGACTAGGATGTACTTGTTTGACTTAACCACATATTTCAGTAAAAATGTTACTTGGCCATAAAAATATTATCCAAGAACCACTGGAATAAAAGACAAAGGTGACACCAACATCATTAACAGGTGTGCTTGGAGCGTCATCATTCTCCTCTCTCCTCCTCATCTTCCTTGGCTTCTCTGGGTCTTCCTTCATCACTTCTTCCCTGTGAGGAAAAAAAATAACAAAACACTGCTTATTCCATCATGCAAAATATATTGCTACAAAACAAATATTCTGTGAGAAATCAAACCCTTGTGACAGTTTTCTGAAACATCTATATATAACCGCACCTGTGTCTCCAGTACACCGCTTTGTGCGCACCGAACTCAGGGATGTCCAGCTCATCTCTCTCCCAGGTGCACTGGTCATAGGTCAGATCTCTCCATTTAACCAGGTAGTGGTAGTTGCCCTTCTTATCCACGCTGTACACACACACACACACACACACACACACAGACAAGCATTAAATGTAATATTCTGACAGTACAAATTATTATTATATACAGTATAATGTGGTAGATCAACACAAAAAACACACACCTGTGACTGATTATCCTGTGCACCATCATCCACTCAGGCTTGATGCCATATCGGTAATATTTCTCCTCCAGAATGGCATATTGAGGGTCTTTGGCCCTCCGCTTCTCACTCTTTCCGGAATCCTCCTCTCCCCCAGAGCCATAGTCCAGACTGGGCGGCTCGTCCATGTCCGTTTTCCTCTGATAGTTTCGGAACATCACAGAGTGGAAGATTTCGAGCTGTGGAAGGACAGATATGGATAAGGGAAAAGTCTGTATGTCCCATAACATTTATGTCTGTCTCACACTGTCTTACTCTCGCACCTGTAGCTCTGTGATCCAGGTGCAGTGCCAGTAGGACTGGCCCGCTAGCTTCACAAAGAACTCTCTCTCTGGACGACCCTTCATTGGCGGAGGAAGCGGTGCATCAGGGGGTGCATCTGGGGGTGGAGGGACAGGAACAGGGTGTGGGGGATCACCCCATCGCCAGTGCAGAATTTTTTGCACTCGCCCTTTGATTGGTGGACACTGAAAAACAGACAACTGAAGATCATAAGAAACCTTTCCACTAGACGGATCATTGATGAATTTGTAATGCATTAATTACAAATTAAAATTCTCAAGTCTATTTTCCTTAAGTAACCTAATAAATTAATTAGTCCCCTCAAAACAATCTCTCGAGCCAAAACCAACCACAATAATTTTGCACCAAACCCAAATCAGCACAAGTAAGCTCAACTCACTTACCTCAACTGAGCTCATCTCAAATCAACCCTTCTGTTTATATACTATATATATATAAATATACACACACACACACACACACACAGATGCTATTTATTCCTGTGATGACAAAGCTGACGTTTCAGCATCATTATTACAGTGTTTAGTGTCACATGATCTTTCAGAAATCATTCTAATATGCTGATTTGGTGATCAAGAAACATTTCTTATTAATATCAGTGTTTAAAACAGATGTACTTCTGTAAACAGATGAACTTCTGTACAGATGTAATTTCACTCATTTTAAATTAAAAATAACATCTTTACTTTGCTAAGACTAGTTTTAGCATTTTATGTATTCTAAACACTCACAATAAAACATTTTCGCACATTTTTGCATATTTTAACAAAATTCCAGCTTGACTGATAATAAAATTACAAACATTCTGTTCACAACAAGTGATATTTACCTTGAATCTCTTTCTTTTCTTCACACATCACAAGTCTCATATTTCATCTCAAGCATGCTCTTCACTGACAGTGTTGTCTTCATGGTAACCAAGTACACTAACTTTTGAAAAAACTTTATTAGGGCCAAAATTGTTTGTTGTGGTGACTCCACAACTGTGGGTCAGTAAATCATTTATTTCACAATAAATATTGAAATGGTTTTATGTTTGTATTATCATAGTTTTAATTTTTAGTTTAAAATGTTTGGGTCTGAGATATGGGAAAAACAATAAACCGCTTGAAAAGTACAAAATGTATTGTTTTTAAGAGACTTTCAATACAACAAAAAGAAATAAACATTAAGCCCTGCGACATAAAATTACTCACAGTGCAGCGTGGACAGAGCCACTCTCCATTGGGGATCTCGGGCAGTGGGGGGTTCAGGCAGTGAATGTGATACGATGACGGGCAGGAGTCACAGCACAGCAGCTCTCCTCCATCTTTACACACGCGACAGAACTCCATGTGATCATCCTCTTCCTCCTCTCCACCCAGCCCTGCCTCCACATCCCGGACATCGTCACACTCCTCTTCAAAGTCCTCAAAGTCTTCTTCCTTTGCTTCCCACTGGATGCCTTCTTTCTCCTGAAAAAAAACATGCACTTTCATTACAATGAAGATCCTATGAAGAAATACAGGAACTACAAACTGAAAAATTCTGTTTCATCTTATATTATCTCCAAGACAACAGTTTTTGATGTTTTTTGATAATCTTCTCATATAAAAATGTGACTCACGCAGTGAGGGCAGCTCCACTTGCCCTCGGGGGCTTTCTCAAGTTCAGGCTCAAGGCACACCAGGTGGTACGCTCGAGGACAGGTATCGCACAGAATGATCTCTCCTCCCTGCTGACACACTTCGCAGTAGTCCTGATGGTCAGTCTCATAGCCATCGCCATCCTCATCACCCAGCACTGAGAGAAACAGGGAGCAAGAGATTACAAAAAGATTACAAAATTAATTTTAACCCTCTGATGCAGAATATCCACTATATTCAAAAGTGATTTTAACCATTTAAGGCACCAATATACTTCAAACTATATCTGAGAACGAACTGGTGTAACGTCATTTCAAACAAAAATCAGGTTTCTGGAGTTCAAAACAGCTTTTCTTTCCAGAAAAGTTAGCCCTGGCTTGGAAACAGCTTCACTCTACCATTGTTTAGTGGCAATTACATAACAGGCAGGTGTGCATTGGGGCCTTCTTTGACATGGAAATCTCACATCCATGAGTAAAAACATGAACACACGAGAGAGAAGCTTTATTGTAGAAACTGAAGTAGTAATTCTTATTGAAAGCAGCACTGACACTGTTTTTTATGTTTCAATGCTGTAAAACTGCTTATTTTAAACCAATCTATTATATGAAGTGCTATATAAATAAACCTGACTTGACTAAAGCACCAAATTACTGAGATGGTGCAAACATATGCACATTGCTATGACCAGATTTTGTTTTTGACAGGAAAGTGTACAGCACATATTTATATATTCATCTAAATGTCGCTCTCTCAGCAACGTGGATGGCATCAGCATTTTTGCTAACAGTACAACGCTGCAGAGGTATTCAAATCTCTTTTTACCTCTAAGCAAAGAACTTAAGCATAAGTAGAGGCCTTAAGGGTGTGCATCCAAACCACTATGGCCGATTATCTTTGGTACTTATCCACAATTCTATGGTGATGAACCAAGAAATCTTAATTGCAATATCCAATTTTGAATAATTATGAATCATTCTGGAGGGGGGAAAGATTGTGTTTGATTACATTCTTTATTTCAAGATAAGAGGATTTTTTTAAATGCATACATCAGAGGGTTAAAAGACTTTATTTTTAAAGAGATTGTTTTTAAAGAGAGAACCAGTACATTGATAAGGAAAAGTAAATGTCTAACCCTTTTTCTTCTTCTTTGCCGGGCGACCCCTTTTGTTCTTCTTGACCCGTCCCGAGCTGTCAGAGCGGACTGAAGAACTGTGAACGCTGGAGTTCTCCTGCTCAGAATCGTCCTCATCCACCTCCTCACTCTACATTACAACCACACACACGCTCAAACACAACCACTGCACCCAACACACATTTATGTACACACGTTTTACACACAAACTCTCACCGAACTGCTCTTCTTCCTCTTGTTACCAAGCGCTCCCAGTTTAATGCGCAGAGGAGCCATTTTCTTGGGTTTTGGCTTCTTCTTATCTGAGACACGAGGACTCTTACTGCGTTTCTTGTAGCCAGGACCTGACGAAAACCAATACAAAGGCAATATTAAAATTAAATAGTATTTTCTCTTGATGCATTAAAAAAACATTAAAAACTAAAATCAGTTGTTTCAGGTGCTTTTAGGTGAATTTAAGCATTATGAATATACATTTTGAGATTTGTATAAAACTACATTTAAAAATTTTATTAAATCAGTATTTTTAAATATTAACTTTAAATGAGTGCAAAATCAACCTTAATGTAAAAATATGAGCATGCAGGGCTCTACACTAAGGATTTATTTATTTTATTTTTTTTAATTTTTACTTGCCCTGACTAAATATTCACTGGCCCTGCTGCAAAAAAATAAACTAATTAAATAATATAGTCATTGATTTAGTTGTTTCTGAACCACGTAATTTTGTGTTGTAATATATAAGGTTATTACACCCAAATTTTAGGTACAATTTTTTTTAAGAAAACCAGAATTCTAAATGTGGTTTTATCAGATTTAATTAAGTTCAGATTTCAGTTTTCGAACTGTATGCAAATGTGTGCATATTTAAAGAGGTAGTGCCTCATTTACATATTTAAACATAACATTTCAATAAACTTGTAATACAAAACAATTATCTATTGTGATTAAATAACTGGGGAAAGTACTGTGATATCTATTAGTTACATTTTTCCCCCTTTATCACCTGTAGTGTATTAAAAAAAATCACCATCAAATCTACCATCAGTTGCCATCAATCCTACAAAAGCATATATTTTTGATGCTATGTGTTTATATAACAAAGCAAACTAACAAATCCTGTACTGAAACCCATACAGCTACCCATTCTCTCTGACCTCTCACCTTTGCCCTCTTTGGTCTTGGCCTTGCGAAGTGGTGGTGGCTGAGGTGGAGGTTCAGGGGAGGCTGTTGCTGCGGAGACCTGCTCAGCAACGGCTGCTGCAGCGGCGGCTGCAGCAGCAGCAACGGCTGCTGCCGAGCCTTTGAATGGATTATTGGAGCTGAACTCCCGCCATTTGGCCCCCAGAATGGTCATCATCTTGGACATAGGGATTTTAGGGTTCTTCTTAGCAATCATGGGTCTGCAGAGGACCATATGTTTAATACAAAAATGTTGCTGCAAAGGAACTACAATGTATGAATCCTCTGGTGCAGGTCAGTACCTCATGAACTGGCTGAAGGCTTTGTAGTTGGTTAGTGTGCGGTAATCTTCTTCTGTGAATGTGTGATCGACATCCTCCAGTCCCCACTCCCTAGCCAGCTGGGCCGACGTTTTCATCTCTACCGGCTGGAAGAGAGGCTTCATCATATGGCTGTCACAGTGTGGATGGGTAATAAATATCTGGAAACATCTGTGCCCTAGACTCCACTACATGTTAACTGGATCAGTAATTATGTGTGTTGTACATTATCGTGGACATGCAACAGCTACAAACACCATATCACAGTTTGTACTTGTCAATCTTAATTTCTGGATACAAGTGCAAGAAGAACCTCTGATGATGTGTTTGCATATGTGTTTGGGAATGTGTGACGTTTTTATCTGCAAACACATTATATTGAGGGAAATTTCTTGCATATACAGTACTAACACCAGCTCAGCAGATAAAAACGGTATCTTTTGATAGACTGTAAATACTAACAGCTATTCTAAATTTATTAAAGGGATAGTTCACCCGAAAAAGAAAATTCTGTCATCATTTAATCACTCTCAAGTTGCTCCAAACCTGTATGAATTTCTCTCTTCTGTTGAACATATAAGAAGGTATTTTGAAGAATGTGAGTGACCAAACAATTATTGGTCCCCACTGACTTTCACAGTATGAAAAAAAAAACACTATGAAAGTCAATGGGGACCAGAAACTATTTGGTTACATTCTTTAAAATATCTTCTTTTATGTTAAGCAGAAGAGAGAAATTATACAGGTCTGAAACAACTTGACGGTGAGTAAATGATGACAGAATTTTCATTTTTGGAAAATCATAAGTAAATAATTCAAAATGATCAAAATTATGGCAGCACCCACTGGCCCTTGCATTTGAGTAATTAAATTATGTATGCTTGGTCAAATCGAGGGAATTTATCATGGGTTTGAACTCTTTTGAACTCTGTTGTTTTGCTGTAGCTGGTATTCTAGTTTTGTAAGAAGTCAGTGTTAAGGTGATTAGTTTTCCTCTGGTGAACTTGGATCCTGTTAAATAAAAGCAAGTTCTCTCCCTACAAATATATATATTTTAAATAATTACATAAAAAATTGATACTTTAATCCTAGATTTGAGTTAATGTGAGTTAACTCATTAAAGAAATTGTTCACCCAAAATTGTACTAACCTTCAGTTCATCCAAGATGTAAATGAGTTTGTTTCTTCTTTCCTGATTTGACGTTTACACTGGACAAAAGCAATATTATGGGTAGAGGACTCATATTTTATCAATGTTTATAAGTTAAAAAAGAATTAATGATGAATTTGTTTATTACAAACACACAGATTATTGCTTCACACGATCTTAACTGATGGAGTGGAGTCATGTGGAATATATGCAGATTATTGTGATGTTTCTTTGTTTGTTTTTTAACGGCATGCCAGTTTTTGTGGCTATTTTCATGGCATGAAAATTTTATAGTAAAACTATGAGTTTTTACAATCTATTTTCGCTAAAAACTATATTTAGTTTAACTTTGTTAAAAAATTCTTCAAAAGTGTTAACTTAGTAATAAAGGTTTCTCGCAGAGTTAAAAACAGCACAATCTAATAAAACACGCTTCTTGTGTAAGGGGTTTTGAATATTGTGATGTTTTTATCATCTGTTTGGACTCTCAATCTGACGACACTCATTCACTGCAGAGGATTCATTTTTGAGCAAGTGATGTAATGCTAAATTTCAGGCAAATATTTGGGTGAACTATTCGTTTAATGAGTACACTTAATAAAGTTACCTAGTACACATTAATGCATATCTAAGATTAACGTATCATTTTTATGTAATTATTTAAAATTCTTATTTGCATGGCGAGAACATGCTTAATTTCAACAGGCTCCAAGTTCACCAAAGGAAAACTAATCACCTTAACACTGACTTCTTACAAAACACGAATACCAACTACAGCAAAACAGTTCAAACCCATGAAAAATTCACTGCTGTGGATCCATTGGTGAGCAAGTAATGTAAAGCTAAATTTCTCCAAATCTGTTCCGATAAAGAAACAAACTCATCAACATCTCGGCTGGCCTGAGGGTGAGCCAATTTTCAGCAAATATTCATTTTTGGGTTAACTATTTCTTGAATCAGTTTTCGGTTTTACCACTCTAAGTCAGGTAAACTAATTCAGCTTTACACTTTATAATGAGCTGACTGTGTTTGATTTGGATACAAAGGAGAATAAGGAAAAGCACACAACCTGTATCAGCAAAGTTGATGGGAAATCTCAGCAGGCAGAGCAAGAAAATGCATAGAAAGTGCTAAACGATAACCTTTGTGGTCTCTTCGTGTGTGCTGTCTTCATCCTCTTTCTTCTTTTTCTTGGTTTTCCTCTCTTTTTTGTCCTTGTGTTTCTTCCTCTTTTTCTTCTCTCCTCCATAATCGCTAGCAGCACTGTCAGAGTTCATGGCATAGTCCGGCTCTGAGTCTCTCTCTACATCACTGTCCTGCAAGAGACAGAAAAATAAAATCAAGCTTCAGAATAAATAATTGTCACTATAATGCATTCATTAAAAGCATTAACTATAAAAAATAATGTAACAATAAATTAGTGCAATTATCTTAATAATTATCTCCATTCAAAGGGCTCTTTTCAGAAAATATTGATATATATGACTAATTACAATTCAATTTGTAATTTGATTAATAATCAATCAACAGTTTGGAAATTACTATTAAATAAAATTTTAATGAAAAAAAAAATGCATTTCAATATTAAAAAAAGAAGAACACATCAATGACATACTATTTTTTTCCGCTTGCGTGCTTTGGCCATCTTCCCCTCCTTGTCCTTGTTTTTCTTTTTCGTCTCTTTCTTTTTTTTAGGGCCTCGTTTCTTTTTCCCCAGGTTGTCCCTGTCCAATGTCTCACCAATGTCGTCTCCATCATCTAAGTGAGAGAGATGCAGGGAAATGAGGGAACACGGGAGGACTGACGAAATGAAAGTGACCATAATTCTTTTTAAACCCTCTGAGGTATCCTTCAAATCATTTCCACTTCAATTATTGAACAAGAGCGGTGCGGAGACCGTCACACAGGAAACATAAGTCATTCCACTTCTGACTTGAACTAAGCTGTAGGACTTAATGAATTAATCTCACAAACATGATTATCAACATGACCTAATTACGACTCTCCGAAAGCTATTTACGGAGTGAATTTTAAGACGGTGATAAATATTGTATGCAGCGCTCCATAAGATGAGAATTTCAGGTCATTGTGAGTAGAAGAAATTGCTTTAAGTAAAAATATATAAGGAATAATTAAATAATGCAATAACCCACTTTTTCTTTCACAAAATGTTCAAAATAATTTTCCTTTAAACAAACAGTCAGGTCACCTAAAAAAAATGTGCTAAAAATGGTATCTATTCTAAATAAGGTACCTGTATTATGACAAGTTTGACATGCTTCCATAAAAGGTGCTTTGACACAGACTTCATCTTTCAGAGGGGCAAAGTGGAGTTAAACAGCTCTAGTCATGTGACTATTTACAGCAGCCATGTAACATGGTTCAGATGTCTGTTCTTTTATTTAAAGCAAACAGCTCTGTGTGGAACACATAAGCAGCTCTTTTTTTTAGCTCATTTAAACTCAAAAGTACATTTTGGTCATAATATTACCAAGTCCAAAATATAATTTGACTAAAACAACCTAACTACATAAGTTTACACCAAAGAAAGATATTTTTAGGGTCAGATAAGATAGAAATGCCTCCTCATGGTAACAAGTACACCTTCTCACTTTCACTACTTACGCTGTACCATTCACCCTAATAGAGATTTCTTGTATAAATGCGGATATATACTATCCAGAACTATCGCCACTGCGCTGCGATAAACGAGTTAGATTTGATTGTGTCTTTGTTGCTGGGGCGCGCATTGAGAGCCCTTTTTTCCCGTTCGCTGCAGCCGGGGGCGGCAGTAGCACGCACTCGGGGCTCGGTGATCGAGAGGCCGCGAGCCGAGCTGATGCTCCCCTTGTCGTGAACTCTTGCACCTGGGGAGCAGACCACCAGATGAACCGCAGCTGAAGGTCGCGGGGGTCAGACAGGACGCGCGTGCTAACTGATTCACGTGCGCTGTGGGAACGCGCGAGACAGCGGTTACGCACTAAACGAGGCCCCAAATATGACCACAAACATCAGCACAGTGTGACACAAAAGTTAGAATTAAGTTGTTTTTAAAAGTAAAATCTCACAAAACAGTGTAATCGTATAAGGACTAAATTTCTCGTAATAATAATATGACAGAGCATCAGTTTAAGCAACATGTTATTAACTAAGCTTTGTGGCATTTTATGCTGTGTGGCACATTAATCGACGGAATAGTGGAAACTTTGGACTCATCACTATCTGTGCCATAGATATGCATAATAATATAGCGCTTTATTGACATATTCAAACACTCAAAACAGCCCGAGGGCTGGTGACAGCGTACAAACTGGCTTTTTGCAAAGTGAAAGCATCGCAGCACACAGCTCTCTGCCCTGTACTGAACCAGGCGGCAGTGGGTCGGGTCAAGTTTATTTACATTGTCACAATCAAAGCGGTTAGTCCTGACGCTCACGCCTCTTTCTGACCCGCATTTAGATCAATGCATTGTTACATTATTCTTTATCTGCTTAAGTGCTAAGTCTGTAACCTTCAGGGCACACAAAAAACGACATGGTGGTGGCTTAATGATCCTTTGTATTATCACAGCTGGAGATGAGAAGGCACCATCATATGACAGACCTGATGAATGACGGGACAGAGAGAAGGGGGATCGGTCAACTTCAGCCAAACTCTATGCAACTCTTTGCCGAAATGCACGCGGGTAAATAAAGCAAACGCCAAAATTCAGAGAAGCCCGAATGAAGTGGGCATTAGCGCAGATGTCGCTGTCGCAGTTTGAGGAGCATTCGCGTTTGTTTCGGTGTGTTTTTGCGCCCCGCGCGCGCTCCGCGGACTGTACGGTACCTGGCGCGGCTCTTGCTGCAGTTTCTCTAGGCGCCGCCGGCGAGTTTATGTCGCTTGCGTTCTCGTCCAGGTCTCCGTCGTCTTCTTCTTCTTCATCAAAATCTCCTCCCTCGGAATTAACCGCCGTGCCCTCATCTTCCTCACAAGAACGGAGAAGAGAGGACATTATATTCCCGTCGGTGACTCCGTTCCGCGAGATCTAAAAGTGTATTCCTTGCGAATTATGATATTTATTTAATATTCAAATCGACACACAAAAAGTGGGGGGCGTTTTGGAATATTTTACACTACAAGGCAGAGAAACAAAGATGGCCGCCCTTATATTTATTTTTTAACAACCCCCCCTCCCCACCCCCCCAATAAGAAAAATCCCCTTACATAAAAATGGCTGACTATATTATTTCAGAACGCCCCCCCCCCTCCTTTTTCTCTCTCTCTCTCTCTCTCTCTCTCTCTCTCTCTCTCTCTCTCGCTCTCCAGTCTCCCCTCCCTCCTTAAAAATAATCACATTGTTACTGGAGGGGGGCGTATAGCTGATTGCAACTTGTATTTCAGCTCGTTTTATTGTGTGAGCTTTCGCTCTCTGCCTCAGACTTGCCTGGTAACTGTCTGTTTTTCCGAAAGTGCGCGCAGTAACGCCCGCGCGCACTGTACGCCGAGCACTGACGAGCGCAACGCGAATCTAACAAACATGGCCACCTTAATATTCTTTTAAGGCCCCCACCTTTGTAAAAACAAATCCAAAAAGAACAAGAAAAAAGAAAAAAATTTGTGGAGCGAAGGGGCTGATGTGGGGTTGGCTAGAGGGGGAGCGCTGCCGCAGCCATGCCCACACTTACATCATGTTGCATTGCTTAAAAATTAACTGTTTGAGCTCAGGACAAAACAAAGCAAGTTATCAGAGCCGCCCAAAATAGAATAAATTATTAGGAAAATTAAATGGAATGGATCATTTTATATTTTTAGCTGCTGAATTACAATAATATTTTGCAAATACACATATTGCATTGTGAAGTTCGGTATGCCCACAAGCAAATCATTATGTGGTATTGATGCAAATAAGCTTTATCCATTTCTTCCTGCTTATTTAGACTAATTTAGTTTTTTAATGTTTGGCTGGTATAATCTAGAGCAGCAGTTCTTAACCTTTCTGACTCTGAGGCCCCCCATCGTCAAAAACAATATTTGAAGACACCTCAAGATGTTTCCAGTACTTCTGCTATGAAAAAAAAGCTGCTCATTTCAAACTTTTTAATATACACTATATTGCCAAAAGTATTGGGTCACCCCCTTCTAATGAACAGGTTTGACTACTTTAGTAATTTCTATGAGTACAAATCTTAATGTTTAAGCATATAATGATATTCTAGGGAATTGTGTGCTTCTAATTTTAAAGCAACAGTTTGGACAGGACCCTTTTCTATTCTAACATGACAATGCCTCTGTGTATAGCCAATTCCTATTCCAAGCTGAACACCTCTGGTGTGACTTTAAATGCAGATCTTGAGCCAAAAACTCAACACCAAACACCAATGACTTGTACATATGGGTACAGTCATTTTAGACATTTCCAAAACTGTTGCAACAGAGATGGAAATACAATTTTTAAATACATGCATTATGTTTCCGTCTTTGTTGCCACAGTTTTGGAATTGCCTTTTTCTGTTCTAAAGAAGGGGGTGTCCCAATACCTTCGTCCATATAGTGTATGTACAAGTCATTGGTGTTTGGTAAAGAGATTTTGGCTCAAGGTCTGCATTTAAAGTCACACCAGAGGTGTTCAGCTGGGATTAGGACTTGGCTTTCTGCAGACCAGTCAAGTTCTTCCACACTGACTAAATCAATCATTTCTTTTTGAACCTTGCCTTATACACAGAGGCATTGTCATGTTAGAATAGAAAAGGGTCCTGTCCAAACTGCTGCTTTAAAATTAGAAGCACACAATTCCCTAGAATATCATTATATGCTTAAACATTAAGATTTGTACTCATGGAAATTACCAAAGTAGTCAAAGCTGTTCATTAGAAGGGGGTGACCCAATACTTTTGGCAATATAATGTATATATATAGATAGATAGATATATAGATAGATAGAAATTAGAAGCTGCAATATAAATGAATTTACTTAAATATTTATATAAATAACTGAAATTATATTTATAATACCAACATTTACTTAAAATAGTTAAATAAAATATTATAAATTATTAATATAATAAAATTCCAAAATTACAGATGCAATAAATGAATGATCAATAACTGAATGTTTATCAGTATTTACATTACTATTAATGAATATACATGATTTTTTTTTTTTTTTTTACATGCAAATAGTGATTTCCCAGCAGTTTCTACCCAATGCTATATTTTTGAGCTTGACAACTAGAAAAATGTGTATTTGTTATAGAAATGTCCATGACTTTTCCAGGTCTTGAAATCACACGTCTAAAATTCCACATAAATCCATGTTTCCAAGATCGTAGAAACAGGTGTTGAGGGAATGAATTAAAATAAGAAATATGACATCAGCACGTCTTGAGTTTTAGCGGTTTGATGCATATTTTGTCTTATTGTAAATCATTTTAAGCAATCTCAAGACCCCTGGATGACAACCACTGTTCTCGATGTTCTTTCCTGTGCACACGGAACAAAAACCCAAAAATTTCATTAGCCCAAGTACACAGTGCTCAAGCAAATGAAACTGCTTACCAAAAAGATGCACGTTTGCAGACGTTAATGGCATAGTCTCATAAAGCAGTGATTAAATTGAAATGTTGCCTGCATGAAATCATTCCTGTGTACATGAATACATATATAATGCTACTTAATTAGGGTTGAGAGCCCGCTGTGGCCTACAATACAGTAGCTGCTGCATTTCCTCCGAGCAATTACCATGGCAACCACCAGACTTTATGGTTCAGGGGTTTATTATGTAGGCTGGCATTCATCTTTTTTATTCTGTTGCTCAGCATTTGATTGGAATGAAGCCCAGAAAGCTGCAATAAGATAACCACCAACAAGAATCGATGAAACACTGAACACATGAATAGTTGATGTGCTGTTCATGCTTCTCGCTCAAATTGTCTTGCAGTAGATATGATATTCTAATGAATTACATGCCATTGTTAATATTAATAGCATGCGTTTTTAAAGTTCAGTGAGGTCGTCATTGAAATACAGACATATGGATGGAGAGAAGAGGTCACAGTCTGGACTTCCGCAGTAAAACTCGTCCTCTTGAGGGATGCCGTTTTCACTCAGAGTCTTGCTCATGTCCAAATTTACGCCATTGTGCTTCCAGGTGTAGCTTGCTGCATGGGAATTGTAGCGCAGGTATCGCTGGAGAATCTCATCCAGAGTCTCCTCAGAGCAAACCTGCTTAGAAAATACCAGCTTAGAATTATTTGGCTGCTAAAAAATGTTTATTTTATGAACGCACATAAATATTCCTACAGAAAGATTTCCTACAGGAATTTGTCTTTGGCCCATAGAAAGGAGAGAAAGAAGCATCTGGGCTGAATGAAAGCTGCCAGATGGTTATTCAGCCCAGAGTTTAAGATGCAGCCTGGTGGCCGCTGAAGCAAGTGAATCAGCACGGTCAGTCTGAAAACACTTGTAATGCTAGAGGCTCAACATTAGGTCCATTTCCTTCGAGCTGGAAAAGGATCAGATGCAAAGAGAGGGAGGGAGGATGAAATCAAAAGATGGAGTGGAGCTACAAAGCGATGAAGCAGTGCAACCCTGCCCTCTTCAGTATGCAGCAGTGCAGTGCAAGCGTGCAATTTGACACAAGGAATGTGCTCTGTGCAGGCATTTGATCTCAGGAATGCTTAAATAATTAATATGCACTTTTTGAAAGAAATCATTTTGCAGATGAGTCAGCATTGACATTTTCTGCTCTCTACAAATCTATGGCAGGTTAATATTGGCCTACCTCCAGCCTTTGCTCTTGGGAGGTTAGAGTGTTGATAATGCGGATCCAGCGTGTTTTGGCAGACAGCAACCCAACCTCGTAGCGGTTATCCTTCCACCACGGTTTCCCGAAGTCATTGGCCCAGTCAGTGCGAGGGCAGGGAGGGGGTATGTGTAAAAAGCGCCCCCTAGGGGTGTAGTATTTAATGCAGCCAGTCAAAGGGTCAACATGGGTAAGAATCTAAAAAGGGAAAACACAACACTGTGAATCGACAAAATGCCAGCCCCGCAATCACGTAAAAAAATATTTGATCTTTCAGAAGATTGTGCTCTTAAAGTCAGCATGAGACAAAAATTGCTGTTTTTTTTTACCATTACTGTGAAGAATATCTGAGTGAAACACTTCCTCAAATGAGAAAATAATGTAGGGTGGGAATATTTCGTTTTTTTGGGAACTGACTGGATCGTTGTCATTTTCTTAATTGCAGAGCGGGGTAGATTACTTACAAATTGTAATCCGTTACTGATTACAAATTACATGACAAAAACTGTAGTTAGTAACGTAGTCCATTACATTACACATTTTAGGTAATATAATTAAACTACTTTTTGATTACTTTTAGATTATTTTTGACCTAACTCATTTACCACATTGATTTAAATAGGATAATCTTCCTAATCTACCATATCGATATAAAAATGCAAAGAAAAAGAAAATATATTCCATTCGTTGTTATTGACGTCATGAAGTGCATAAACATTACATTACATTATCAAGGTTTCCCATACTGGGGTTCATAAAGGAACTGCAGAATGTTTGTGATTTTAATGAAAAGCAAATAATTAATTAAAACATAAAAAAGTAAAATTAAAACAAATCATTTTAAAATAACATCAATCAAAAATAAAACACTTACTAAAAAATGTAAATATTTATTTGTTTACCTGCATGTCATGTGACCATTAACCAACAGAACCGTGAACATGCAAATATGTTATAATACATAATTATTAAAATATTTTAAAATCTTAGTGGTACTTTAAAAAAAGTACCCCTTTTTAAAGTGTTTCGGCTGACAAAAAAGGTATATCAAAATATATTCTCTGGGTTGGAAAAACATAATTTTTTTTTTTTTTTTTTTTAAATGGAGAAATAATCAGCTTGCATAAAGATATAGATTTTACTCTAAGTTCTTATCTAAATTATTTAAAAAATCTGAAAATATACTTGGAAAAAAAAATACTAAAAGCAAATACTATATTTAAAAAAATGACAAATTTTTTTTTAAATATTTGAAAAAATTACTAAATTACTGTTTCTTTGTGTGTGCCCTACAGGAGTCCTTGGTTTTGCCAAATTACATGAAAATATTAAAATATATTTTCATAAAGTTTTGCAAATGTTATTACAATGGCTTACATCTTTTGTCTTTGGGTCAAACCAGTGACTGATGTCCTTTCCTGCACACTCTGTGATAGGTTTCAATAACACATCACCTAATTAATATAAGAGAAAGTAAGTCTTTGTTATAATTTTCGTAATAAACAGTTAATACGGTACGTGCCACATTTCAAACGTTTGGGGACAAAATTGTTTCTTCATTTTCTTTTTTTTAATGATAGTGTTACTTACCTTTATATTCCTCCAGCAGCGGTGTCAGATCGTACACTTTGCCCAGGTACGACACCCATATATCTTTGAGAGTGTTGTGAACGGACACCTCCTTCGGCGTAAAATACTTTGAGCGCCGCATTTTAACAAACTTACTGTTTTAGAGAAATAAAACTGTTTACTCGATCACTGTAGACGCTGATTGTTGTTGTTGCGAGGCGGCCACGGGAGCGCGCACAAGCTCACTGGTTGCTGTGGTAACCGAAACACTGTTCAGAGGAGCGCGCAACCTACAGAAGCCTTGAAAAAATAGCGCTTGTTTTTTTCAAAATTAGTTTGGCAAAACTTCACAAGGAGGCCACATTAGTTAATGTATTAGTTAGCTCATATTAGCCCAGGTCCATTAAATTAACTAATAGGTCCTTATTATAAAGTGTTACCATTATTTTTTTATGCTTTGCTCAAAAGATTTCCTCTCAAAAGTATACTGTGCAAGTTTGATGTTTTGGGCATTTTTTACATAATTTTTTTTTTTTTTTTTCACCCTTTGGATAAAAGTACAAAAGAAAAAAAAGAACCTCTAACCCTTAAATAAAAGTAATTGTGATGCTTGCCTTGACCTTCAATTCCACACATTAATCCTAGAAAAAAAAAAGACACTTGACAAATGAGTCTTCAATACTCTTTCTTAAATACAGTATATCTTGGAGATTTTCATGAATTTGTTTAGTTTAAAACAAATGAAAACAAGCATAAAACATTAGGAAGACCCACGTCCTTAACATCAGTAAGGTCAAAGGAGACATTGCATTGGCATGTCGGCACAAACTAACAAGCATATACCCAAAAAACCTGCAAACCTTTTAAATTACTTTTGCCACATTTCATAAATCTTCAAATAATACATTTTTTTCATTTATTTTCCAATAACTAGTGATGTGATGGTTGACCTTCAACTGGAAATTAAAACTCGAAAGTGCAGGGGTAACTCATTAAGTTTACATAATAGTTTTAAAGCTTTGTTGTGGAACTTCGATCTGTTGATATATTAGACAAAAAACTTCAACCAAATAAAGGCAGCTTCATAGCCTGTCATCTGATTTATCATCTGCAACAGCTGTAGAATGATCATAAACATTCTGTCATGTAAACTTTTAGCAAAGATTTCAGTAAAAAACTATTGTGCAAACTGGTATAAGCTCAAAGGTGTCAGGCTATGAAGCAGTTGTAAAGCATGTTCATTTCTGGTGGTTTTATGCAGTTGGGTAAAAAAATAAAATAAAAATAAAAAAAATAAATAGAAATGAGACAAACATATGAGAAAATGGACCTTCTTTGCCAAAAAGCGTGCAATACTGGTTTTTATCTATTTCAAGACTGCCAGCATGTCAGAGGTGAAGCTTTAAGAATGCAAATGTGACATACTGGTGTCAGAAGTACATGGCACAGTCTAAAAGAAACCACAACCCTAAATTCTGGAGTGTCATTCAAAGAAAACAAACAAAAGCAGCAGACAAAGAAAAAAGACAGTATGAAAAATGGCACATATGTCAAAGAAAAATCGAAAATTTTGAGCCAAAATGACTCAGCTGGGGTTAAGACTCCAGGTTCAACTAGACTCCATTTTTAAGTATCGAAGGACAGGAAATCAAACACCAAACTAGTAGGGTTTGCCCGATCAAGTAATTTGCTCCTGGAGAAGTCCAAAACAACTCTCTGTTTGATAAGTTTCCTCCAAAGTTCAGTTTGGATAAAGCAGGTTCTCTAGCCAGGTTTCTTAGTACAAATCACTGTCCGTTTATACTGCATCTGCCTCTCTGTTATCAGTTGTAGTGGAACTTGAAGTGAAAGTTTCCGCCCTCAAAGGGGTTGAAGCCAAATGGCCACTCTCTGCCTCCTCCACCTCCTCCACCCTGCTGATTCTCAGGGTCCAGAGGGTCCTCCCCGGAATCAAATTTCTGACGCATTTCTGTACAGAAAACGACAAAAAAGAATGCATCAATTTGAAGTCAATCTTCATTCTCACTTAATAATTTCAATTTTTAACATTTCTGAAAGAAGCCTCTTATGCTCACCAAGGCTGAATGTATTTGATCAAAAATACAGTAAAAATATTAACATTGTAAAATACTATTACAATTTAAAATACCTGTTTTCTATTGTAATACATTTTAGAATGTAATTTATTCCTGTGGTGCAAAGCTAAATTTTTAGCATCCTTACTCCAGTCTTCAGTGTCACATGATCCTTCAGAAGTCATTCTAATATGCTGATTTGTTGCTCATTTAATAATATTGATTCTTATTAACAATTTTGTTTTTGCAGCTTAATATTTTTGTGGAAATCAGGATTCTTTGATGAACTTAAAACTCAATACAACAGCATTTATTTAAAATATAAATCCTTTGTAACATTATAAATGTCTTTCCAGTCAGTTTTGATCAATTTGACGCATCCTTGATGAATAAAAGTATTAATTAATTTCTTTCTTTTTTTTAATCTTACTTCACCCAAACTTTTAAATGGTATCAAAAATGTTAAGCTGCACAACTGGTTTCAATACTGATAATAATAATTATTTTTTCTATATTAGAAAAAATAAAATAGAAAAATGTTATTTTAAATTGCAATAATATTTCACAACATCACTGTATTTTTTTTATTAAATAATTGCAGCCTTGATGAGCATAAGAGACTTCTAACAAAAACATAATAAAAATCTTAATTTTTCCAAACTTTTGACCAGTAGTGTATATCCATCAATAAAACAAGCCGAAACAAAATATCACCAAAAAAAAAAACTAAAAAAAACTGACAGACAATAGAAATTTTCAATAACAGACTTATAAGGACTAAAAATCATTTGCATTCATGTTTAATTTAGTTTTTGCTGTCTGACATTTTCCTACCTGGATCTGTGAGCACTTCCTTTGCTGATGCAATATCAATAAACTTTTTCTCTGCCTCTTTCTTGTCTGCTTCAGACTGGAAATTATCAGGATGCCACTGCTGAGCCAGCTTTCGATACGCTTTTATGATTTCCTGTTTGTTGGCACTCCTGAAAACAAGTGAAAAGAAACAAGCATTTCAATAAAACAATCTCCTTTCATTGTTACTACTGCAGGTGCCCCAGAAACAACCTTTGACCATATTTTCTGCATTATTATGAAACAGGACAGAAACAGTTAAAGTAGTAGCACTGTCTGCAACATTTTAACCCAGGATTTCGATCATAAGTCACTGCCTTACCTGCTGACCCCCAGGATCTTGTAATAGTCTCTCTTTCGAGACTGCTTGAGGAGCTTCTGTGCTCGATCGAGACCTTCACGAAGCTCTTGGCTGTCCTGATCAAACTCCCGTGCCTCCTGATAGTCTTCCACAGCTGAGAAGAGGAACAGAGGAAGAAACATGAGTTTATGCAAACAAAATGAAAAGGTTAGAATATTCGGTACATTTTATAGCAGTCAGTGAGTGTTGTATTACCTTTCTCATATTCCTGTAGTAGGATGTAGGCCTCTGCTCGGTCCCGGAGGATGTGGATATTCTGAGGTTCTCTCTGGTGGGCTTCTGAACAAATGTCTACGGCCTCCTCAGCACTCTTCATCTGGAGGAGTCACAAGAGAGAGGGAGAGAAAAACATAACCATTGAGGCTAGACACCAAAACTAGACTCTTAATGTTCCTATTCTTTTTAACCTCTAACGATGTGAAAATGCATATACTAGGTGATTACTAGGACAGCAAGACTAGAAGTGTTTTCATCCCCTTAAAAAGCTGTAAAATAACTAAATTACATTTTGTAAAGAAACATACTTTGACTAAGCAGAAGCAGATCCTCTCTTTTGCTTTATTAGTGTAGAATGCCACGTTCGGCTCTGTTCGCATCACAGATCCATACTTCTCAATGGCCTCCTGATACCTGCCATTCAAGAGTATAAGTAAAAACAAGACAAAACAATGAATAAATCATTACAACTGTAAAGCCTGAAATTATAAAAATTATGAAAAATTTGACTCTGATGGAGATATAAAACCATTCAAAACCAAATCAGTAAGATTTGTGACAGTAAAGACATTTCTATTTCAAATAAATGCTGTTCTTTTTGAACTTTCTATTCATCAAATGATCCTAAAAAAAAGTTTGAAAGTTTCTACAAAAATATTCAGCAACGCAACTGGTTTCAAAACAATGTTAATAATAATAAATGTTTCTTGAGTAGCAAATCAGCATATTAGAATGATTTCTGAAGGATCATGTGACACTGAAAACTGGAGTAACGGCTGCTGAAAATTCAGCTTTACCATCACAGAAATTAGTTACATTTTCATAAATGTTAAAAAAAAAAAAAAAAAATTAATAATACTTTACAATATTACGGTTTTGACTGATATATTGATAAAGACTTTCAAGAGAATCCCAAACCTTTTGACGGTAGTGTATGTAATATGTGATAAAATAAATAAAACAATAAAGTAAATAATAAATAATAATATAGCTAAAAATAAAATATTATACATTTATAAGATAAATTATAATATAACAAATCTCAAACAAATGCCAAAAATGAATTTGAGTGAGGTAAGCTAAGCCTAGACCTCAATTAAAAGGCAATTTTTCTAGAAGTGACAGGGATGTTTTCAGCACCTCTGTTCTGAGATCAGCTCTTCTGCAGAGTCCAGCTGCTTGCTGAGCTTCTTGACCTGTTTGTAGTGGGCGAAACATTCCTTATCATCCTGATCCAGCTTCAGACACTCACGGACCTGACTGAAAACGGAAACAAATAGGGAAAGACAGAGGACAGAGTGAACAGCAGCAAAAAAGAGAAACAATTTTCCTTTTAACATCACATGAGATTGGTATATTATTATTACTACTGTATAACTACTGTACATGCACACAGTCAGTGTGTGGGATTGACAACTGTATTTACTACAAGTTATGACTCTAGAATTGTCCTTGAAGCAGCTTACAGGAGATCCTTGAATGCTATCTGTATGAATTAATAACCAAAGAATGTTACTGTCATTCATACTGAAAGACATACTTAAGCGAGTCGTGATGATCGCCTAAACTGTAATGGAGTTGGCTGAGTTTGAGGAAGGCAGCTCGGTTGTCCGCACGGAGACGTGTTGCTGGTGTCAGGTCCATAATGGCCTTCCGTGGATCCCCAAGTTGGATGTAGCACTCGGCTCTTAGTTCTCGAGACTCTGGGTCCCAAGGAGAGAGCTGGAAAACAAAAAGAAGACAATTATAGAACAAAGCTAGATGACAACCAAGCCTTTTTGAATCTCCAGAGACATGTTAAGCATCTTATATGTTGTTTGATTTGTATTTTATTTATAGGGCCATTCATTTCAACAACTCAAGAGAGAGTGCAATAAATACAGTCATAAAGTGATACGTAATAAAAGGTTAAATTCTAAAAGAATACTTAAACATAGTCTAAAACTTTCATATTTTCAGTGAATAATGACTTAATGCAGTTCTTTTGAACTTTCCATTTATCAAAGAATCCGATTTAAAAATGCGTTTCCATATCAAGCAGCACAACTGTTTTCAAAATTGATTCTGATAAATGTTTCTTGAGAACCAGATCAGATTTCTTAAGGATCATATGTGACACCGAAGACTAGAGTAACGGCTGCTGAAAATTCAGATTTAATATAACAGGAATAAATTATATTATAAAATGTATTAAAATAGAAAACAGTTTTGAATTGTAATACTATTTTACATATTACTCTTTTTACTTTATTTTTGAACAAAAAAATGCAGCCTTGGTGAACTTGAAGAGAGTTATTTCAAAAACATAAAAAAAAAATAAAAAAAAAACTTACCATCTCCAAACATTTGAACAATAGTGTAAATTTGGGTTTCTAACTCAAACAAAGCTACTGTGTGGATTCAGAATAGCACTCAAGTTTTGTAGATGACTTTTATGCTAATTTTGGGTCTTTTTTTTATTTATAAATTTTTTTTTATTTTAAGTTTGACAGTATACATTACATACCACTTTTGTTTTATGAAAAAAAATCTGGAATCTGAAAATAATCACATTTTGTGTTTCATGGAGGAAAGAAAAAAAGCCAGATGGTTTTGGAAAAACATGAGGATGAATAAATGATAACATCTTTTGAACTCTCCCTTTAATATTACTATTAACACACGTAGCTATATATAAACAACACCTGTTGCTGCATTTGCATTTTTGATCTCCAGACTAACTCACCTCCATGACTTTCTCCAGCACCTGGACAGTAGTGATGTAGTCTCCACGGTGATGGGCCTCATGTGCCTCTTCCTGGAGTAACTCCAGCTCCTCGGTCTTGCGGAGCTGATCATGTGCTTCCTCATGATTCGGGGAACGCTTCAGCTGCAAAGGAGAAATGTTAACAGAGCAGGAAGCAGGAAACAGAAAAAAAATGGAGCAAAATGTGATCTGGTTTGAGAATGAAGTTGGCAGGTTTTAAAGGAATAAGGGAACTGTTTCACTCACTACTGCTTGGAAGTCTTCACTAGCCTCTTGAGTACTTCCCTGTTTCAGCAGAATATTACCCCTCTGCAGTCTGGCCTGAAAACACATATACACCATGAACATGTATATACGGTACTGTCACCTATAACTTAGTTTGATTTCACAACAACAAAAATAAACTCACAGCAAGGAAGTCTGGCTTGAGCTGTATGGCCTGGGTCAGGTCAGGCAGAGCTGACTTTGACTTTCCCATAGCCAGGAAAACAGCGGCCCGTTTGTAGTATGTCAGGTAGTTCTTAGAGTCACCCTCTGTTTAAGACATTTGCACTGGTTAATGAGCTGCATCTTTTCTTTATTTTAAATTACCCATGTACACTGAATGTAAATGGACTTTAATATTAATTAGCATCACATAAAACAATAAAATTAAACTGTTGTTTAACTGCCTGGTCTGTAAATTTTTTAAAATGTTTTTTTAAAGTCTCTTCTGCTCACCAAAGTTGCATTTCTTTGAACAAAAATACAGTAAAACTGTAATATTGTGAAATATTATTACCATTTTAAAAGAAGGTTTTATTTTAATATATTTATTTTAAAACTTTATTTTATTCCTGAGATGGCAAAGCTGAATTTTCAGTATCATTACTCCAGTCTTCAGTGTCACATGATCCTTCAGAAATCATTCTAATATGCTGATTTGGTGCTTAAGAAACTATTCTTATCATCAATGTTGCAGACAATTGTGCTGGTAAATATTTTTGAGGAAACCATGATCTTTTTTTTTTTCAGGATTCTTTCAAAAGTTTGAAAGATTTGTCTTTAATTATTAAAAAGTTCAAAAGAACAGCATTTTCTTGAAAAAGAAATCTTGTGTAACAGCATAAATTTCTTTTCATGTCAATTTAATGCATCCTTTCTTAAGTAAAAGTTTTAATTTCTTTAAAAAATCATTTGAATGGCATTGTAGCCTCCATATGTTACTGTGTTTGTGTATATATATCTTACCCACAGCTGAATGATAGTGAGACAGGGCCTCAGCCAGCTGTCCGGCTGCCAGCAGCTTACGGCCCATTTCCAGATGATGCTCAATCTCAACAGGTGTTGCTCCTAACACACCTGAAATAAAGAGACAGGTGACTTACACATGACACCTGCCGAATTTAATGATTCTGCTTTTAGAGGCAGCTTTGAAAACCATCCATCTGCCTGGTAGGATTGAGTTTACATGCCTTAAACTTACATACCAAAAACAACAAGCCTTTCTGTAACGTCATAACAATGAAACTCCTTAAAAGGAATTCAACAGCTTTCCGCTGCATTTGTTTTGATTAACACTGACAGCACAAAAAGTGAAACCATGCAAATAGCACCCTGCCCTTTAGTTGTTATGGAAAACAAAACAAAATAAAAGTAAAACTAAAATGACTACAACCTCTACTTACTCTAGTACGCCTTCTGTTTCAACATAAAGATATTTAAAAAGCTTTAAATGTATGATATTAACAACTCTAAAGGCAAGTTATATGGTCATTATATGTTTAGTTGTCACAATAATGCATACATTAATTAAAAATGAACTGTCACCTCTAGAGTACATCAAATATTTTGTGGTTTATGTCTAAAACATGGTGTTACCATATTAAATGTCCAAATAATAACAGGGTAGTGCTATGGTGCTTTTCTCTTTCACCAAAACCAAAAGATTCTAAAGCGAGAGTAATAATAAAAAATAAAAATAAAAATAAAAAAAACGTCTGTGCTCTAAATTCTACTGAGCTGTCAACCTAGACATTATACTTGGGTGTCAGATGGCATCAAAATGCTGTCTACATATAGGCATCTTACTAAGTTTTAAAAGTCAATATGATTTTATACTACTATTTGAAAGACTTGACACTTCCTGTTGAGCACCTGTGGAGGTACCATGGTAGAATTATAGTACCAGATGATGGGAGCATGGTATTCTCACATATATTTAATTATTACCATATTCCTGTACCATGATTTTAAGTGATACTTAAAGAATACTATAGTATTACCATGGTCCTTGTTCAAAAACACGGTAATACTATGGCACTCCCCAGACAACTGAAAAAAAAAAACCCTAAAAAAAAACCCCTGATTTCCTTTAAATATAAGCAAGATGTGAGGTGTTAATGAAAGTGAAATCTCACCGTCCAGCTGTAGGTCCAGGACCACACAGAGCAGAGACAGGGAGGACAGGACACTACTCAAACCTCTCCGCCGTCCCGACTCCATGATGACATTTATCACACCCCCGATATACAACCCTGTGTCTTTCCACTGTGATCCACAACGCGAAAGAGGACAGAAAGAGTATTTAGACTCAGATCATTCTAACAGCGACATATCCGGCATAGTTGGCTATGAGATGTTTCTGTTGTCCGGGATATAAATATGTCCGAGTGGAATAAAGGAATGCGAAACTAGTTCCGTGTGTCTCTCAATAATCAACACTCTGCCGACTGCTGAGTCAAAAACGTGTATTGTAATTTATAGGGAGGTGTTTCTAAGCGCAGTGTGACAGTGACCGTGCACAACAGCTGTCGGCCACGTACTTCTGGAAGTCTCCTCTTGTTGAACCTCCTGTGGGTGTACAATTCAAATCGCCCTACATTTCAGCGCGGTGACTGGCTGCTCACATCCGTGTTTGACGACAAACGTGGTCCCGTCCCATTGGCCGAATTATTTTAGCGCACTGGACGGACACGCCCACGTCCTGCAATGGACTGATAGATGATATGACCCATCATTTACTTGAGATGAAAAGTCTATTCTCGCCTGGCCTTTAGTAAAGGAAACCGTATGTAAATATTCTATTCTATTCTATTCTATTCTATTCTATTCTATTCTATTCTATTCATTATGTTCTTACAGCATTAAAGAACACGACAGAAAAGAATAGAACTTTAAAAAGTGTCCCATGTAACCTTCCACCAAAATACCATACACTTAAGTTCTAATATTATTTTGTATAAAATACAATTAAATTGAATCAGTGTAAGAACAGTGTAAGAGATTTTCAAATATTTACTAGCCTATGTTAAACATGGTTATTATTTGAGTTGTGGCATTTCATGGTTTGTTTAATGTATTTGGATTCTATTATACACTGTTCTTTTCAGGATTATGGAACAGAATGCAGCTTAAAAGAACCGAATAGAAATGGTAACAATAGTTTCTACCAAAATGCAGTACACTACAATTAAGTTATCATTATTACTGAAAATAAATAAATAAATAAATAAAAATAATGTGACCTACACTACTGTTCAAAGGTTTTGGATCAGTAAGACTTGTAATGTTTTTAAAGCATTATTTCTTATGCTCATCAAGGCTGCATTTATTTGATCAAAAAAAAACAAAAAAAAACAGTAATCTTGCAAAATGTTATTACAATATAAAATAATGGTTTCTATTTTAATATACTTTAGAGTATAATTTATTTCTGTGATGCAAAGCTGAATTTCCATCAACCATTACTCCAGCCTAAAGTGTCACATGATACTTCAGAAATCATTCTAATATGCTGATTTATTATTAGAATTATCAATGTTGGCAACAGCCAAATATTGTTTTTGAAAATATACTTTTTTTCAGGATTCTTTGATGAATAAAAAGTTAAAAAGAACAGCATTTATTCAAAATATAAATCTTTTCTAACAATATAAATCTTTGCTATCACTTCTTATCAATTTAACACATCCTTGCTGAATAAAAGGTTTAATTTCTTTCAAAAAAAGAAAGAATAAACATAAACAAAGTTTTTATTCATCAAAGAATCCTGAAAAAAAGTATCATAGGTTCCAAAAAAAATATTAAGTAGCACAACAGTTTCCAGCACTGATAATAAATCAGCATATTAGAATGATTTCTGAAGGATCATGTGACACTTTAGACTGGAGTAATGGCTGATGGAAATTAAACTTTGCATCACAGAAATAAATTATACTTTAAAGTATATTAAAACAGAAACCATTATTTTATATTGTAATAACATTTTGCAAGATTACAGTTTTTTTTCTGTATTATTATTAAATAAATTCAGCCTTGATGAGCATAAGAGACTTCTTTAAAAAACATTACAAGTCTTACTGATCCAAAACTTTTGAACGGTAGTGTACTTCAAACTGAAAAGCTTGAATAGAATAGAATTTAATAGAATAGACCCTTTCAAATATTTACAGTGGTTTCTATTACTAAAATTTATTAATATTGTTAATGATATGTATAATCAGAATAAATTAATATAGGATTTTATTATTTGTTTTGTAAGAATAGAGAATCATATGAAATGTGATATATTGTAATGTTGTTATTGTATAAATTGTGTTGAACAGTAAAATATCCCCAAATACATAATGGCATTTTTAATGTCATGTTCATACTTCATTTATAATTATTACTTTACTTATTACTAACATTTGAAATAAATTAATCTGGGGCCCCTTAAAACAATAAACTAAGCTAAATAAAAAATAGAATAGAACAGTACAGAATAGAATAGAATAGAATAGAACAGAACAGACCCTTTCAAATATTTAAAATGGTAACCATGGCTTCCAAAACCATAATCAATTTGCTAATATTACTGATATACAAAACCAGAATAAAATACTATAGGATTTTATTAAATAGTGTAAATGATAAAGTTTTGTAAGACTGAAGAATACAATAAAATATGAAATGCTGTATTATTGTAGCTAGTGTGAGTTGGGTCAAATAATGTTTTTTTTTTAATGTCATGTTTGTTTATTATTTGTATAAAACACATCATATAAAACAGGGTCATTTGTACACATAAATGGAGACAAGATAATTACATATAAATCTTTTTTGAAAATCCTGATTCATGTAACGGCGACAAAATTCAAAATTCTACAAAATTGAAGTAATTTCAACTCTTTCATTCTGTATAATGTTCTCTGAGGTGTTTTTGCACAGCAAAACCGACATGGTAACATTTTACTTGATTAATGACTTATCCTTAGGTTGCCACAAAACCACCTGTGCATTTGGTACTGTATAAATATTTACATAATTGCACTGATAAAACATCACTAGACAGAATATTAACAGTCAACTATTAACGTAATGTAATATAATGTTGTTTGGCCATGAAATTGACCAGAATTGCTTCATTCAGACATAGGCATTTCTTCCATAAGTGCTCTGAGCGTCTCTCTTGGATGTGGACGCCGAGTAAACTGTTTCACGCGTGGGCTGGTAGTAACTGCAAGAGAAGATGCAGAATGTAAGAAACATGCTCCCAAACACATGCACAAATGCATAAAATAATAAGAAAGCGCAAAATATTTTACATGAAAAAATGAAAACTGAGAAAGTATGTGAAAGAGAAGTGTGTGAGTGAGTTTAAGAGATTGCAGCCAAGAAACTCACGCTTTCTCCTTTGTGCCTAATTTGCAGGAGCACATGAGACAAGCTCCACCACAGATGGCAAGAACACCAGAGGCCCAGCCGATGTATAAAGCCTCTCCAATCTCATACCTATAACACACCACAAAAATAACAACATGCTCAGTATAACATGCATAGGTTTCACTCAAACTAAATTTTGTTAAACTAAATTAAGTTCATCAACACAATCAGCACACTGCACTAAGATTCATTCACACAAACACAGCAGCAACACTGGGATGGTATCCTTTCAAAAGATAAACAATTGTACCTTATTTTGTCTAAATCATGCATATTAGTAGGCCTACCTTATTGGTACATATTTGAAAAGGTATTGCCCCGTGACAGCTTTTGTACCTTTTTTCTGATACATGCAGGCCTATAGTAACGCACAGCAGGGGTAATTCAGTTATAGTAGACAGTTTAATTCTGTCTTTAATACTTCATAAAACTGTGTGTGAGCACCACCAACAGGTGTTAGATGAGAGCAGTAGTTGAGTGTTAAATGAGACAGCAGGAGGCAGCATTTCCCTTTTAATTTCCCATAGAGCACTTACTTTTGGCCAGGGTAAAGCGGGTTGAAGAACTCTTGAGCGATGTTGGCCGCGTACCAGGACACTGATATCATCGTGCACAAACCTTTGGATGGGATTAAAAAACATAAAGATTAACTGATACAATAGCAATAAAGCTTTCGGAATCTGATAAGGACTCCTTTAAAGATAGCTTAACTGTTTGCCTGAAAAGCAATTCACCAATAGGAGATTTCAGTCATCGTTGAGTTTAATTAGTAATGTGCATTACCCTGCAGCAGGAAAAATGCGCCTCCGGTTCCGGCGATTCTGCCTTTCAGGACGTAGTTGTCACCAGCGGCCTTCGAGCACTGTATGCCGATGAGGGAGGCCACCACACCGAAGGTGCCAGCCACCACTGCCGCGATCATTAGAGCGCGGGACGCCTGGATATAACCTGGGGAAACAGACATATTTATCATTATATTACAATATTAATAAACCTACTAAAAGATCTGAATGCAGTATTGAAAAAAGAATATAAATATATGGGATTATATGTAAAATAATTAAACAGCATAACAAATAAACAGCATAAAGAAAGTCAAATAGATATAAAAAGAAGTATTAGACTGAGTAAATAAATACATAACATATAATATAATATTAAATACATAAATAATAAATAGACGTAAACAAATAAATAAACAAAATTAAAATATTGAAAGGATAAATAAAAAGAAAGAAGGAAGGAAAGTCAAGTGAATTTAAAAGAATTACTGGACTGATAGGCCTAAATAAATAAATAAGGATGACAAAGAAAATACATAAATAGAACAATTGAAAAGATGAATAAAAAAGAAAGGAAGGAAGGAAAGAAAGTCAAATGAATATACAATAACTACTGGACAGAAAATAAATAAATAAATAAATAAATAAATAAATAAATAAATAAATAAAACATTTTATATTTTATAAATAAATAAATAAGACCAAATTAAATACATTATGTTATAATTTATAATTAAAAATGTATATATAATTTGTAATATAAATATATATTTATTTAATTTATAATTAAATAAATTTATAATAAGACAATGATAAAGAAAATACATAGGCCTAAATAGTAAATAGCCATAATCAAGTAAATAAACAAAAATAAAATATTGAAAGAAAGAAAGAATTGCTTTAAATTATTCCAAAACACATGCAAGTTGTGAGGAAAAAAATAATGGTAACCAAATTTCCGCCAAAACGACATTTATTTAGCTATAATGGTGGCTAATATTAAGTTGCTACAACTGTGATGATTAGATTATTTTTAAGTGATTTTTGTCCTACCAGACAGGGCCAGTAGAGAGGGGAATTCACGGCAGTTGTGCACTCCCGTCGAGTCCGTGGCGCAGGACATCCACAGGTTCTCGTAAAGGGTTGAGGTGGTGATCACTGTCCCGTCCAGAGAGGACACTTTCCAGTAACGGTTCGGGATTGTGATGCCAACCATTATCCAACTCAAAAAGCCAAGAATTAAAGCAACGACTTCAACAACCGGATCCATGGCTGCTTTAGATTCTGCTTTACAAAATCATCCACAATCGACGTTAGTGTTTCTTATGAGTTTCTCTGCTTTATTGAGTTCTTTTAAAAATGTGTTCAGCTTTGGCTGCAAAATTATGAGAAATATCCAGGTTTTATTAATTTCTCGAACTGTTTCGTGAGCTGAGCCAGTTTTTCCATGGAGAGCGAGACTGCAGCAGTGTGACATATAAAATGTATCGTTAAAAGGAGCGATGGATCATTTATAGGCTCTGTTTGCCCTCCCTCTCGTGTGCATGTCTCGCTTTTGGATTTTACACCCCGAAACTCAACAGGTGGTTATCACTAAAGTCCAATGGTCGTTCCCTGACCTTCACTGGCAGTGCATCCGTTATGTTTCATGGACTCAAACACATTGCACACTGTAAAATGTGATTAGTTGACTTCACCTAAGTGAGAATATGTGTGAGAGTACCATAGAAAAAGTAAATAAGCTTCTCTCCAAATTAAATAATTTGTTGGCTATATCTGAAATAACTATCCTGTTCAAAAGTTTGGAGTTGGTAAAATGAAGTTTAGATGGCTAAGCTGAATTTTCAGCAGCTATTTCTCCAGTCTTCAGTGTCACACGATCCTTCAGAAATCATTCTGGTGCTCAAGAAACATTTATTATCGCATGTTGTGCTGCTTTTAATAATTTTGTGGAAACCTCATACATTTCAGGATTTTTGATGAATAGAAAGTTTCTAAACCTGTTTTAACAATACTTCACAGTCCTTGTGATCAATTTAATGTATTCTTGCTGAATAAAAATGATTAAATAAAATGAAAAAGATTTTTTAAAGTAAAGAAAAAAATACTGACCTCACACTTTTGAATGATACCCATAACTGAATATAAAGACCAAAACAGCTGGTATTGGGACAAATAAGAGCCAGCTAATAGTAATATTGAGTGTTTTTATATGTTGCAAAGTATATGGAACATGTCACTCAAACAAGCACGAAACCAAATTTTTGAAATACTTTCAAGCGTTAACCTGGCCTATTAATAACAGATAGTTTTAGTGGATTTTAATAGGCTACTCAGAAGTTTAGGAAAATGTTCTGGAATTGTCTTCAGAGGACACTATCAGAAGAGGGAAAAGAGGAACTGCTGGGTGCAGTGATTAAATGAACAACTGAAGAAGCTGTTGACAGTGTTTATCTACTACTGCCTTTATCCGTTGTCTCATTATCTGTCTCACTACGTCACACATTCTCATATATTCATCAGGTGGCCTCTAGATCACGTTCACAGTCACAAAATGAAAACTCACTTGAGGAATTCTGTTTAAATTTGTTAAAATCACTGGTCCCACTTTATATTGGGTGGTCTTAACTACTATGTACTTACATCAAAAATAAGTACAATGTACTTATTGTGGTCATATTGTATTGCAAAACACTTTTGCTGCTATTGAGTTGGGATACTGGGAAGGTTAGGGACAGGTTTGGTGGTATGGGTAGGTTTAAGAGTGGGTTAAGGTGTAAGGGATGGGTCAACAGTGTAATTATAAATGTAATTACAGAAATTAGTTACAGATGTATTTACATGCAGGTATTTTTAAAAATATAAGTACATTGTAAAAACATCTGTGTACACAATAAGTGCATTGTATCAAATGATTAATTTAAATGTAAGTACATAGTAGTTAAGGCCAGCTAATATAAAGTGGGACCAAATCATTTTTTTGTCATTTACACAGCTTATACAAGGTTCACTGAGCACTGAAAAGCTTGTGAGGAGACTTAAACACAGTACAGACACATATAATAAAACATTTTGCATGTAAACACAAAGGTAAATAAAAATAAAGTGAAGATAAACTCATTATGACATGATTAGCTAAATGGTGAACAAAGCCTTCACTGCTCTGGTTGAAGAAAAAAGAGAAACACTGTGTTAATGCACATATATTAAAACAACTTATTACAAAAAGATTACTACAACTGCTGACAATATTTTTAAACAATTATTGCATTATTTTCCTGCTGCACACCTGGGGCCTGTACCATGATGGTGGCTGAACAAACTCAGGGTTACAGGATTAGTTTTGAGTTGACAAAACCAAACCAGTCCAATCCGGCTTTGTTGGTACTATGAAGCTGATCATCAACTTTCTCTGTCAACTCAGGCTTGATCCTGAGTTAATGGAGTGCGTACACACGAAAGTGTGAAATCAGTAATGAGCAGCCAATCACATGCCTTAAAACTATGATTCACTTCTTGTGAGAGAGTCAGTGCGAAGATTAAAAGATTGAACAATATTAAGAATTTAAACACATTTACACAGCACGATCATGAAACGATCTATCCATGAAAGAGGAAAACTTAAAGAAAACATCTTACAATATAAGTGCAAGTAAAAGTTGTAAAGTTAGTTTATAGAGTTGATAATATTTATAGGTATAAAAACAATTAAAAATCTAAGCTCATATGTAGTCATGTTTAGAGCTATTAATTCTAAAACTTATTTATATTGCATATTATATATATGTTTACATTGATTTTAAATAAAATCTTAATAATTACTATTAAACTAAGATAGCTTGTGTAATGGATTAAGGGTATAATAATTACATAAATGATATAAAATAATTATAAAAAATGATCATCTCTAAAAATCAGATGATTTTATCTTTAAAAATGTTTTACTATGTAGCGTCCTTTAATTTGGAGTAAGAGAAACTGGAGGAGTGGCTTTATTGCATCAGAGACGTGTCACTTTGCTTGAAGCTGATTGGTCAAATTTTGATTTGAGATCTCTAAACCAGAACATAACTTGCTTACAGAGCAGGTTAGCTGTGGAGCATAAGTTACTATGGCGATTAACACTGCTAAAAGCCAAACCACTTTCATGATACCTAAAACACAGAGTTGGCGCAAACTAAACTGAAACTTACCTGGCTAGCCAGCTAAACCAGCTTCATGGTACAGGCCCCTGGCCAATGTCTCAGATTAAGAGCTAGTGCCAACATTGACAAGAAATAGGATTTAGTCACTGATGATATCACAGAAATGCCTACAAAGATCAAATATCTTTGACAAGTTTAAATAACACATCACATGACAAGCAAATCTTTCATTAATGTTTAATAGCTTAATGAAAAATTAGCCATCTCTGAAGAAAAGATGTTAACAAAATATGACACACCAGAGGCTGAAGTTCATGTGGCAATAACTAAAACTTTCAGATTTGACAATAAGTATCCAGATTATTGCGAAATCCCTCTGAACAGCACAGAGCCTATTGATTGTAAGGATTAAGATCATTAATAGCCAGATAACTATCACTTAACCTTACTGTACAAAGATCTATAAGTGATTAACTTATTTTATTGATGGGAGACTAAGATATTTTGAGTGAATGGTACTGGAAATAGGCAAAAAGGCAAACCGTATCTTGGAAGGTTGATATACTGATTCTCAAACCGATTCCCAGTAAAAGGAAACAAGTATGTTGCAATACATGGCTTTGTAAATTCTGTAGAAAGAAAGAATCAAATGCAGTGAATTCAAATATATGTATATATTCTGCTGAAAGAGGCCACTGCCATCAGGAAACACCAATGCCATGAGAGAGTGTATGTGGTAATTGAATTACTATGTAAATTGAATTTCAGTTGCAGTAACTTATTAAATTGTCTTAACTTTGGAAATTGGGTACTGGATTTCTAGTTCCTAGCATGCTTTTCATAGGACTGGATAAGGAGAGTAAATGTTGAAATTAAGTGTTTTTTTTGTTGTTGTTGTTTTTTTTTTTTTTTTTTTAGTGAAGGGAAAGACCTGTTAGTGTTTAATGCTGTTATATTTGACAATTAAAAGAGTACCTGTTATGTTGAAGTTTTTGTGGTTACCATTGTTCTGAAGTGTATAGACCACATGTAGGTAAACACTACATTGACTGTATTAACAATGACTGTACTAATTCCAGTGACAAGTAGCATCTTACGTGTTCATTAATTATACATGCTACATGCTAAATAAGTTACATTTAGCATGTGGTATGATAGCTGTGGATTTGAACTAAAAAAAAAGATCAGATAAATTGTTCCAGGCCCACAAATCCATTAGTTGGAGAAACTTTTTTTTTTTTTGCATAATTATTATTTTTTTGCATAATTATTAAATTCTTCAACTCAGTGGAGTTTGTTGGTTGCACATAATTTCATTAGAAGTTTCCATAACTCAAAAAAATTGAAAAGATTGTGTTATTTTTTATTTTTTTGATGAGCTAACACATTTTTTAGAGTGAGAATGTCAGGATCCAAGGTTTCCCAGGAGAACATTCCCCAGAGCACAACATTGCATCCAACGTAGTAAACAATGCACATGTACCTGGCCATCCACCTAATCTAAACATGATTCATCAGACCAGGCAAACTTTTTCTATTGCTCTATGGTTCTGATGCTCACATGCCCCTTGTAGCCACTTTCAGCAGTGAATGGTGGGTCATCATGGGCACTCTGACCCATCTGCAAATGCAATGCCTTTCTGACACCTTTCTGTCATGGCCAACATACTAACCACATACCGGAAACGCCCCACACGATTTGCCGTGCATTTATATACATACAAATACATACATAAATATATGATGCTTTAAAATACATCATAGACAATTTGATTTTATTGCTTTTTTATAATGTATTCATGTAACAAATATATGTAGATAGTAATGAATGTTTAACTCTTTCACATGTAACGTGAGCAATGAGAGGACAAAAGTTAGACTGCCGCTGTGTTGAATCGTTTGCATGTGATAAGCAGATGATTGTTCTCGGTTTTAAAGGTCAGGTTTATGACTAGCTTGCTTCACTAATGCTATAAGTCAACTTTAATTGTTCTTTAACAAACACAATAGTTTTCCCACATGGTTATGCATCTCCTAAAACCGATGATGACACTTTCAATGATCTGACATTTATGGGGACCATAAAAACAACTCATAAAATAGTTCTGTTAGAAAAAAGACTTTTGGCAGTGATGCTAAACGCTGCACGTGGAGATCTATCCTCAGTTCAAACCCTCCTCTATAACACACGTCAAAACTGGCAGGGTTAATTCAGCTCTCACTCAGAAAAAAGATCAAAAGCTGTCACTGGGGCAGTGCCTTTTCAAAAGGTACACCTTTGTACCTAAAGAGTCCATATTGGTAACGTAAAGGTAGATATTAGTGCCTAAAATGTGCATATTAGTACCTAAACAGTACAAAAGTATACCTTTTGAAAAGGTACCGCCCTAGTGACAGCTTTTATACCTTTTTTTCTGAGCACGATCCATGGCAAGTTTGCTGTTTTAAATCAGATTACGTAATTTAATTGTCATATTGTCATTTAAATGACACTTATGTGTTGTGTAAAATCAAACACATTAGATTAGCTGGTAAAAATATGTTTGGTTTTCTCTGCAGGAAGGCCGATTTTCAGGAGCAGGACTGAGTTATGGGCGTAATTTGGGTAGGAACATGTGGACAAGACAAATATAAATGTATAGATGTGTGTAAACAAGATAAGCCTTGAGGATATTTGTTTGCTTATTATACACAGAGAGAGTGTGTAATTGCTTTAATTTGTAATGTGTAAACAAGGAAAGGAAGAAAATTATGATTGAGCTCTGAACCCAGGCTGCTGTTAATCTTTTTTTGTGATCTCTTTATTGTCTCATAACATCAAGAGGTGAGCCGAATCAAAAACTACACTTATTAAATAACAAGAAAAACCTGTGCATTGGTATTGTTTGACTGATTCTAAAATGCCCCTACATCTTTCAGTCAAACTTATGCTGGTTGATTTGCTGTAACAAATGCATTAATAGAATTTTTTCTTCTCCATTTACTATATAAATATCAATATGAGAAATGACAACCAATCAGATGTAATCTCACAACACAAATATGACTTTCATGGGATGAAATGCACTCTCAGTAACAAAAAAGGCACAAAGCTGTCACTGAGGCAGTATCCTAAGGTGCAAAAGCTAAAAGGTAAATTTTTGTACCTTATTAACCCCTAAATGCTAAATATTAGTACCTTAAAAGTACCTATGAGGATCTAAAGTGTACACATTATAACTTTTAAATGGCACCCCAGTGAGAGTTTTGCACATTTTTTCTGAGTTTGGTAGCTTGACTTGAATCTTTGTTTGTCTCAATTCACTAGTTTGTTCTCACTTTTATTTTAGTGCTAATTATAATTTGTCTCACAAACTTCAACAAAGTTTGGAAACATCCAGTAGAACATAGCACCAGCAAAGTGACAGACAAATAGGAGAGAGAATAGCTTGTGCATCAGACTTCTTTTCATCATTTGCTTTACCGGTTAATTAGTAACCTCAATACTGTGTTATAAAATGATGTTACTAATGGCAACCATAAAGCCAGCATTGTAAAGCTGAGATGTCTTAACATGTGCGTAAATCCCTGAGATTAATAATGTGGGAAGTACAAATTGTACCCAACATTAAATTGAATGCCATTATCAGCTATTATCTTAAATAAACATGTTTTACAATGAATTTGTTACTTTCAAGGCCTGATAGTTGTTGACTTAATGTTGGAGATACTCCCACATCTGAGAACGTCTGAGCTAATGATGCACGGAGGACAACGACTTTGTGAGTGACTATTTAACCAGCAACTTTAGACAGCATTCAAAATTAAAGTAATCTATGTTTTTCTCACCATGAATTTTGACTAAAGAATATTTAAGGCTTTTTAATCATTTTATAGAGATTGCACTCATTTAATTCTAGGCAATTACATCTACATTTAATCATTTATCAGACACTTTTATCCAAAGCGACTTACATGATTAGGATTAAATATTATTTTATATATTATTATTAATATCCATGCCAGTGTTTTTCATAATCATGGGAACTTCGTCTTACGAATGTAAACAAGATTTGCATATCCAACTAAAATTGAAAAATAAAAAAATTAAAAATCTAAAATTCAAAAACCCCTTCATTTGCCTCTTCCAGACTTAAAATACTATGTTTTGTTGAATGATGGACTTGATTCCAGTTTCTTGATCACCTTAACAATGTGTGGAGGACAAAAAAAAAAGTGCTTTTTCTTTTCAGTATAAAATGAGCATAGATTAAAAAAAGTCACAAAGAGAAACACACAAGGAAGGCAAGATGAAACACTTGACAGCACACGTAAACCAATGGGTAATAAACACGGTGCTGACAAGGATGACTTGTAAGAAAATGCATTACAAGGCTGGTCATGCATGACACTTCCAAATCAAATGTGCAACGCATGTAAACACACCTTATCAGTTTAGCAAGGACACATTTTAATTTATTAACAGATGTGAGGTATTAATATAGTTTATCAAAAATGTTTCATATTGATTACCTATAGTGTAAGTACACTGATATATTCAATTAAAAAACAGAAAACCCAAAAAGTGCATGCTATTACAATACATCTTATCCTCTACTGCAAATCCTTGGCAAACCTCTGTAGTTGAATTTCCTTTGAAAAATGAAAGCTTTCAGAGGAAAAACATACAACTTATTACTTTATTCCAACCCATCTCTATACATACCAGAAAGAGCTGGAGAATCATAAAGCAAAAGACATGTGGTAAAATACGATAGCTCATTATGAAAGTCATGGCAGAAAAACCTCATGGTTTTATGTGATTATAAGAAATCATTAAGTCTATTTCTGGAGAGGAACAGAATCAAAGTACGCTCGTCAGGAACTCCATATTAGGACTTTGCACCTTTGGCCACGGCCAAACCAATAAGACCAGCCAATCCGGCCACACCTAAACCGATACCGCCGATGATAGCCATACCAACTAAGCCATCTGAAAAAGAATAAAAAACAATTAGAATTTCTTTGCTGAGATAAATTCACTATTGTCTTTGCCATTATCACTTAACGTTTTATTTACATGCACATCAAATTCCATTTAAGGATATGCCTATATACGTGGTTGCTGCAGGTATGACAATACAATCAGGACCATAATTTAATAAGGACTCCTCCACTTTAAAAATGCCTGACAACACTGTCATAAAATGGTAATAATTAGGCAATTGCCAAAAGCACGTGCAGTCATGTGGTGATAACTCAGCACAAGAAGAAGATAGAGTGAATGCAAATTTGCAGCAAGGACTGGTGGGAGAAAGCTGTGATGTTACAGCTTACAAATGTAGAATGGTGAAGCAATTTTAGAATGTCGAAATGCTCTTTCCACAAACTATGTGCAATCATGGACCAACTGATAAATTCTGATTAATATCAGAGAACTGACATGCATGTAAAAGCAGTCATCATCTCATGCTTTCTCTCATTCTAAATGAATCTTGAACAATTATTCTTTGTGACAAATGGAAAGTAGGGCTGTCACGCGCAGCTCGTCAGTAAAGCCGGTTCCTTAATTGGCATTAAATCGCCATCACCTACTCTCAGATGGAGCGGCATTTACTACACAGAGCCGTAGTTCACTGACAAGCTATGCAATATCACGTTCAAAATCGCAGATGAATCGTATTCATTTCAAAATCGTACTGACCCCAAACTTTTGAACGGTAGTGTGTCACAAAATCCTAATTAAAAAGACCACTGAATGTTTTTTTATTGTCTGATTGAAATGCTGTTGTATCTCACCTTTTCTTAGCGCATTGTTGATCAGTGTCTCCAGTTCCAGGGCCTGTTTATTATCTGGTTCATTCTTCAGCAGAGTACGAATGTACTTCAGTGCTCTCTCGTACTCCTGAGAGAAGAACAAAAGATTGATGTAGGGCGGTAAAGAGAGAGATCAAATGGAAGCTAATTAAAAATTATCCAAGTATCTCTAAGCCCAGTTTATACTATATTTTTGATCAAATTAATGCAATATTGGTGAATATTGGTAAACATCTTAAAAGTTTTACTGACCAAAACTTTTGAAACGTAGTGTATTTCAAATATGGATTCCCCTTGATTTTGGGATAAAATATGACTTGGACATCTACAGGTTTTGTGACATTCACCTCTGTACATTTACTTCATCTGGTATTTGTATTGAACCGTTTACACATTACACTTGTTTATATGGTGACGTGACAATAAAGTTACTTAATTGATCTGATTTGATTTTGAAATGATGCAGTAAACTTCAGTGTACCAGGGATTCCAGGAACAGAGTTGAGAAACACGGTTTTAACTAGATGCCAGAGATGGCTTCATGAAATAAAGAATGTTTATTAGCAGTGACAAAATCATTGCATATCAAAAATAGAAAAAAAAAGAAAATGCAACCCCACCTTAAGTCTGTAGTTTGCAACAGCAAGATAGAAGAGAAAATCTCTCTGATCATCTTTTTTGCTTTTATGAACCAGTTCTGTTAAAAGAAAACAGAATCACTTTCAGAATTTTAAACCAAGAATAGTACAATCACAGCTGGAGCTCAAGAAGGTTGTAACTAACCAAAAGCTAAAAGACATGCTGAAGCACTGACCTTCTAACAGATGAATGCCTTTTACAATGTCATTTGTGTACTTGCTTCTGATCAAACACCAGGCGTATTCAAAAGTCGTTTCTTTGGAAACGGGTCCTTTCACCAGCTCAGCGTTATACTTCTTCTCAAACCTCTGAAAGAAAGAAATTCATGCCAATGGATTGATGAGAATCGATTGACTCAGAAGGATGATGTCTGGATCATGTGCTCCCTCTGGCCGACAACCACAGACTAACTTTACAGCAGGAATCAAAACAGACAAACGTCTGATTCCATTAAAACAGTAGGTGAGGTAATAGGATAACAATAATAAGTGCGTTTTTATCCCAAAAAGCGTAGGTCTACTCTTATATAAGTCTATGAGTTAACATTACAACAATATATCATATTCAGAGTTGTTGTTTTGAAGTACAGTAGAAAAAATGCGTTCGTCGAAAATCCCGATTAAAACCCGATATCGGTCATTTCACCACATACAACCTTGTCACCAAGACGATATCGATGTCATTTTGGATTCACAGTCATGAAAGTAAAGGATAAAATGATTTACCTTTAGATCTTCTGGTGCCACTAGCTCTGACACAACCGCCTCCATGTTCGCGGAAGAACCCACAGCAGCGAGTTCACGAAAATGTCAAAGTAAAAGTCCGTGTCGTACTCAATTTCAGTATTGCAATCGCAGCTGTATCTTCCCAAGGGCAAAGCAACAGATTTCCGGTGTATTTTAATAAACATGCCTTACAATGAATACTGTGATGGTACCATGTTACAATGGTGTTGCCAAATACCATATTTTAATACCATGTGACTGAATGATAACATCTGCTGCGTCCCAATGTGCCTACTTATACTACGTTCTTAAAGAATGGTGAAGAACAGGTATACACTTTTGAGTGTGTAGTAGAAGAGTAGGCATGTTTTGGGACATACTATTACGTCACACAACTGCGTCTTTTACGGACTGCTCTGTCGCACCTGTTATACGCACCCTGTCACTGTAAACTGGCCTGTCACTCATCTTGTCACTGTTAACATCCTCCACATTTCATTTCATTTAACTTCCTACCGTATTGGAGAGAGAAGAAGTAGCTCGTTGATCTGCCAGTCGGGGCCGGGTCTTTCATGCGGGGAACTTGCTCATATTTTCTGCGTAATGATCCATTTAAAAGTTATGGATGTTTATAAAAGTTCACATTGCTGTTGCAGATGAAAAATAACACAGATAACAATAAACAAATTTTTTTTACCAGGTTAAATATTGATTAATTTATTAGTCACTCAATCCCCTTTTTGTAAACCTCTCTACCTAATGGTCGATCGCGCGCATCCGCCACGTTTGTAGTTTTTCTAACGCGTTTTATTCGTGTTTGTAGTTCTGGACCGAATCCTTCGCCAAAGCGCAATGGATTGTGGGCAATTTTAGCCATTAGAGTGTGCACGGATCCACACTTCAAAAATCGACCTGAAATAGTAGACCATCCGGGGACTTTTGGCATACTCTTTTCAACATACTATGCTTTGGGACACACTTATTCTAATCTCATATACTATTTAGGATGGATAGTATGAACATTGGGACGCAGGGAAAGTCTCTTTAAGACAAGTCGTGTCACTCGGCGGCCATCTTTGAAACGCCTCTCGGGCATGCAAGTGCAGCTCCTATCTTTTTGAATGGGGAAACATCAAATTCTCCAAAACTGGTCGCCAAGCTTACGATTAAATTTCATATTTGAAATCACCAATGAAATCTGACAACAACTGTATCATAAATGTTGTTTATTTTGCTCAGATCTTGTTTAAAAAAGCTTATCTCTCTGGCTAGATCAGCCAGTGCGCACGCGCAGTCTTTAGCGCACGTCTCAGAGCGCTGACTGTTTCTATAGCAATTGGGATTTCTAACCGCAGCTGCAGTGACTGCTGACTTTACCGATTTGCGATTGGCTCATTGGCTCGGAAGGCGGGGCTTCATTCGATAGGGCGGCCATATTGAGCGTTGCATTTTTCCCCATTCAAAACTATACAAGTGACATGTCTTGGGTATTCTATAGTCTTTGATGATAATCATGCTCTATTTGGAATTTGTATGCATTTGAATGGTTAGAGCTATATTTTTCTTTTTATATATGAAGACCACATTAAAAAAGGAAAATTTTACCATGCCTTCATGGTTGAATTTTCAAACACCATCTATTATTTATTTATTTATAATACATAGGCCTACATCATTTAAATGTTTATTGTGTGACCATGATTGATGGTTTTTACACAAACTGCGACTGAACCAAAGTGTGGTGTGTTTTCGATCACAATGTTTTGTCACAATTTGTTTACAATCTGTAAGATCTGTACAATCTATAGAAATAAAAGTAATTTGACTTAATATAATTAATAATAATTTTGCACATTTTTTTGAAGAAGTGTATCTGTTTACCAAGAAGACGTGTAAGTGAAGAGCTGATAGAAACTGAAAAAAGGGTGTTAAGAGTGTGAACATTTTAATTAACTGTATGTATTTAGGGTAAGCACTATGCTAAGTTAGTCTTAGCTAGATAAAGGAGTCAGCTATTTATTTAAAAATGTTCAAAATGTTTTTTTTTTTCTCACCACGTGATAGGCTATTAAATGCAAAATACAAATTTGACATTTTATATAAAAATAACTGAATTGTCCACTGTTGAACACTGTTGATTTAATAAAACAACAAAAGTGTGAAAAGTGTTTATTGTCTAAAGGCTGACAGGACCCACAGTTGAACAATTACTAAAACTAATATTACTACGCAATATTATGAGTGTTTACTTAATTGTGTGTTTGTTTTTGTTTATGTATGTATTTATTTCTTTATTTTCAATTATTGTTTCAGTCCACACATTTTAGTGATTGTGGCCTTTATTTTGGACAAATACATTTCCAGCAGTCGTTTCAAATCTTTCGATAGGGGTCGCTATCTTCACGATCCTCTAAAAGCAACCAGAGATTTTCTTACTATAGGGAGATAAGAGGGTCTGTATTACTTACTATTGGGGAAAGCGTAAAGGTCAACTTGGATCCCTTAATAACCAATCACATTACAGCCTTGTCGTCATTGAATTTCAGTCAGAGTTGTGCGACACTCAGTCGCCGTTTACGGATGCCATAGGAATGAATGAGAAGTGCCGTAAGCTGAATCCCACCTGTCGCAAAAAGTCAGTGGCTTCTCTTATAAAACGGCATTTTTTTCGTGGTAAACTCTAAAAATAGTTCATTCCAGAAGTACTGTTTAGTGTAAAACATGTTGAAGATTAGCAGATAGGCTGTCGATTCATTAAATTATAAGCCGATTCCTCTAAAAAGCTGTTTATTCAGCGTAGTGGAGCCTCTCCTCCATTGACATCCATTAAAAAAAAACGACCTCTGGTCTCCTTTCCCACGTACTGCCAGACCGGAAGCGTTAGCTTTAGCCGTTACGCGTTTTCGGCTAATGGTTGCAGTCTTGCCTTCTAGTGGCTTTGACTCGACACTCTGTGCTCTGGTCACGTGGTATGACCGAGTAGGACGGCCATCTTCCCTAAAACACAAACAACAAGAGCGTACTAGACATCAACACGCAACGACCATTGGAGAGGGAGAGAGAGCAAAAAACAGTAAAAACGGAACACGATTCTCGAGGAGGAGCACAGAACACAAACAACTGCACATGCATCCAAAGTGAAGATCGTAGAGTTTGACGGGGCGACTGGACAGTGAAATCGCATCGACAGCTCCAGAAACACGGTCAGCAACTGTGTCTCTCTCTCCTTGAATATCTGAAGCGTTAATGGCAGATGGGTGTTGCATTAAGTTTTATGCAAACTTGGAAGGGGAAGGTCAGCGTGTGTGCGAATGAATATTAGTGCATAAGGAGCTTTAAGTGGCCAGCGCTTGGGAATGAATTGTGCTGTGTTAAGTTGTGAGGCTTTGTGTATGTTTGCTAAGGCAGCTGTGGCCGTGGGTTGAAGGCCACGGGAAGCAGCGGAGTGGAGTTTGGAGGGGGAGTGTGCAGGCAGTGCACGCGCATGCACACTCCCCCTCCCTGTGCACGCGACGCCCCTCAAAACTCCTCCAATCAATAGAAACACGACACCGACCTGTTTTAATGGTCATTTTCATTCCACGCGATAAATATTAAACGCCGACATCTTGCATATGTTACAAAATGTATGTTTCTGGGCGTACGTTTGCGTCGAGCGCGAGGACACATCGAATAGAAATGGCCTAATGGCGAGTACTTAGTTTTAGTTGTGTCCCATTCTCGAACGACTCGTTCTTTTGAGTCGAATCTTCTCAGTGAATCAATCGAACCGATTCACGAACCGGACTGAATCCGTCTGAACCGAACGGTTGTCGAGTCATCAGCTCACTGACTCATTGAATCGCAAACTGTCAAGGTGCGTCCCAAATCGCGTACTAATGCACTATTCTATGACGTGTTGTAGTATAAATAGTGCGAGTATTGTGTTTATACTGAAAATTACAAAAAAAAAACAAATAAAAAGTGCACTTTAAATACCCGGATGATGTACTAAAATAACCGAAAAAATGAAGTGTGGAATGTTGGACACTTCATGCACTCAACAGTTGCAGATTTAATTACGTCTTAAAGGGAGAGGGGCTATCAGACTCCGATTATTAATGACAAAAATAACCTTATAAAATTCATACACTACATGGTTGAGTGCATAGTGTATAAGTGCATAGTGTATAACGCGTCATTTGGGACACAGTTTCAGATTCGTAATGAGTCGAGAATCAGAAATAAGAGCATTTGGAGTGAATCGAGGATTTTACTTGTGGGACGGAAAGTTAGTTACTTAACTTTAATCGAAGTTAAGTCACTTAGTAAGTACTTAATGACATATTTCAAACCAAGATATGTCAATTAATGTAATATTAATGTACACGCAAATTGCATTTAAGTTGTAATTGACTTTATGAACTGAATCAAGATGGCAACAATGAAACCATGTCAGGGATCACCTGATGACATAAAAAGAATCGCTGAATCATTTTTAACCAATTATTTGAACCAATTTTTTTGAATCTAACCATTTCATCTCTTCATACTTGAGCAGTTTGCTGTTATTTGGCAGCTGTTCACATAATGGCTATTGCAAATACTTAAGTCTCATGATGAATTATGGGCTCTCTCAGGCATGATGTATCTCTAAGTGCCTTTTAAGTTACAGGTGTTTTTAATTGTTCTTGAGATGACATATATTCTCATGTAGTACTTTGTTAAAGAGACAGACTCCCCCAGTGAATACTATTTATTCTCAAGGGTTTGATCTGTTGCTTAGATATTTCTGTTGCTATGACATCTGAGGGTGCTGTTGATTAAACCCCTGGGATGTTTCTTTTCCATCTCCCTGTTATCCTGATTGCAATAACTCTTCTAGTTGTGCAGTGCAGATGCCAATCTTGAAAGATTTTCGCTTAAATCTATCTGCAAAACACACTTTATGCACACTTGCCCTTTCCAAAATATAGTGCTCTGGTAAACTTTGCCACAAATGAACATCTTTTACTATGTGTTTCCTAAGGCTTGGTTGTTTGTGGTCATGTTTCTAAAAGAAAATATCTTTCAGAATATTTTGAAAAGGAGAGAGGTTATTTTCACGTACGCTTGGCCTTTAAATTGATAGGATACGATTACAGGAGGATGTTGGGCAATGTGTGCTTCGGGGTTGTTACAGAACTAAGACATTTTTGTTCATTGAAACAAAGCTGACATAAAATTAAACTTATTTCATTTAGTTGCCAAAGCAGCATTTCTAATTTTCATTTAAAGTTGAAGCACTACAATTACTAACTGGAAATAAAATAAACAAAATCTAAAACCGAAAAAAGGGTGATATTAAACAAAAAAGTAAATAAAGACTTAATGTAACTAAAATTTAATTGAAAACTGAAAATATAAAAATAAAAGCTAATTCAGAATATTAATAAAATTTATAATTGGGTATACATATAATACTGAAATAACACTAATGCCCCCTTTTCTCTGTTTTAATTTCTTCAGTTATAGCACTTGCATTAGTTCACGATATTTGACGAGTTTTATGTGGTCATTTCTTGTTTTCTCCTGCAGATAAAGGGGGGAGAGGGATTGTCGGCGTGAGGAGGGGGTCACCAGCTGGGACCTGGTCCACACAGCATTGCCAGTACAACAGAAAGAGTTAGAAAGACACACACAAATAGAGAAAGAGAGAAGCTTATTGGGGTCATAACTGCTTTTGGCAGCTGTATTATCAACAAGTTCGTCTTTTTTTGTTTTCGTCTCTTTGCTTGTTTCCTGTAGTCGATCGACTTTAGACGTCAGTATCAAAGCTCTGCAGTTTTTGCAGTCCAACAGGTATTACTCATTTTAGGGGGTTTTGATTTCTTTTTTTGTTTTCCATTTGTTTTTATTTGTTTGTTTTCATTGGCTGTGAACAAGAGAGCTCTTACCTTGTCTGACCTTTTGTATTTCTGCTCTCCTGCACACACACCCTGAATAAGGCAGCTATAACCCTGCTCTCTCTTAAGTTGGTTACTTTGAAACACACACACGCACACATATACACACACACACCTTTCAGCCCTCTCACCCAGACCTGGTCCAGCCTAGTCTTGCCTGCGCCACTCCTCCGGACAGGGTAAGAATAATACATGAACTGCTGTGTTTACATATATAGATATGTCAGTCAGTCGTGTGTGCATTACACTGCAATGTAATAAAATAATCTGTGTGTGCTAATGAACAGAAGTATGCTTACAGCATGTTTAAGTGCATTGCATACTCTTATTCAGGTATTTTTGTTTGTAGACTTTCACCTCTGAGAAGGAAGGAAGAATATGACTGCTGAAACACTTAACTTTGGCCCAGAATGGTAAAATCCTTTCCTTTCTATTTCTGTGTCTCCTTCTCTTGTTGTCAGATCTCCCTTCCTTTTCTTTCTTTCTTTTTTCCTTGTAAATTTTTTTCATCACTGTCTTTTGACCAATTTTCTCTGTTCCATTCTTTATCACTGTCAGAGAAATTAAATGCAAGTAGTAATGTTCCTGTAATAAGCTACTTTAGGCAAAGTGAGAAAAGGCTGTGTTATTTTTTGCCATGTTGTTTTGCATGTGTAGCTCTGAGGTGATAATCAAGCACTCTCATAGAATGTCTTTTCACTCATACACTAACGCTCAAAAGTTTGGGGTTGGCAAGATGTTTTTTTTTTTTTTTTTTAAATAAATTATTTTATTCAGCATTAAACTGATCAAAAGTGACAGTTAAGATATTTGTAATGTTGTTGTTTTTTTGTTTTTTTTTTCTCAAAGAATCCTGAAAGAAAAATTACAGTTTCCTCAAAAATATTTAGCAGCACATATGTTTTCAGCATTCATAATAATAATAATAATAATAATAATAAATGTTTCTTTAGCACCAAATCAGCATATTAGAATGATTTCTGAAAGATCATGTGATACTGAAGACTGGAGTAATGATGCTGAAAATTCAGCTCTTTAATTACAGAAATAAATTCCATTTTAAAATATATCAAAACAGAAAACAGTTACTTTAAAATGTAATAACATTTTACAGTATTACAGGTTTTACTGTATTTTTGATCAAATAAATGCAAGTTTGGTGAGCATAAGAGACCTCTGTCAAAAAGATAAAAAAACAACAAAAAAAATCTTACTGAACCCAAACTTTAGAATGGTAGTCTGTCGTATTGGAAATCCTGAACTAATTAAGGAGCAAAATATTTAGTTAATCCCTCCTGTTCATCACTATGTTTTCCACACTGTTGTGTTTTGTATTTTAGTTTTGTTTTAGTTGCATTTTAATGAATGTAAATTTAATGCTGTCATCCTAATTTAGTGCGTCCTGTGCTTCGATAAAAGCAAGGGCATATGGCCATTGCACATCCTTAGATTTCTTACAAAATCCTTAAAAAACCAATATAACCTTTTGTCACATAGCCCAAAGTTCTGTTTTTGAAAATATATTTCCTTCCTAAATCACTTCAGTGTAGTTAGCTTCAAAACGGTGTCTTACCATTCAGTTTATTCAATTTAAAGGAATTTTCCTCAGCACTGCTCTCTACTTTCCCCGTGTTTCTGTAAGGTTTACTCTCTCATCCTTCCCTTCTTCCCAACCCCCTTCTCTCCCTGTATCTCCTCTTGGCACAAACTAAATGATTATGTAGAAATTAAACTGTTAGGCATGGTCCTCTGCTGAACTAAGGCTATTCTGTGCATAGTTGGTTCTCGGCCAACAAAAGTGAATTCCTGAGTTTGACATGTACAATGCAGGGGTGGTATGTTTCCTCAAAGCCTTCTTCATCAGCTTATCTCAGCGGGGTATTATTTATGTAAAGTTTACAAAGCCACCCACAGCTCTGAAACCCCTTTTCCACCAACAAGTTGCCTTAGCCGGTGCTGTTTCACATGTTTCCACCGCTGAAAAGTGGTTTCAGTCAGGAAAAACAACTTTGCATTGGCCTCTAAAAGCTGCTGGGCTCGAACCAGGAACCACTAACGTCAGATGCCGGGGGCGAGACAATGTCAGCATCAAGTGAAGTTGTCAAAACAACAATAACTCTGGTGATTGTGACACCCAACAAAACCAGATTGCTCCCAGTATAATCAGCAGAGTTATTTACCCTGTAAGCACAGTTCCTATATACAGTATCTGACACAGCAACTCCAGGCCCTTGATTTTCCTGTTTGCCAAAATTAAATGTTATATAATATTATATAATAATTATATTTCTTTCTCTTTTTTTAATTTTAGAAGTATTTAGAAGCAGACGAATCGCCTTCGATTATGAACACAATATTGCCTAGCTTGTCGGTGAACTACGGCTCTGTGTAGTAAATGCCGCTCCATCTGAAAACAGGTGATGGCGATTTACTACTAATCACGGAACCGGCTTTTACTGACGAGATGTGCATGATAATCGAATTCGATTAATTGCACAACCCTAATTATCAATGTATTAACAGTTGCGCTGCTAAATATTTTTGTGGAAAAATGACTCTTTTCAGTATTCTTTGATGAATAGAAAGTTCAAAACAACAGCATTAATTTGAAATATTTTGTAAAATTCAGTAAAGGTCCTTACTGCCACATTTAATCAATTTAATGCGTCCTTGCTGAATAAAAGTATTAATTTCTTAAAAAAAAAAACTTACTGACCCAAAATGTTTTGAACGGTATTGTATATGTAAATTGACTGATATGGATTTATTGGGCATAACATTTTAGTTATTTAAAGTGTTTCCCCTGCCCAAGCATCAGCCTAAGCTTCAGCACCATTTCATTAGAAAAGGGGAGTGAGAGATCCTAAATAAAATAGGATGTAGAGTCGACATTGACAGGGCTGTCCTTGGATGGTAGCCAGGATTGGAGCATTTCTCCGGGAAACTTTCACATTGTTGCTGTTGAATCTCGTTTGATCTGATTTTTATCTCTCTCTCTCAGGCTTCGTGCACTTTCCAGTGGAGGCAGTGTGTCTTCCCCTCCTGCCTCTCCTGCTATGCCAAAGTACAAGTTGGCCGAGTACCGTTATGGCCGAGAAGAGATGCTAGCACTTTATGTCAAAGACAACAAGGTGGGAAAATGGCTAAAAACAATCCTGGGTTGTGTTGGGCTATTTTTAAGTCTAGGTGATATCCCAGCATTCAGTTTGTAATGATTGTACCTACATCTTTATTGCTTGACATTAGAGGGATTGTTTAGACACACACACAAAAAAGTATTGTTTTTTTTGGTGTTGTTGTTTTTACTTGATCTGCTAGTAATTGGGCATTTAGTAATTGGGCATTTTCAGATTATTTGCATCAGTTGTTCATGTCTGCTTGGTCTATTTCAAACTACTGACAACTATGTTAGTTAATAATAAGCTTTGTTAGTTAATAAGTTTTCATTAGAGGAATTTTATCTTCATCTCAACTGCTGGTGGTAAATTGTGTTATACACTGGCTAACGGTTGCCCTAGTCTTTAAAATCTACATCAGCTGTTGGAAAAACCATATTGGTCAGTCATTTAAAAAAACAACAATCTATGTAATAACCCTTAATGACTTAAATTTAAGGTTGGTTTTTGACCCAAAGTTTTAAATGTAACTCACAAAACTTTATGGGCTACTTTAATGATAACTCGCTGTTTTGTTGGAGCTCTATAGACCCTAATCTCTGTTCACATCCATTAAATGGAAAAGAGCAGACTGGACATTTTGCTAAGTAACTTTTTTTGTTGTTAATTCCAAAGAACAAACATGAATATTTTGAGTGACATTAGGTGAGTTGAATTTTTATCTTTGGGTGAGCAATTTCTTTACTTTGGTGAATTAATTTGCATTGTATGATAATGTTGTAAGATATTCAGACAGTTAATTTTTCTGTTATGTTTGTAGAATATAAACATGCATTTGTAAGTGGCACTTTATAAGCGTTTCGTGTGCTCAGTGAGTGCTGAGGGACCTTTTGCAGGTCCCTTAATGGACGTCTTTTGTGGTGTTCACATGGCCTGAGGTTTAACACGCAATGTGTGTCTAGTACATGTTTCCACTGGTCGACTTTAAAATGCAAAAAATTTCTTACCAGTACTGACACAAGTCATGAAGGTTTCCATGGGCAACGGCAGCGGCAGAGATCTGTTGCAACAAAAATAGACTATAGAAACTGTGCATTAAGATAATGATTTACCATGGTTTTTTGTTGCAGAAGAAATACTCAGTGCGCACTAATCAAGCATGGATATTTGTTGTAATTACACTTTCAGTGTGTTTGAAAACTGTTTTCAAGAAATCCAGGCACTCAAAGTCCACATGTAGGACCAGTATTATGGAAAAATACAAATCTAAAACTGCTTGATTTTTATTTTTTTCTTTATAGGCAAGTTGATTTGATTGTTACGCCTAAAAGTTGACCAGTTAGTGCCTGTTGTAGGAAGTCACATCAGCATTATGCAAATTAAAATCCTTAAAACCCTTAAATAGTCACAGTTCCTTAGGGCAGGAGCTAACTCAAAGGGTGATTTCCATTTGAAAGTTAGCATTAATTCTGACCATTTTATGTTTCTTGAACAGCAAATCAACACATTAGAACGATTTCTGATGGATCATGTCACACTGAAGACTGTAGTAATGGCTGCTGAAAATTCAGCTTAGCCATCATAGGATAGAAAAAAATAACATTTTAAAATAAGTTCAAATAGAAAACAGTTTTTTTTATATTGTAATGTTTCACACTATTACTGATTTTTGATCAGATGCAACCTGAGTGGGCAGACCTGAGTGAAAGAGACTTCAGAAACATTTAAACAAAACAAAACAAAAAAATCCCACATTTACCCAAAATGTGCTGTACGAAATATTTGTGAAGAATGTTGATGGGTTAAACCTGATTCAGATCAGTACAGTCCAGACTGTTTTTGTATATTTAAAATGTTTCTCTGTCCAGATTTAAATTTCCTGATTTTGAGTCCATCATTTGCAACAGTAGAATGAGTCACAGTCTTGTATGTGTTTTCAGGTCCCTGAAGAAATGCAGGATAAAGAGTTTGCTGCTATTCTGCAGGATGAGCCTCAACAGCCACTGGCACTGTTGCCTCTCACTGAAGAGGAGCAGGTGAGAGGTGCACACTTACACGTCTGGAATTTTGAGCTTGGGGCTGATTAGACATGCATCACACACAAACTATCCTGTGAAAGTAATCTGAGGTGGGGCAAGCACATTTTTCAGAAACCATAAACACTCTCTTATAAAAAAAAAAAAAAAAAAAAAAACGCCTTTGGCAGTACAATGATTTTATCTCCACCGATTTTGCGTTTTTTTTTTATGTGGTCCTGGTTTTACTCCTCGTGTTTTTTTTTTTTCTTTCTCTGTTTGCAGAGGAACTTCTCCATGTCTGTCAACAGTGTAGCTGTGCTGAGGCTTATGGGTAAGGGGGGCGGAGCCGTCCCAGCTGGGGTGAACCGAGGCAGAGGCAGCGTGAGAGGCGGTCGAGGCAAGCTGATCTATTTATGTTTACATGCGTGTAAATTATTCATGCATTGGCGGGAATGCTGAAGTTTGTCACGCTGTGTGTTTAGGTCGAGGAAGAGGAGAGGGCGGATTCTACCAAAGAACCAGTGAGGAAGGAGAGGGTGGTTTTGGTCGTAGTGTTCGTGAGATACATCGCAGTCAGAGCTGGGATGACAGGTATACTTTGTTTTGTTTTTTTACACTTTAAAGTTTTTATTTGGGGGGGGTATTTTGGGATATTTTTAATTTTTTTTTTTTCCTATTATGTTCTCAGTTTGTTGCATTAGCTCTTGTCTCAGTGAACAAAATCCTTTTGTCAGCATACAATCTAGATTTAGATGACTGTTGAGGCAAATCAAAAGCCATTTTGATAAACCTCTGTCTCTTTTGCATCTGCAGAAGTGAGAGACGTTTTGAGAAACCTCTGCGGAGGGAAGGTGTGCGTCTGGGTTTTGAGGAGGGGGGTCCGGGTGGCAGAAAGGAGTTCATGCGCTCTGATAGCGACAACTGGCGCATGCTGAGAGAGGAACAGGAGGAGGAGGAGGACACTGGAGAGACTGGTGGAAGCTGGAGACTCGCCGGCTTACGGAGAGACGGTAACACCAGTACACGTTCACACTAAAAGGAATAGTTTTCCCAAAAATAAAATGGATTTTAATTTATTTTATTACATTACAAGTTAATATTAGATGTAAACAACAGTCTGTTTTAGCTAAACATTTTTCAATGGTACAATGAGTAAATGGAGCTTAAGTTCTGTTAAACATAGACTACTGTTCAAAGATTGGGGTCAGTAAGAAAAAAAAAAATCCTCAAGGATGCATTACATTCATCAAGTGACAGAAAAGACATTTATAATGATAGAAAAGATTTGTATTTCAATTAAATCCTGTTTAATTTCTATTCATCAAAGAATCCTGAAAAAAATGAATGAGTTGCCTCAAAAATATTAAGCAGCACAACTGTTTTCAACATTGATAATGAGAAATGTTTTTTGAGCAGCAAATCAGCATATTAGAATGATTTCTGAAGGATCATATGATGCTGAAGACTGGAGTAATGGCTGCTGAAAACTGTTATGTTAAACTCTTAATATTTCTAAATATTTCTGTTTTACTGTATTTACCACCCCCAAACTGTTGAACATTGTGTATAAACTTGTGCTGCTTCTTCCTAGATGGTGTTCCTCGCTCGGCCGGATGGCGGGAACACACTGGTCCAGGTGAAGTTCGCCGCAGGAAGTTTGAGTTCGACTTCCGGGATGGAGGGACTGAGGGAGGCAGAAGGAGAGTAGGCAGCGAAGGAGCAGAGGAGGAGAGAGATGGTCTGCCAGAGTGGTGCACAGATGAGGAAGATGGAGAAATGGGAACTTTTGATTCTTCTGGAGCGTTTATGTCTATTAAGGTGAGACCATCAGATCTAGTCTCTAATGATTTCTAATCTAGGGGTTTCTCGTTTTTGTTGTTTTTTGTTTTTACACATTTTTCCACTCCTCTATTGTCTTAGAAGGGCCTGAAAGACCCCATTCCAGAAGAGGAGTTTGAGTTCCAGGGGTTGGAGGATGAGGAAGAAGACGGTGCTAATCAAGAGAAGAAGAACGGCGCTGGTGCTGAAAAAAGCGAGAAAGGTGGGAAAAAAAATTAGATGCTTAAAGCACAGTTCTTGCAAAAATGTCTATGATTGCATTGTGTGAGGAAAAGACTGAATTAAGTACACAAATGCAATTTAAACGTTGCTGTGAAGTTGTCTGAGATTTATAAAAATCTTTGAAGTGCATTTAATTGTAATATGATTTTAAACAAAGGTGTTTTTAAGGAAATCGATCTTTGTTCTATTGATTTCATCACTCTCTCTTTTTCTCTTTCTACAGATGTCATTGACTCTGCTCCAGTGTCTGTAACTGAAGTGAACCCGGTTTCTCCTTCCCTCCCTCCTTCCCTGCCTCCGTCTCTTCCTGCTCCTGTCCCTGAGGCTGTGCCCTCTGCTGCCCCCTCTGGCCTGGAGGAGCCTCAACCTGCCCCCCCCATTCCCAGCAAACTACCAAGTGAAGGTATTTTTTTTTTTTTTTGATTTTTCTATAGCTATATAGAAGGATGATGCTTCACCTGTGTATTGTCTTTTCTCTAGTGTTATCTGAGGCCATGTTAGATTTGAGCCCCAGTGCCTCCTCCAGTCTGCCTTCATCGCCTCCCTCTTCATCCTCTGCTGCTACTGACCTCCCACCACCGGGGGGTGATATTGAGGATGATGAGGGCATGAAGCACCTGCAACAGGTACCCTAGAAAAGGATTTCTGAGAGTAACAGATACGATAAAATATTTTACTGGATTTAAAAGATGAAAGGTTCAGCTACAAAAACGAGTCATTTAGAATATGTTATAGTTATAATATCATCTGCATATATTGATCGCATTGATTATATTAGTAGAAGCTCGGTATTCACCAACTTGGTGAGGTCGTTGTTAGCTATTTCACATGTGCAAGGGTTAACCAATCACAACAAGATTATTTATATACAAAGGTCTTAAATGTACAATAGTAAAAACCATCTGCTTAATTCTTAGTCAGAGAGAGCGTGAGAAATAGTCATGAAAGACAAAACTATTTATAATTTTGATTATAATAATTTTTTTGTATTAGAAATCTTTGTTAACATTACTAAATAGACTAAATGATGACTAAATTATTATTTATAATTTTTTATTATGTAGTTAGAATATTCTTTTGTTCTAGAAATGCGGATTTTATGAAATTATGACTAAATTAAAACTAAATTAGTCAATTATTATTTATCTTTTTTTATTATAATTGCTTATTTATAATACATTGTTTTTGTTCTAGAAACTTGGATTAACAAGTATACTTTCTAGAAAAAATAAATGCTCCAAAAAGTGTATGTCTCCTCTTTAGATAAATTACATTGCTTATAGCGCACTTTTGTTCTTTTAGCGGAAAAGAGTTTTTGATGGTGATTTATGTGTGTAGGAGGCAGAGAAGATGGTGGCAGCGCTCCAGGACACATCTCTAGAGGAAGAGTGTTTCACCCAGACTCTTCAGGAGAGCAGAAACACAGCCTCTGCGCTTCCTCTCTCCCATGACTCTGCCATGAAATGGTTTTACAAAGACCCGCAAGGAGAGATTCAGGGTACGCATGCATTCTCTCATAGGAGGTCAACTCATGCATATGGAGCAGTGCTTTGAGTATAGTCCGTTAATGCCGTCTCTTTTGCCTGTCTTTTGTCTGTTCTGTCTCTCTCAGGTCCTTTCAGTACAGTGGAGATGTGTGAATGGTTTCAGGCGGGGTATTTCGCCATGAACCTGCTTGTTAAACGTGGTTGTGATGAGGGATTTCAGCCACTGGGAGAAGTCATTAAGATGTGGGGGCGTGTGCCTTTTGCCCCTGGCCCCTCCCCTCCGCCCCTCCTGGTGAGGAATCAAGCCCACCTTCGCCCTCACCCACCCCGGGAGGCAATCGTGAGTCTCTGGGTGGAAGGGTGAATGTTTGGGCATTGTTTTCCATGGGGTTATTTGCATTCTGGGGAGTTTTTCTTGTCCATTAGTTTTTATTATAATTCAAATGGGAATAAGCTTGTTTGTAAAGTTGCGTCTGTGTATCTCTGTGTGTATTTGTTTACATTTGCATATGTGTTCATGTGGAATGTGTGCAGGGTTTCCTAAAGTACTGAAGTATTCAAATTTCACTTTTCAAAATGTAAAACTATAAACATTTTATATTTGGCAAAACAAAAAAAGTCTTAAGTGTTTGTGTAGGTCTTAAATTTAACTGAAATGATTTTATTATACTTTTACTAAAATAAAAGCTCTATGGTTTAACATTTGAAATCAAAGAAATAAAGAATATTAGTAATTTTACCATTTCTGTTAATAAAATTATTTTTATTATTAAATTTTTTGTTTTTTATTTTATAGTACAATAATATTGCTACTTCGGAGCCTTAAATGTAAATGCAAAAGCTTACAAATCATTCTGGTTGGTTGTATATAACATGAAATTTTGCTGTGTAAATTTTGCTGTAGACTGCATTTATTGTACTGATTTATAAGTAAATACTATTAAGCTAAAAAATGCTCTCTTAAGCCATCTTAGATTAGAGAACATTATAAAAAAAAAAAAAAAAAATCCGCTTATTTTTGATATGGTGTTAAAATACAGGTATTCACTAAATATGAATAATATAATAGATATGATCTTTAATTTGTATAGTTATATTGATGTTTTTACGATTTACATTGAAGTCTTGATATCTTAAATATAATTTCCTTAAACTTGTGGATGTCTTGTGTTTGTAAATGTGCTTATGCATGTCTCTAGAGAGTTTCTCTTTCATGAATAAATGCATGTATCTGATCTCTCTGTCATGGGTTAATGTGTGTTATTGACCGCTCTGTGTCTTTCAGGGTAATATGGATCAGGAGCGGCTGAAGAAGCAGCAGGAATTAGCTGCTGCCACGGCTCTTTACCAGCAACTCCAGCAACATCAGCTGTTCCAGCTCATCAACAGGTGAATTTGTGTTTGTGTCTTTTTGCAGTGTCACTGATTATGTTTCATGTATTTAAGACCATATTACAACCCTCTATATGTGTGTTTTTTTTTCGTGCAGGTGTGGAGAGCAGGGTATGATGCCTTCGTTAAACAGGTCGATGTCAGTGCCAGATACAGGGTCCATGTGGGACATGCATACCTCAGCCACGCAGCCAGCAGGTACAAACACAAAACACTTAGTCATCATTTCTTTCCTCACACACTTGCATCTGAAAATAACTTTCTCTCATTCTCTGTCTTTTCCTTGAGCAGGCAGTGAGGCCAGTCTATGGGACTTAATGAATTCTTCATCTCAGGGTCCAATTCTAGAACAGCTTCAGAAGGTGAGAGTTGCCGCTAATGGCCTCTGCTGGTGATCAGAGGAAATGCACTGGACTCAAACTCCTGTTCTCATTGCATTGTATTGTGTTCCAGCTACATGAGAGAAGAGAAGCTGAACTCAGGGCCAAGCGTGAGGAGGAGGAAAGAAAACGGAGGGATGAAAAAAGGCGAGAAGAGCAGAAAAGAAGAGAGGAGGAGGAGCTTTACAGGCGCAAACAGGTATTACAGAATTTTATAAAATTTTGAGGTCAGCAAGTTTTTTTTTTTTTTTTTTTCTTTTCTTCTTTTTTCCCCCCTGCTAGAAAGCTTTAAACATTAAATTGATCAAGACATCTACATTGTTCCAAAAAATTCTATTTCAAATAAAGGCTGTTCTTTTGAACTTTCTGTTTATCCAAGAATCCTTAAAATGCATTTGACACTACTGATCTGCTGAAAATTCACCCGTGCCAGCACAGGAATAAATCACACACACACACACACACACACGTTCAAATAGAATTAGTTATTTTAAATTATAATATATCAATATTTTTGTTTTTAATAAAATAAATGGTTTTAAATCTTACCAACTCCAAACTTTTGAATGGTAGTGTAAAATTAATTTTGTTTTTGTAGTTATTTGTTTACTTTTCTCTTTCACTCTCCATCTCTTTCTTCATATCTTGTTTTTTCTTTTTCTTAGCAGCAGGATTTGCTGATGAAGTTGCTCCAGCAGGCTCCACGTCAGGGTTCCTCAGGGTCCGGGTCAAGCTGGAGCGGAGGATCCATTGCTGGGCTGGGAAAGCAGACCAAGCCTCTCAACCTCCTGGACGTCCATCAGGAGGCTGAAAGAATGCACAAACAACAGCACAGAGTCCAGCAGCAGCAGAGGGTCAGAGACACACACACACACAAACAAACATCACTGGTGTGCAGTCCTGAAAATCAAAATAAATACATTATGAATGTCTCGCTCTGCAGTGGGGTGATGCCTCTTCGTTGTGGGGAGCATCTGGATCTTTGGATGGAAAGGTGGGTGGCAGTGGCAGCCCCTCTGGAGGAGGGATGGGAGTCTGGGACGAGGCCCTCAAGAACCAGAGCGCACTTCGCAACAACATGGGGCTGAAGAATAGCCGCAGCAGTCCCTCACTGAGGTAAACACAAACCACACGCTAACAGCTTTTCAGTTACTGATACCAATATTTAGAGCAATTTTCATAGATGGATATAACAAACAATTTAATATTCACAAATGCTGTAATGTACAATTTTTTTTTTCCACAATATTTACTCGAAATCCACGAAGATTCTGTAATAGATATAAATTCTATATCTATAGATGCCCATTTTTGATTTGGTCTATAATGGATGTTTACACATACGCATTTAGCAGACACTTTTATCCAAAGCAACATGCATTGCATTCAGGGTACACATTTGCTGTTTACACATTTACACATCTCTACTATTTGAGCTACAGGAAGTCATAAAATATTTGAAAACAGAAAATGTGACTTTTTTTCTCTTCCGTTGTCAAGGTTATCCGTTTATCTGAGGACAATAAAGATTGTGGCTAATCGATCGGTGCACCCTTATTGAATATCATATTAAATTGTGATTTTCTAGTCATGCTCTTCTCTAAAATATAATCATCAGCTACATATTGCTCATGTTTAGAACCTTGCTAAAAAAGGCTAAAACTTTAGTGAGCCATAGTGATGTTCGATTTGTGAGCAAATTGTAATTTTGAGTCCACTATTTTCAATCAGTTTGTTAATAATAATAGTAATAATTTGTTACATTTATATAGCGCTTTTCTGGGTACTCAAAGCGCTTTACATAGAAGGGGGGAATCTCCTCATCCACCACGTGTGCAGCATCCACCTGGATGATGCGACGGCAGCCATATTGCGCCAGAACGCCCACCACACTCCAGCTAATTGGTGGAGAGGAGACCGAGTGATGAAGCCAATCAGTATATGGGGATGATTAGGAGGCCATGATGGTCAGAGGCCAATGGGCAAATTTGGCCAGGATGCCGGGGTTACACCCCTACTCTTTTTCGAAGGACATTCTGGGATTTTTAATGACCACAGAGAGTCAGGACCTCGGTTTAACGTCTCATCTGAAGGACGGTGCTTTTTACAGTATAGTGTCCCCCTCACTATACTGGGGCGCTAGGACCCACACAGACCACAGGGTGAGCACCCCCTGCTGGCCTCACTAACACCCCTTCCAGCAGCAACCTAGTTTTCCCTGGAGGTCTCCCATCAAGGTACTGACCAGACTCAGCGCTGCTTAGCTTCAGTGGGCAACCAGTCTTGGGCTGCAGGGTGATATGGCTGCACAACTTGTTGTTCTAACTGATTCAAAGAATGGTCTTAAAGGAATAGTTCACCCAAAAATTAAAATTCTGTCATTAATTACTCACCCTCATGTCTTTCCAAACCCGTAAGACTTTTGTTCCTCTTCGAAACAAATTTAAGATATTTTCGATGAAATTCAAGATCTTTCTGACTCTGCATAGACAGCAATGCAACTGAAAGGTACTCTCCTGAACGAGTGTCAAAGACTGACACGGAAGAGAAGAAATTGTTGAATAAAGTCATCATTTTTGTTTTCTTTGCACACAAAAAGTATTCTCATAGCTTCATAACATTACAGTTGAACCACTGATGTCACATGGACGATTTTAACGATGTCCTTACTACCTTTCTGGGCCGTAAACGTGTCGGTTGCGTTGCTGTCTATGCAGGGTCCGAAACCTTGAATCGTATTTCATCAAAAATACCTTCATTTGTGTTCCGAAGCTCTTAACGGGTTTGGAATGACATGAGAGTGAGTAATTGATGACAGAATTTTCATTTTTGTGTGAACTATCCCTTTAATGATTATTTAGCAAATCGGTTTGAATCATAATGTCATAATCTCTATGCCATAATCATAAATTACCAGAAAGGTCATGGAAAAAATATTCTTGTTTACATTTAAAAAAGTAAATCAAACTGTGAATCAAACCCATGACCTTGGCGTTGCTAGCACAATGCTCCAACAATCGAAAGTGTTTGCTCTAGCTAAACTGTTTGTGTGTGTTTCTACAGTGAGCAGTACATGATGAGAGGCCGTAAACGCACTGAGGAGGAGGAGCGGCTGTTGAAACTCCTGCAGGGGATGAAGTCTCAGGACGGCTTTACCACCTGGTGTGAACAGATGCTGCATGCTCTCAACACCTCCGCCAATAACTCCTCCTCTTCCCAGGATGGTAAGACATCTCTCTTTTAGGATTTGCACGAACCAGCTTTTGTCTCATTTGGGTCACTTTGTATTAAAAAATAATCTGAAATACAAATTCTCTTTTAACAACATCTGCTGAAGCTGACGATTATGGTGGAAAGTGATTTAGACTCGTCCCTCAGTTTGTAAAAACAAACAGAAGACGTGTACAGTAAACACACACTTGTTAACCTAGGTAACAGGCCCAAGAGTTTCTAAGCAAAAGTGTGAGTGTGTGTTTGTGTTCACAGTGCCTACCATTGTGGCATACCTGAAGGAGGTGGAGTCCCCGTATGAGGTGTTGAACTTTATCTGCTCCTACCTGGGCGACACTGTCGAAGCCAAAGAGTTCGCCAGACAGTTCCTGGAGCGCCGTGCCAAACAGAAAGCTAACCACCAGAGACAGCAGCAGCAGGTGTGTGTGACAGGAAGATATAAAGCCGTTGTGTGTGGTGTTTGCCTACTCCTAATAAAAGTCTTGGTCCTCTCTTATAGCTCTCCAAAGAGATGGCTGGACTTAGCATGAACAACTTCCCTCTGCAGGTATGAGTAAAATTCTAAATTGACAGTGATTTATTTGACATGGAGGGCAGAACCAAGTCTTAGTTGTTGTTTATCAGATTTTGCCTCTCATTCTCACATTCTTTTGGTCTGTTAGGATACTGTACGAGGAATGAACACCAGTGCCCTGCAGTCAATGTTCCAGGCAGTGCATTCTGGGAAGGGGGGTGTGGTCTATGATCAGGCAGCAAAGCTGAAGAAGAAACAGCCCATGATGCTGCACTCTGACCCAAGCATCTTAGGTAACCTATTTTCCTCTTGTACATACAGCATAACCAGAGTAGTCTGATTCCTGAACAAATGACTCCTGTCAGCTGGTTATTTTTATTGAGTCAAAACAACCATGTAGCACAACCAGTGTAGCCCAACTAGTCCGACAACTATTTTTAGTGAACTTTAGAGGACTAGTGAAAAACAGTAACACATTTTTTTTAGTGAATTAAATGCATACAGCTTAGAACTTGCTGTTATGTTGTACTTAAAGGGATAGTTCACCCAAAAATGAAAATTCTGTCATTAATTACTCACCTTCATATAAACACAAATTAAGATATTTTTAATGAAATCCGAGAGCTTTCTCTTTGTACAAAATATTTTAATTTGTGTTCTGAAGATCACAAATTAAGACAAAGGTCTTACAGGTTTGGAATGACATAATGACAGAATTTTCATTTTTGGGTGAACTATCCCTTTAAGGCTTGTGACACTTCCAAATATTTCTTCCTAAAATGCTCTGCAAGAACATTTAAAGGGATACTCCACCCCAAAATGAAAATTTTGTCATTAATCACTTACCCCATGTCGATCCAAACCCGTAAAAGTTTCGTTCATCTTCGGAACACAATTTAAGATATTTTGTATGAAAACCGGGAGGCTTTGTGACTGTCCCATTAACTGCCAAGTAAATTACACTGTTAAGGCACAGAAAAGTATAAATAAACATTGTCAAAATAGTCCATCTGCCATCAGTGGTTCAATCTGAATTTTATGAAGCGACGAGGAACCACTGATGGCAGATGGACTATTTTGACGATGTTTTTTATACTTTTCTGTGCCTTGACAGTGCAATTTACTTGGCAGTCAATGGGCCAGTCACAAGCCTCCTGGTTTTCATCTAAAATATCTTAAATTGTGTTCCAAAGATGAACAAAGCTTTTACGGGTTTGGAACGACATAGAGGTAAGTGATTAATGACAAAATTTTCATTTTGGGGTGGAGTATCCCTTTAAGAGGATTCAGAACTTTTTTTACGGTTTGTTTAAGGGTTAGAATTTTTCTGAATTCTGAATGCTTCAGGAATTAAATGCTCTGTTTAACTGTGAGAAGTTTTCTGAAAAGCCTACACTACTATTCAGTAGCTTGGGGCCAGAAAGGTTTTTTAAAAATAAAAATACTTTTATTTGGCATAGATGCATTTAATTTAAAAGTGACAGTGAAGACTTCTACACTAATAGAAAAGATTTCAATTTCAATTAAATTCTTTACCCTTCTATTCATCAAAGAATGCTGAAATGCTGACAATTTCCACAAGATATTAAGCAGCACAACTGTTTTCAACATTGATAATAAGAAATGTTTCTTGAGCACCAAATCAGCATATGAGAATGATTTCTGAAGGATCATGTGACACTGAGGACTGGAGTAATGGCTGGAATAATAAATTATATTTTAAAATATATTTAAATAGGAAAGTTATTTCACAGTATTACAATTTTTTCTGTGTTTTTGACCAAATAATTTCAAACTTTTCGCTTCTTTAAAAAAAAAAATTCTTACCAACCCCTAACTTTTGAATGGTGGCTCGCTTTTGATTCACTTTAGGCTGTTTTATTTGTTTGATAATTTGACATGCATCCTCTAGAGAACCTCTCCAAAAACTGTATTTACAATTGAATTTGTCTTCCTGTCTCTCTGTATCTCTTTAGGGTACTCATTCCATGGTGGCCCTGATCGGTATGGTCTAAATGAGATGGAGATGGTCGAGGATTACTGAATCCACAGCAATAGCCACACGAGGCCTTTAAACCCGCGGGTCCACCTAATCAGACTCCGCAAGTCGAATGTGCACTGCTTTGAGGGAGAGGGGTTTGGGAATAAGCCAGGAGTAAGGTATCAGTTTTGGGGTGGGTGGGTTTTGCGCTGGGAATAGAAGAATGTAATTCAACAAGGAAGGGAACAGGTGTGAATTTATTTTTGTGTGTGTGTTTTCGGGGGATGGGGGGGGTGATAAAGTTCTGGCACTTACAGCATTAAGCACCTTACACTCAGACTAATGCACTTTATTAAGATTTTTTTCTTTTTCGAGAAGATTTACTTATGTGGTATGCTTCAGAAATATTACCACATATATATATATACTGTGTGTGTGTGTGTGTGTGTGTGTGTGTGTGTGTGTGTGTGTGTGTGTGTGTGTGTTGAATCAGAACTGGAGTTTGTGCTGGGAGGAAAGATTGGCGATTGGGGGACCATTGCGTGTTTCAGTTCAGACATCATCAGAAAAACAAATCCTCTCTTTAAAGACAAACACTGTTGTTTTTTTTATATATATATATAAATTTTCTATTAAAAAACATAAAGCTATTATAAAAAAAAAACTTTGATTATAAAACTTGAAGATTTGCACTCACATAAAATGCAAGTTAAAAAGAAAAAAAAAATGCATTAGATATAATAGAGATGAATATTTTTGTGATTGTGTGCCTGTGTGTGTGTCTATACACACGTTTGTTTGAGACCGAATGAGAGTGTGCGCGTGTATGCGTTTAAAACATACCAGTCTGCACAATGTATTTTTTTTTAAATCGCTTACTTAGACGTATGATCAAAAGAGGCCATTTCATCATTAAGAGTGATTTTTCTTTTTTTTATGAACCGAATGTGTGAACGCTTGTGTACAAGAGGAACTGTGTGTATTACTCCTCTTGTAACTGTGCAGTATGTGAGCGAACGAATGAATGAAAGAAAGGAAGACAGGGAGAGGGGGGCAACGGCACAACACATCCTCTTTCACCAGCCCTTCAATTCCCCAACAAAGAAAGACCTCTAGATTCAAACACAAAAGCTTTAGCCCATTTTACGCCAACCAGCACTCTTAGTTTTCATAGTAGGGAGTGCAAGAGAGATGTCTTTTCCTGCCTCCGCTGCCTCATCTTTGCCTCTGTGAGGTTTAAGAACATGTCATTAGCATCATTGTTTTGTTTGTGTGTTGTTGAAGAGCTCAATCTTGTATACCTTTAGGAAATGGTTACTTGTGGTACGTACGTTGCATTGCGTGTGTGTGTGTATGTGTGGTTGTGGTTTTTTCTGTCCCCACATGTGTGCCTAAGAACTAAAGGGCGAGTGAGTAGACTTCATTGCTGCCATTGAGACATTATTTTTTAGCAAAGGGGCGTGGTTTCCTTTGGAAGGCCCCGCCCCCACATGCCTCCCATGCTTATGATCCAAGAGCCTATCTCTGTACAGTTCTATTGTAGCCTGGGGATGCTTGGATGAAAGAAATGTTTGATATTTGGAGGATGTGACCTAACATTGCCTTTCTGTCCACTCTTGCTCTCGAGTGACTGAGGTTTTGACTATTTCTGGCTGAAAAAAAAAAAAAGATCGCAACAAACTGTGCAAGTGCACTCAGCGGTGCACAAAATGTTTGTATATTTTGTTACTTGTTCATTGTTGTTGTTGACAACAATGATGGTGATTTATTTTTTCTTTTAATGTTATATATGATTATATATGAATCTATGAATATAAACAAAGTATTGGACTACAAAGGAAGAGCACTTGGGGCTGCTATTTTTTTTTTTTTTTTTTTGTTCGTTTTGAAAATTTTCCTTGGATTTTTTTTAGTTGCCACCATGTGAAGTGCATTTGTGTACTTTTTTCTTTCCTTCTTAAAAATGTTGAATGTATTCCAAAAATGTAACCGTGTAGGTGGAGTTGCTCAACACAGGATATTAAAGCGTAATCAGCAGGACATCATCAGGAGCGAAATCGAAAAGGCTACCACAAAAACACACTGCCTCTACAATCCTGTTCATACAGACTTTGACTATGAAAATGAGAACTTAGATATTCTATTCCATACTGGAGTTTTGGTTGTTTACAAACCACACAGACATTTGTGGGTGCTTTTTCCCCTTTATTTTTGTGGTGATTGAATATGCGATTCTGCAGTTGAGAATCATTTTGTCGGGGGGACTTTAATGGCATGACGTCAGACCCTTCCTTTGCATGTGGATATGAGTGCAGCCTATATAACTTGCTGACTGAAACAAACTTGGATCGCTGGAACACAAGTAACAGAATTACATCAAAGATTTCTTCATGTATCTATATCTTACGGACAGGGTGTGTTTTTAAGAATCATAACGGTGACCATATTTTGTTTACCGAACTTCTGTTCTTTTGTTTACCTTTGACTGATCTTTTTTTGTAATGGAATCAAATTGATCATCGAGACAAGAAATGCTTTATGTACCTGGAAAGAAGGCAAAAATCAAGACAGCACAGATGACCTCTTGGTACTGTAATATTGAATGCTTTAACATTTTTCCCTTTTACCCAATCAATTTTTTGGCTTGTGGATTCTTTTGGATGGACATATCTGTGATGGATGTTGATGAGAAGAACAACAAAAGAACATATGTATGACCTCAGATCTGCCAGATAATTCCTTGGACAGTGTGAACCTATTTTTTATTATTTTTGTATTTTCCTTTGTTTCCCTGCTCCTCTCTGAGGGCGGACGGGGTGTCATGGCCATCATCTTCATAAAGATAACAAAGGGACTAGCACTGCCCTGATATTCTCACTATGCACTTTTCATTTGCTTAAAACTGAGGAACTTTCACTTGGGCTCGGAGAGCGCAGACAGAAAGCAAGATGCCCGCTTTCTGTCAACAAAAGGACGCTTCGAGAGATTTTGACGCCCTTGCATGAGACTCATTCTCCTTATGGTGGTTGTTTCTCAGTCTGCTTGAGAACGCCACCACGCAAGCTTCACCGTAAATGGATAAGGGAAGTTTCAGACACATTGGGACTTGTGGAAAAATCCTTGGAATTTTCCCATGGAGGATTTTCACCGAACAATGTTGATATTTAAGACTATATGTAGTCTCCAAACTTGGTTACAATGTGGAAATTCAGAACAGATTCACTCAACAGTGTTCTCCGTTATGTAAAAAGGATTGAACTGCTTGGTCCAGGGTGCTAGCTAATGCAATATTTTTTTTTTTTTTTTTTTGGGGACTGGAATTGCTTATTTCGTTGATGACTGAAAAATACTTTTAAAAAAAAAAAAAAACAAAGACTGGAGGACAGTTTTTTTTGTTTTGTTATGTTTTTTTGTATTGGAGATAAAGAACCAATAAGCTCCACCAGCTCTATCGCCACCTGCTGACTGCATGGCTGAAGTTCACCTTTGGCTTGAGATGGTTACTGCGCTACAAGACCGTCTGTTTGGTAATGAATGCTAATAATTTATTATTACATTTGTTTGGTTATATATGTTCATTCATTCATTGTTTCATCCATTTATTGATTTTCCTTCCTTTATTCCTTCCAAAAGTAATAACTGTTGAGCCACTTTAGGTTAAGGTTTGTTCAACTAACAAGAAATGACATTCCCATAACATCCTAGCAAAAAACAGTAATATTGTGAAATTTAATAATTTACATTTAAAAAACACTTTGGATTTGTTTTTTTTCCCTTAAATTATGTGATGTTCCTCATGGTTTTTCCTTCTGTTGTTCCTTCTTCTTTTTCTCTGTTTTGATTAGATCTTTGCTGTTCCAGATCTTCAGATGAAGACAGAGGCTCTCCACTGCTTCGTGTTTCATCTCCACCTCCCCTTAATTCCTGTCCTCATCCTTCAGAGAAAGATTCCAAGGTCAGGAATTTCAAACAGCACATGAAATGATGACTGCATGACAAGAACTAAAAGCCCTGGAGGATGTGGCCTGCAGTTTCATTGCACCGTATTTGGACTACTCAGAGGAACATATTTCCTTGCAAGGAGGAGGGAGTGAACTGTGAATGCTGGAACAGTGAACTATGAGATCGCAAACCTGCACAGAATAGTTCTGCTCGAGTGCAGCCAGGGTTAAACCCCACACACACATTAATAACTGAAACACACAAACACACACATCCAAAAAATGAATTGTTGATCACACCCACACTCACTGACATGACTTAACACAGTTCCACTACACTTCATCTCTGGCTGCCATGTAAATAATGTATATAACCCTAACCCTAACCCTTTTCCCTTTCTCTGTTGGGTTTCAGGTTTGTTAGAATTTTTTTTTTCTTTTCTTCTCTTTTATGACATGCCTTAACAGTTCAGTTTTGCCTATTAAGGCACACTTAAGATGTGTAAAAAAACAAAAAATAAAAAAAATAAAGTGTTAACAGTCAGCGAGACTAGCTCTGCGACATAATAGCGTGTGATTTTATTTAAGAAACCCTTGAAAAATTGTTTATGAACCTGCAAAATGATTTATATAACATTACAAATGATCCCCACAAAAGATGAGTAATTAATTTTTGGTTGTAACTGGGCAAGTATGATGATACAACCTAATGTTAAAACAGTTTTTGCTTTGCATTTTCAATACTAGAGGCAGAAACAGTTTCCAGGTCAGAATTGTAAAATGTCTTCTTTTTTTTAAATCTCAAAATAGCTGTGACTGTGCATAAGTACTTTTACTAACACATGCTTGAGTGTCAGCTTCAGCTGTTACGGAGCTAAAGATCAGAAAGGATGTGATTTGTTGGTGGAGGTGATGCACATGTCAGTTTCTGAGTACGGTATTGCCCTTTTAAGATGATTAATTCTGTAATGTTGCAGGTCAGAATAAACTATGCCTAATGTCTTTACTGGTATGCAAAAATCCATGTTTTAAAATGTTAATGATGATAAAAAAAAATATCATTTATTGATTGTGTGTGAAGCAACAATACTGTATTGACTGTCACAGAGCTGTGTGTTCATGTTAAAGTGATCAACTGAATAACGGCGGCATTGGCTGATTCTAAATCATAAGATCTTATATTAGTCATCCTTGCTATCACACGCATCTGAGGTGGATGTCTTGAAATTTCCAGAGATACAACAATTCAAGAAAGGTCATAAGAATTAATTTTGACAATGTTTGAATATTCATTATGTAAATAGTTTTTGGGGTTTCTGGTTTGTTTGAAGAAAAACAATAAATACTTTAGAAAGAAGCACTTGTGTTTGTTCAATATTTAGCATTTGACAAAAAATTGTGGATCAGTTGTCATTTTTGCCCCCTTAAGGTGGCTTTGGGTAAAACATAAAGACGTTTTATAAATCAACTGGTTTGACTGAGGTCTACATCTCATGTGAGTGTATATAATATAAAACAATTTTCAAAAGAACTTTTAATTTCTATTTTCAAACCTTTTAAACATTAAAATGACATACTGATAAAATTAGAATTAAATATTACGTTTGAAATGTACCCTTTATTGCAAACACGGTGTCTTATCTTGAGATTCGCTAAAAAAAATCAATATTCAAAGCATGAATTTTAAAGAAAATAGTAAAAGTCTTATTAATATCAGTAAGTAAATGAGATTTCTGTTCAAAACGTCTTATCTGTGTAGAAGCGGAGTATGAGGCAAATATCGCGAGAGTCAGGTGACCTGGCAACGCACACTGTGCAGGCATGGCGGCGCCCTGCGCTTACAAACACGACGCGCGAGTTTCTGTGTATTGTAGGTTCAACGCGACGCGTTTATAGTTGAGATGCTCGGAAACTGTCATCTGAATTGAGTAAAACACATACACTGAGGAATTTTGTCTGATTTATAAGATCCAGAGCACAAGACACGACTGATACGAATTAAAGAAACAACAGGTAGAGTTGCTCTTTTTTTGTTTTTGGCTAGACGAGTCATACACTGAAAAATATTCCTAATTTTCAGAATGCAACCACAAAAACCTGCAAACTTTCTATGTATTAGAATATGTGCATTAGTTTTATTAGGACAGTAGCTCCATGTAATCTAGCAGTTGTGGTTTTAGGAGGTAAAAAAGGAATTAGCTTGTATATAGGCTATATGTAACGTTACAACGATGCATTATATATATATATGTATGTATGTATGTATGTGTGTGTGTGTGTGTGTGTGTGTGTGTGTGGAAAAAATTATTGTAAATAAATCTTACTATAGTCAACAATACGTATATCTTTACAATAAAATATTTGTTAAATGTTATATATTGTTTATATTAAATGTTTTTTATATATTAAGTGTTTTGTAAAATTCTGTAATTTTGTAGTAAACATTATGGGTTTTATGTTTAATGATAAATGATATCACAGTTTCTACTGATTCTAATATAAATGATATGGTTTACAGCAAAATAGAAAATACTGTATATCTTATTGCGTGTTGTAGTCAGATAGTTAAATGCTCACTGCCACTGTATGTGAGATCCGTGACTGAATTGATATAAGTTGTAAATGTTCCACAGGCTGCTAAACATAGAGATACCTCTGAAAACAGGATGTCCGGTGCGGCTCAGAGCAGTGATGGTGGTGCAGGACAGGACGCAGAGGCTGATGGAGAACCTCCTCATGAGGCTTATCATCAGGGAGAGGTGGAAGCACCACCAGCAGCAAAACAGCCTCGACTGGAGCAGGAAGATGTAGGTCTTGATTTACAAATAATACAGACACCTGTGGTGCCTTCAGCGGACACATGTGGGAGCCAAGGTGCAGCTGGGACTTTAGAGGAAGGTGAGGCCTTTGTCTTTTTTTTAAAAAGCACTTTATAACGTCTGATTTACAGCGTCCTGTTTGGCACACTGTCAGTGTGCCCTTCTGATGTCTTAATATGTGATATAAACTCCATATGTGGTACTCCTACTGCCATATTTTAAGAATTACACGGATCTTGTTCTTTAGTCTTTCACATGCATCCAATTTTATAGTTAAGCAGCTCTCTGCAAGTGAACTGCTGGTTCCTTCCAAAAATTTGGATGTGATGTTATTTTTCTTGGATCTGAAATAAAATGTGATTGAACGGTTCAGGGTTAATTTTTTTTTTTCATGGGTTCGTCATGTGAATGCCATTGAATGTTATTCACGTGTCCAGTATAACTGCCTTTTATCACAGATTGTCAAGTAACATCAAAGTAGAAAGTAACATTAAAGTAGAGAATAGTGCCTCACTTCCCTCCGGGGAACAAGCCATGGTTGACTGTAGCATAAATATTTAAATATATGTATGTAATTGGATTTGGTTGTGTAGTTTTTAACCCCCGTAGGAAATAATTTTATTCAGTTGGGTTTTTTTTAGTAAAGATGGATCTTAAAAATCATCTTCTTTTTTTTTTTTTTTTTTTTAATGATAAAAAAAAATGCAGGTCATGAGGTGACCTGCTTTATATCATGTGAGTGTACATAATATTAAACTTTGTTTTTAAACAATTTCTGTCTCCAAAACATTTAAATCAGGACATTACTGGTACATTGTAATGAATGTACCCTTTGTTACAAAAAGAAAAGAAAAAAAAAAAAAAGGGTATGTGTAGTTCCCGGGATTCACAAAAAAAACTGACCCTATTATAAACATACAAGTTAATATTTGGCTTATGTTGGGTTTATTAAATTGAATTAAATTAGTAGTGTTGTAAGGGAAAAAATTATGTAATATAAGTTAAGTTTTGGACAACAGATACTTGTATATTTTGTCACAACAAAATAAAAATTTACTGTATTAAGTTCTGCATGTTAAATTTTCTTACTATATTGTGCACAATAAAGATTTTTTTAAAGTGCCCCTATTATGGATTTTTGAAAATTACCTTTAATGCAGTGTGTAACACAGCTCTAAGTGAATGAAAACATCCTGCAAAGTTTTAAATCTGAAAGTGCACTGTGTATAAAGTTATTGTCTCTCAAAAGAAAGAGTCGACTCTGAATCATTGAAACGAGTCATTTTTAAAACGAATCCCAAGCCGTTTCACGTTGACGTCAAAATGAAACATTAGCATATTGCCCGCCCACTTGTTGCGCGCGCAGACCTGGGAAAACTTTTGATTTTCGCGTTGGTCTGAATGAAAATACAAATGCATTCTTTGCCACTAGGTGCAGCTTTTGGAGCGTTAAAAGCTCACAAACACTGCTTTAAATGAAATCGAGCAATCAAAGGAGGGGTTTGGAAATATGAATCATTTGGGAGTCGTTGAGCAAATAAGGTAAAAATAAATGCATATTATAAGAAAATGAAAGTGTTTTTTGACCTTGCATGCATGTCAACCTGTTGTTGGGGACTCACTCGTGGATCATCCAGGTAATCACACACAGTATTAAGAACCAACGGTTCACAAACTTTTGCAGGGGGTTATTTTAATAATTTCAGCTATTTTTTTGTGTTGTGGACTATATGTAAACATCTTTTATGTAAAATATCTTACTCAGGACAGTACTAAATAAAAAATAACATGCATTTTGTATGATCTCTCTTATTTTGTTAAAATTACATTTTCACAGATTCTGAAAGGGGTTCACAAACTTTCAGGCAGCACTGTATACAGTGTTGGGCACGTTACTTTAAAAAAGTAATTAGTTATAGTTACTAGTTACTTCTCACAAATAGTAACTGAGTTAGTAACTGCGTTACATCATTATAAAAGTAACTAATTACCAGGGAAAGTAACTACTGTTACTTTTTTTTTTTTTTTTTTTAAATGTTCGAATATGTCAAATAACTTGGATGCCCCAATATTAAATATGTTAAATGAACGAAATGGACACTAAATAGAATAAATTATTATTATAAAATATTGTACACTAATCTAGACTATTTTAATGTTTCTGTGGGACAATGTGAGAGTCACCAATCAAATTCAATATATTACTGTAAATGTCATCAACCCTCTATGGACACCTTGGCAATAGAATTGCCATTGGCTAGTAGTTTTTTTTAGTTTACTCACCAGACTAATATTAATTATCTGATATATATATATATATATATATATATATATATATATATATATATATATATATATATATATATATATATATAATGTATATATATATATATATATAATGTATATATATGTGTATGTATATATATATATGTATGAACATATATCTAGACTATTTTAATGTTCAGAAACATTAAAATAGTCTAGATTAGTGTACAATATATGTATGTATATGTATATAAAAGCTTATGTTTGTAAAATGGCAGTTTTTTAAAATATCACACTTCGCATCAGTCAGTCAAGCATTATAATATGATATTATGATAATTTAGCATTATATGATGATAGAACATTAGTAATTAGAATAACCAAGTATGAATGCATATGTCATGTTGACTGAACTTAATGGTGGTGCTTAAGATATTGTTTGTCATTTAGTGTTTCTATAAAAAAAGGGGAAAAAACTAAAAATAATACTGATAAGATAACAAAACTGCTACGAATTCTACTACTAATAACAATATAAAACGCACTCAGGATTAATGAGCTGCTGGGTTCATGAATATTAATCACGTCGTCTGCGTTCGCTCGAATTGATTTGCTGAAATCAAGACAGGGATGATAATAGGTGAGCGCCAGCCAATGAGATTGTCGTTTGCGCATTAGCTCCGCCCACTATCAGAGAATCCGGCAGTTCTTAAAGGAAAATGCCACCGTTTTTCAAAATTCCAGTATTTTCTTCCCTCAACTTAGACAAGTTGATACGTACCTCTCCCATCTCAGTGCGTGCACTTAATCGCTCTAGCGATAATGTATGGTGGAAGAGCACTTCGACCTCGGCGCAGTAATATCATCACTACTGGAGTTTTCAGGAGTGATGATATTATTGCGCCGAGGTCGAAGTGCTGTGAAGTGCTCTTCCGCCATACATTATAGTCATCATTTTTATCTGCTTAGAAAATCGCCACGTTTTATTTTGTGTCACCATACTTACTCGTGTAACTACTCATGTAGCTGTCTTTAAATAGGGAAAACACGGAAGTGTTTGGTAGCTTCTAAATTCATCTCTGTTTGGATCCTAAGGAATGAATGGTGCTAAGCTAAACGCTAGCATAGTGGCGCCGCGCGCTAGTGATTAAGTGCACGCAGTGAGACAGGAGAGGTACATATCAACTCATCTAAGTTGAGGGAAGAAAATATTGGAATATTGAAAAACGGTGGCGTTTTCCTTTAAAAGCTGAAGAATTCCAAAGGAACTTTTTTATTTTGACAGGAAAATATAACAAAGAATATCGTTTACATGTAGCGCGTCAGTTCTGCACGTTATGTAAGACTCTCTTGCTCTGTATCTTTCTTTGCGTGTGTGAGACAAAATTGTGCGCCTTCACAATAGAGTCAAATACAGGTAGGCTACACCGCGCATCCATTCATGAACTGAAAAATAATATTATAATAAATTATAGTAACGCCGCCTTTTATTGTCAGTAACGCTAACGGCGTTGTAACAGGAGGAACAGTAATTCGTTTGATTACTCCTTACTGAAAAAAAATAACGCCGTTAGTAACGCTGTTTATTTATAACGTCATTATTCCGATCACTATATATATATATATATTAGAATAGAGAATATTAGTGAATAGAGGAATAGAGTTTTGCAGCTTCAGAGAAGATTGTTATAGAACTTAAAATTCACACAAGGCTTATTTTGTGATGCTTTTGAAGCTTAAAAGCTTCATTCCCCATTTATTGTAATTGTTTGGAAAAGAGCGACCATTAAGCTACATCATGCAATATAATTATTTTTCTTATCTATGGAAAAAGAAAGTAAAATTTAGATCAACAAGGTGAGTAAATGTATTGTTTTTTGAGTATTTTCCTTGTTTTTCCTAATTTAAAGTCCATCTGAAATGCACAAAAATGAACAAAATTTTCTAAATTCTGTAAAAACGTACCACAAATTAGCGTCTTTCTTTTCTCATCAACTAAGGTGTCCGTGTTATTTTAAATCTGTCAGTTGGCTGTCATCAGACTGATGAAACGGGACAGGCTGTGGGACCTGAGGAAGTTGAAGAAGATGTGGAATGGCATCAAAACGGAGCAGAGAACAGAGAAACGCTCGGATCATCTGAGGAGGACAGAGCAGATGAGCCTGAGAAGAACAATTCAGAAGACAACTCTGCTGAGCAGCGCTAGTAAGTGTACTGCTCATCATAACCCGTTGTGAAAAAGAACATTTTGGGAACAAATGCGTTGTGACACAGTTGCAGTGGGACAGGGATATTTTCAGCTGGTCGTTGTGTGGTTTGCTCAATGCTGTCTCTTTGCTGTGTTTGCAGTCAAGGCCTCGACTTCAGCCAGAACCCTCAGATGCTGACGGGCTCCTGGGCCGAGTACACCCACACCGCTGAGAATTACCTCAGAGGCTGCAAATGGTGATTATTGATGAAAGCAAGCTGTTTATGATGGCTGTATAGTGTAAACTGTATCACAGAGATGCTCTTTATGACGTCTCTGCAGGGCTCCAGATGGTTCCTGCATTGTCTCAAACAGCGCTGATAACGTTCTTCGTGTGTATAACCTCCCGCCTGAGCTGTACAGCAGCCACTGGGACATGCTTTCTGAAATGGTCAGCCTCTTCTAGAATATCTTATATTTTTCTGTACAAGTAAAAATACTAAGCTGAGATCAGTTCCCTTTGTATGTAGAACTGATTTTAGGCCAGTGTTCAACATGATAAAGGTCTTTGACACAGTTTAAATGTACTTAAAGACATAGTCACCCAAAAGGGAAAATTCTCTCATCATTTACTCACCCTCAAGTTATTCCAAACCTGTATGAGTTTCGTTTTTCTGTTGAAATCAAAAGAAGATATTTTGAAGGGTATGAATAACCAAGCAGTTGATGGTCCCCATTGACTTCCATAGTATGGAAAAAATACTATGGAAATCAATGGGGACCATCAATTTTTATTTTTTTATTAGTATTATTATTATAATTTTTTCAAAATATTTTCTTTTGTGTTCAACAGAAGAAATAAACTTACACATGTGAGTAAATGATGACAGGATTTTCATTTTTGGGTGAACTATCCCTTTAATACCAGCATCTTCATTTTGAAAGTCTTGAAGTGAAAGGATCACTTTTTTACTTTACTTCCAAACCCTTGATACCTATAAATATATAAATATTCTGATTTGCCTCTGTTTGTGTGCAATCAGAGTCCAGTGCTGAAGATGGCAGAAGGAGACACTATCTATGACTACTGCTGGTTCCCTAAGATGACTTCTATGGACCCGGACACATGCTTGTGAGTTTTTATATCTGTCTCATTTCAAGGTATCCTAAATCAACAGTTAAAAGCATCTAGAGCACTTTTTTAAACAAGTTTTATTATTTATTAAAAATTATGAATTTAATTAATTATGACTGTAACTTTTTTTAATTGTGTGTGTGCACATATATATATATATATATATATATATAATTTAATGAATTAATTTATATTAATTTAATGTATATTAAGACCTCTAAGTCCCTCTCATACATACATACATACATACATACATACGCGCGCACACACAGACACACCATTCAAAAGTGTGGGGTTGGTAATTTAAAAAAAAAAAAAGGCTAATCAAGGTAAATCATTTATGTGATATCATATATCTAAAGCTGCAATATTGTGTACTATTATTACAATTTAAAATAACATTTTATATTCTTATTATATATAACTGTTTTAATATATTCTAAAATTTAATTTTCAGCAGCCATTACTCCAGTCTTTAGTGTCACTTGATCCTTCAGAAATCAACTTAAAATGCTAATATAATATAATTTTGTGGAAACTGTGATGTATTTTTTCAGGATTCTTTGATGAATAGGAAGTTTAAAGGAACAGAATTTTATTGAAGTGTAATGTTTTTGTAACAATATAAAAATCTTTACTGTTACTTTTGATCAGTTTAGTGCATTTTTGCTAAATAACAGTTTTAGTTTATATAAACAAATCTTACAGACCCCAAATTTTTGAACTCTAGTTTATCTATTTACAGAATATTATTTTCATAATGTCTGTTGCCTTTGGGTTAAGAGTGTTAAGAACAGGCCTTTCCCTTAATTATGCTGTTTTGAGAATCACTGTCATTGTGGTCTGTGTGTGGAATGTTAAGGACTGTGTTTGCTGGGTGGTTTGAACCCCTCATTAATACTGGTCATTTTGTATTTATCTCAATAGTTGTTTTGAATGCTAGCAGACGAGAAAAAAAGCAGAACAAACTGCAGGCTATTATCCGTTCGGCAGTACTGCTGACAAAGTTGGACCTGTGTAACAGTGTCCAAATTGATATGCAACGTGCGAATGCTTTGTGTTTGTGCTGCAGAGAATAATTGTGTTTGGCTTCTCATTCGGCTCATAACGAAATAAAATAGGCTCTACATGGCAATGTTTGTGACCCCTGATCTAGAGCAAGATCAGAAGAAGCTTTTTCCAGTATTTCTGCTTTTCACTTTACAAAACTACGCTGATACTTAGTGAAGACTAATGTGATATTCATGGCTATCCGAAAAGGTTAGACAAAGGTTTCAAAGGAATAGTTCACCCAAAGATTGACATTCTCTGATTAACCATGGTCAAGTTTCAATCACTGCTGATGTCCACACTCACATTTTTTACAATCTTCATTGCCTGGTTTACAAAGTGGCCCAGTTAATTCTTTCCAGAGACATGGCATGTCTTTAAAGAGATTGTGTTTTATTTAATTAAGCTGCTATTGTTCTGAATCAGCATTGCTGTGTTTCCCTTCTGTTGTGATCAGTGCTGATGAGCCTCGTCTCCTCCTCTGGCGGAGATTGTTGGATTCAACCCAGAATGTAAATTTCAAGGCTTGTATTTATTGAGGCTGCTCACATTTCCTGTACCTTCTGCGAAACCCTCTGGAGCGACTGAGTGGTTTTGATTGCATCCATTTATAAAACTGTTAGTTCTGGCTCTGAAATATGACTGATCTTTGCACCATGCCTAACAACA
>CM077221.1:10303215-10373215 GCA_039654775.1 Spinibarbus caldwelli
TTTATGGGGACCTCCGAGCATCTTTTCGACCCTACAACCACCTGGATGAGCTGACAGCGGCCCATTCGCTGTGTTTCTCTCCTGATGGCTCTCAGCTGTACTGCGGCTTTGATAAAATCGTCAGGGTTTTCCACACCGACCGTCCTGGGAGAGACTGCGAGCAGAGGCCCACCATGGGTGAGTGTCCCTCTTGTAGAGGAATAACTGCTACATCAATCACTCTCACTCTTCAAACGCTTCTTAATCGGGGTCATTAAGACGGCTGGCTGGCTGGCATGGGTGTGGAATGCCTTGTAATCCTATTTCATTTCTTTTTGTTTGTTTGGGTGGATTCGTTCCAAACACATTCATGGCAGGAAACACATATTTGGCTTGATTAAGCTAACATGGCATGCATGGCTCTGATCTAGACAGTGGCTGTGGATATAATTATCTTAGAATGTTTGTAGTGACTGACTCATTCATGGTGTTTCAACACTGCTATTGTAATTATTGGTCTGGATTTGACACAAAAGATCTTTGTTCAGACTGTTGAAAGATGCCGCCTAGTATTATATTATAATATATTTTATTTTTTTATATTGTTTTTTTTTTTTTTTACTTTGATGCAAATGAAAAGAGACATTTTTCATAAAATATTTGGCTTGATTGGGGAAAAAAAACCTTGAAATTATGTAACATTTTATTTAAAAAAAAAAAAAAAAAAAAAAAACTCAAAACTGATGGATAATATAGTTCCATCTTCATGTTCTGATTGGACGAGTCACATACCAAGTTGTCATGAAGCAACTGATATACATATACTACTGGTCAAAAGTTTGGGGTCAGATTTTTTTTAAAGAAATTAATACTTTTATTCAATAAAGATGCACTCGATTGATCATAAGTGACAGTAAAGACATATATAATGTTACAAATATTTTCTATTTCTAGTAAATGGTGTTCTTTTAAACTTTGTTAATCAAAGAAATCCCAATCAAAAATGGTTTAAAAAAAAAAAAAAATTAAGTAGCACAACTTTTTTCATCAGCGATAATAATAATAAATGTTTCTTGAACTCCAAATCAGCATTCTGGAATGATTTCTTAAGGATCATGTGACACTGAAGACTGGAGTAATGACTGCTGAAAATTCAGTTTTGCCATCACAAGAATACACTACATTTTAAAATACAGTAGTCAACATTTGAAGTGGATCAAAACCTTTCATCAAAGTTGTCCTAAAACAAAAACAATACCCGTTCTTGTCTTAGGAAAACTTTGATTAACTTTTTTGATCCTCTTCAAATGTTGACTACGATTTATTCAGAAAACAGTTATTTTAAATTGTAATAATATTTTACAATATTCATGTTTTTGTTTTTTCTGTATCAAATAAATGCAGGCTTGGTGAACATTAAAAGGCTTCTTTCAAAAACATCAACTCCAAACTTTTGAACAGTAGTGTACACCTGTGATCGAACATCAGTTGAATTCTATATTAATGCAGAAAGTTGTGTGCTTTGACTAAGTAAAGTTTTCTTTTCTGGACCAATTTCTTCCTTATCTGGACACTTTGTTTTGTAGTTTCTCATTATTCAATGAATTTTCTTGTTTTTTTTTTAATATGAAACCAAACTAAATACAATTAACTGTTGTTCCTGTTTTTCTTCCCGCTCATTTGAAGTCAAGAAACAGGGTCAGACTGGCATTATCTCCTGTATTGCCTTCAGTTCTTGCCAGTCCATGTACGCCTGTGGGTCGTACTCTCGTTCAGCCGGCCTCTACTCCTGTGAGGACGGTTCTCTGCTGGCTCTGCTGCCCGCTCGACACCACGGAGGCCTTACACACCTGCTGTTCTCACCCAACGGCTATCACCTGTACACGGGCGGCCGCAAGGTCAGTGAGCTCATATGTGCTGTACTTCTGTCCCTCACAGGTTTATTTTGACAAACGCAATATGACAGATACATCCACCAATCAGAAACACTGTTATGTGTTTGCATCGTTTGAATTCTGCAGCTAATGTTATGTGTCACTGCTTTCAGGATTCAGAGATCCTGTGCTGGGACCTCAGAGATCCGGGACAAGTTCTGTTCTCCATGCACAGGAACGTCAATACAAACCAGCGTATCTACTTTGACCTGGACCAGTAAGATAAAGATATACTGTTTTACTAAAAATGACTGCGTAGTAATTATACCCATTTATGTTTTGCTGATGTTGATATTTGTGTGTCTGAAATAGATCTGGCCGATATCTACTGAGTGGGGACACAGATGGTGTGGTGACAGTGTGGGACACCCTCACAGCGCCACCTGATGGGAACGAGGAGCCACTACAGCCACTGTTGCAGTTTCAGGCACACACAGATTGTACTAATGGCATCAGGTATAATTAACATAATTTAAATAACATTTATAAGACGTATGAAATTAAAATCTTAAAGTGATGTATAAAATTTAAAGTTCATAAACTCTTTAAAAATCATAGCTTTTATGGATAATCACTTTACTTTTTTTATTGTGTCTCTGTAATTAATTTCCATAATTTTAGGAGTAATAAAAGGTTAAGTTTGCAGCAAAATTTCTCTATTTTGGGTTTGTCCTTTATCTAGCCTTTTGTCTCCTCTGAAATACATTTATTAAAATGAGAGAAATTATAATTTGTACTTTTTACTAAGAACTTAAAAAGCATATTATCAATTCATGTGGTATTCACGCACTACCATTGAAAAATAATGGGGGTCAGTAAGGTTTTTAAATGTTTTTGAAAGAAGTCTCTTACACTCAGAGGCTGCATTAATTTTGTGAAATATTATTACAGTTTAAAAAATAACTGTTTTCCATTACTCCATAATCCTTTATAAATTATAATATGCTTATTTGATGCTCAAAAAAATTCTTATTTTTATTACAGTTGAAAACAGTAGTGCTGCTTAATATTTTGTGATTTTTTTTTTTAAGAATAGAAAGTTAAAAAAGCATTTGTTTGAAATCGTTTTTTGTAACAATGTAAATGTCTTTACTGACACTTTTCATAAATTTGACATCACATCTGTAAAACAACTGAAATGTAAACATCTACTAAATAAAAAAAATGCATATGAGTAAATATTGATAATTTTACCTACTCCCCTTTTCTTACGTTCTCATTTCTACAGTGTGCACCCTTTTATGCCATTGGTGGCTTCGTCCAGCGGTCAGCGTAAGTTCTGTTGGCCGTCTGACAGTGAGGACTCTGAGTCTGATTCAGAAGAAGGGAATGTGATGTCATCAAACGGCATCCGACAGGACAATGCTCTGGTGCTGTGGTGGGCCGGCCCATTGGGCTCAACCAATGAGGGGGGACAGGAGGAGGAGCCAGCAGTTATTGAGAGCTAGATCTTTTGTTTGTAAAACTGCACTCCTGACGACCTATAATAATGAATGTTTTGGTCAAGAGTGGTAAGATTGTAATTCTAAAATCAGTTTTAATTGTAGAATAGTCCCTTTTTAAAATCCTCCCGCCTTTTTGTTTTTGCATGTTGCTGGGTTTGTAAACCTCAATGAATGTCTAAAAGTCAAGACTGAAATCCTCCAAAATCCATTGAATTTAAACCAGTTCTGACAGCAAATTATGATTCAGATCACCTGGAACACTGATCTGAAATATGAATAATTCATTCATAGATTTCATTTTGTTTGGACGGGTCCCTAAATTGATGTTTACGTTGTTTACCAGCAATGCTTTCAGGATGCCCTGTTGTTGCTGGAGTGTGATGCCTCTCAGGTTTCCGATGTAGCAGTGCAGCCTTTCCGATTTGCATTGTTTTTTTTTCCTTTCACCATGTAAAGCTGGTTTTCAGGAAACACGTTGAGCCTTGTCTGGGACTTACTTTAAGGACTGTCAGTGAACACAGAAGAGTTATTTCAGGAGCAGGTTTAATCCCTGTACGTGGTGATTTTGACTATGGGAAGGCTATGTGTGATGGACTGAGACGGTTTATGTTATGTTAAATGTGACATAGAGCTACAGTGGGCAGCTGTGAATATATTTTTGTAAGCCAGTAATCTGCTTCATTGTGTGTGAATGTGGTTGTTTTCCTGCCTCTCAGTGGGCCTCGTTGCTTTAGCTGAGGCTGCACATTCCCTTTTATAATAACCTGTGTTTATGTTTGTTTGTGTATGTGTCTGAGAGAAATACCCTTTGCATATTCTAATTTTAGCTGTCATCTTGACACAATGGTGTGCGTTTTTACAAATGTACACTTTTTACAGCTTTACCTTGTGTATGTGTGTTTTGTGCCTGTAATTTACTCTTTAAAGCAGTGGGTTTGAATGTTTCAGGCTTGCCAAACATGCTCTAGTCAGAGTGCTAAATATCACAATACATTCACTGCTGAAAGCTTCAGTTTGTATAAATGTGTAATACAAACCTTTTTTGTACAGTTTCTCTGGATTGTAAGCCACATCATTCAGGTCTGCTTGTGGTTTCTTCTGCTCAGACAAACCATTTGCAACAGGTAGATCCCTGTGGCTGAAAAGATTAATAAACATGTTTACATCAAAAAATGTCACTGTGTTTCTGTAATTAATGGTGTTTGCAATAGCAATCACTATTACTCATGCTTAGGTGTGTAACTTCATCATGCATCATCATGTATCATGCAGATTTTCAAAGCAATCATGGCCCTGATTCACAGAAGTCTTAAAATTGAGTCCAAAAATGTGAGAAAGTTTTTGACAACATAAATTCTAAGAAATTTGTATGGATGTTCCTAAGTGCAGTTCTTCAAGCATTTTGCATGTATTTTCTTAAGACCATTTTTAAAGAGGTTTGTCGTTGTTTTGCTGTTTATTACTGTGAAGCTGCTTTGAAACTATTGTATAAAGCATAAATGTGACGACTTGTACGTGGGTGCAAATGACAGGCAGTTGTTGAGTGTAATAAGGTTCTTTGCTTTTTGTGTGGGTGAAAAGAGAGAATGAGGAGGTCTTGGCAAAGCTTGTTCTTCACAGGGATGAACAGCATTTTTTGATGCATTCAGCTTCACATGATGGGCATTCATCCAGGCATTAATACTTACCAGATATGCAGTGATTCGTGAGGATACCTGGTTGTTAGATCTGAGGATAACTGATCTGATGTAAACGGAGAATGAAAGTGGTCTAAGTACCGTGCCCTGTGGCATAAGAGTAATATTGTTTTTAGAAAATGTAAAACTCATTGTTTAACTCTATTTTAATATATTATTATTATTATTATTATTATTATTATTAAAAATAATGTTTCTTTTAATGTACATTTTAGCTTTTCAATTTATTTTAAATTTAATTTATTGTTTTAGAATATTTCTGCTACATCTCATATGTTTTGGCTTCAAAATATCTGTGAGCTTCAATTTTGGGCATTATATTCCATTTTGGGCTCTTTATATTGCACAAAATGTGACCCACAAATGAGCATGAACCCTGAAGCAAAACATCTCAAATGACTAGCGCAGTGGGAGGCTGCTCATAAAACACTTCCACACACACACAGGCAGGCATCTTGTCTCAAATCTCTTGGATCAAATCATTCTTGAATGCTAAGCAGCACAGTCTGTTGTTTTGTTGTCCATGTTGCTAAGCGACCATCAGCAAGTCAAAGCCTGAAAGAAAAGACAAATCCCAAAAGAGAACGAGACGTGGTGGAGGGCAGGAAATTGAGAGTTTTTAAGAGCCAATCTCTGGTGCTTCTGTGTGGACCAAGGTGCAGTGTTTGTGAAGACTAAATGTGGGACACGAGGTCTCTCGAGAAGATGGTGAACAGGACGACTCTAAGCACACAGAGAGTGCTCCACACACACACATTCTTGGTGAGTGTAGCCTTAATACTACACAAACATACGGTCTCTTCGAGCCTTCATTTGTTTATACCAGGTCACATCTAGGTTCTCCTCCAGTAGTGTAATCTGAATTCTTTCCGAAGGGCAGTACAGAACATTCTCTGCCTTGGACAACTAGAGCAAAACAGAGCAATCAGCACCATCAACCTCCCCAAGTACAGCCTAATGACTCTGGCATTTACTACTGTAGTGTCTGCTACTGGACTTTTGTCTTACAAATAGAGAAATATAGAAAGAGAGGTCAAAAATTATACTTGAGTTCATGCACAAGAAGAAAGAATATGCATTTAAGAGAAAAATATATATATATATACTCACCCTAAGGAAAGTTTACTTCCTTAGAAGTTGCTCTTTCAGAACTCAAAAAGACATTTCTCTCAAAGTCTTCAAGGAATATTTCACCCAAAAATGAAAATTCTATTCACCCTCAACTTGCATGGCTTTGTTGTTCAAACAACACTGGACCCCATTGACTTTCATTGTGTGGATGTTTTCAAAAATGTGTTCTTTAATATTCCACAGAAGAAAGAAAATGACACTATTTTTATTTCTCTGTGAACTATCCTTATAATAGAGTTTTTGGTTATGTTTCATTTATGTATTTGCGATGCTTCTCCTGAAATTCTTTAAAATAAATAAAAAGTAGATACAAATAAGACAGTTACAGTCATTACGTGTATAGAACTGTAAATGAATGTGGACAGAAATTGTCACATACTTTAGTCTTGGAAGAATTTGATGAGAAATATTTGGGAAAATCTCGTTACATTGCTGACTTTGGTGTCTTGGCAAATCTGAGCACAGTTTGAAACTTTCCTTTCTGAAACACTAGAAGGAGACATGTGGGTCTTTTTCCACAGGAGGAACATATGGAAAGACTTTGCTCTCCATTAAATCTTGTCAGTGTCCAGGATAAACGAGTCAGATATTAGAGATAACATTTAGGGTTTTTCTTTCCTATGTGCATCTGAGACATTTCCTCATGAGGCATGCATAATATATTTCATTTGTAACATTATTTAGCAGCCATATGTAATTTTTAAGATTATGATCAGTTGCCACCTGTTTCAACCATTGACTTTCACGTATAAACCACGTCTTCTTTCAGACCAAGGAGAACAGTTATGTCCATGGTCATCTCCCAATGCTAGAACAGACGACCACCAAAAATTGGCCCCAAACTTGGTCAATTCACGGCCTGCGATTGGACGGAAGCAGCCTGACGCCCACACCATGGAGGAATTTAAGCAGTTGGCAGAGAAGGAGAAATGCACTGCCCTTAGACTCCAAGAGGAGGTGAATATTTGTAATCCTCAAGTGAACCATGTCAAAAAAGCAATTAATACAGACATATTAGACTGTAACACTGTGTCTCCTGGAATTCAAAAAGCCATATTTCAGTCTCCAGGGGAGCAGTCCGGAGAGATTTTATTAGGGCTTGATTAAAACTTTCTGATAAAAAGAGTCAGCTTCTAATTCAACTTCTTTTTCCCTGTCCAGCAGCAGCAGCATAATCCGCAACTTCTCTCCTCGTTGCATCTGAGTGTCAGATTTAATGAATGATCCGGTTGCTACTCCAACGCCAGTAGCAGTCAAAGCTTTGCCATTGTGTCAGAGAAATGAGAAGAGCTTTTGTAATAGGGTGTAATTGCTTGTGTAATTGCTCTCCAGGGAAAGCAAGCAGCAGCCAAACTCAGAGATGACTCTCCTCTTCAAAAGCCCAGTACAGTTGCCCTGCCAGCACTGATCATCCATCCTTTTCTTTCTCTCCCTCCCTAACGCCCGCTGTCTCCTTGTGTTCTCTCTACCGCTCCATCTCCCACTTTCCGGTTTCATCCCAATATCTTCATCATCTGTTCATCTCTCCCTTTTTCAATTCATCCTTCTTTGTCCTCCCCATTCGCTTTTATCCCTCTTCCTCTGTTTTCTTCTTGCTGTTCTGCGCTGTCTTTATTTCTTCTCCATCACTTCTTCCCCAGAGTCTGCAGGCCAGTTTTCAAGAGTCCCTGCGAGCAAGGGACAGGCTGGAGGCTGAAATGAGGCGAGAGCTCCAGGTCGAGCTGCAGGCCCAGTTCAGAGCTCATTGTGAAGGCCTGAGGGCTCAGATGGAGGAAGAGAAGGTCCAGGCCGTAGGGGAGGCCTGCAGGAAGCTGCAAGAACATCTGCACAAAGAAGCAGAGAAGACCAGAGAGAAAATAATTCACACTGTACGAGAAGAGACACAGGTGTGTGCATCTCTGGTCTTGTTTGTCTATCCTTATTATGGGATGTTTGCTTCCCACAGTAGTTAAATCAGATAAACCTACATTGGGGTGACCTACCTTAAGGTCAGCTTCATAAAGGCTGTGACACACTAGCGGCAACGAAAGCCAGCTGTGCTGTTGCTTTATGTCGTCTGAGTCTGGGACAAATAGTTGCATTTAAGCACACTGCAAGACTACAGCCAACAATGAACTGGCACTTATGTTCTGTGATTTCGTGAGAGGAAATAACTGCCTATGTCAGCAGGTGGCAGTGGTCTATATTCATCATTCAAAAAGGGAACACAAAACTTGGACTACGGATATACAAACTGAAAACAAAGCAGTGCTTGCTTACCATTTTTAATATGAATGATGCTAATCAGCATTCCAGACATGCCGTTATGAAAATATTCACTTATTAAAATGCTCAGGTAAAGCGTAGATGTAAAATTAGAGTACTCTGACCTAGACTTTATTGTTTGCTTGCTTTCATGTTTTTTTATTTTTCTTCTTGTGCAGCGGTTCTCTAATGCTGGGTATCACTACAAGATTTTAGGCCCGATTTTCACTCGCAAACAGATTTCTAGAGATCGCAAACAAAAGTCTGAAATCCGAGGCAAATTGGTGCTTGTTCATGTGAATTATGATTGCATAGTCTCAATTATTGCAAAATGTGTGCCCCCCAGTTGCTGATCAGATGTGTAATGTGCAAACCACAGCATAGGCTAATGATAACCAAAACAGTTGTGTAGTGTGATGTGTAGTACTTTGAAAATCGTATCGTGTATACCAGGTGTTGTGCCCAATTCTGACCCCTGCCAGATTATTACCCCCCTAGTATTGGTAGGTTTAGGGTTAGGTGTGGGGGAGGGGTTAGGATTAGGGGTTAAGATTAGGCAATCAGGTAGTGATTTCAACGAGAGGGGTAATAATTTGGCAGGGGGTCGAAAATGGGCACAACACTGGCATTAGCTCAACAGCCAACAGAGTGATCTCTCTCACCCAACCATGATTCAACATGTTTAATCGGCCTAAAAACCCTAGTAACCCATCAGAACCCTAGCATAATGGTAGTGAGTTGAGCATGGGTAATGTCCACTTCTTCAGACAATGTAAAAATGTAGTTATATAATAATGTATAAATATAAGATAAAGAAGAAAATTGTTTGTTATTGTACAATCAGTTGATTTAATTAGCAATGATGACTGGCCAATGACTACATTATCCCGCTTACGCGGAAACGCGGCTACCACGCAAATAAATAAATACGTGGACATTCTTCAAAACAATCAGTTTAACAACAAGATGAACACTAACAATAATGTGTTAATATTAAAACTGAATTTGCGTTTGAAGCAGTTGCGTTTGAATGAAACGAGAGCGTCGATATTATCCTTCATTTTCAATGGAAAGACATGCAGAAAGCGGCAAAACGTTGGCGGTTTTTCTGACGGTTTGCAAGCGCTGCTTGTGCACACAAAATACTGCCACTTTCGCGAGAAGTTGGGTAGAACTTATTATTAATCACAGAACATTTCACTGACTGAGCTAATATCGTAGGCCTGAAAACTGAGACGACAATCGTTTTTTCTTTAATTGAATTTCCAGAATTATGTCCCCTTAAAAAAAAAAATCACATACATAAATGTGCAAAATAAAATCACAGCACGCACGAGTTGGTTTGCCAGGTAAAAACAAGTGCAAAATATAATTAACTAAATTATAAACTATACTTGTCAAACACCATACACAATAAAGTAGTATATTTTATTTAATTCCCATGAAATTGTAAATAATGAATAGCACTGCATGGGTTAATGATGTGCATATAAATTTGCATCAGGTTATGTTGTATGCAAATTAGACAGACACAAATCAATAATAGGCTAATCAACAGTTACTAATGATTTGATTTACTACAACTATGCAAATAGTTGAAGAAACAAAATTTGCAAAGTTTAAAATCTGACCAATCAGAATCAAGTAGAGCTGTGTGTCATTCACCTTGCTCATTGCTTTCCCCTGTTTCTCAGGAGTGTGTGAGGAGGTGTGTGCAGGATGCCGAGAGAAGTATTCGTGAGGAGTGTGACATGAAGGCAGAAAGTGAGAAACGGGCCCTACAGGACAGACATGAAGAGGAGATATCTGAGCTACAAAACAGGTAAAAATACACATGAAACACTCCTCCTGCTCAACCCAGCTTCCTGTTGTGATGCATCTCAGCTATTCTCTTTCTCCTTCCCACCTTTTGTAAATTTCATCAGTTTCTCTCTTTGTATGTTTCTGCCTTCTCCTTTTTCTACAAGAATCCTAGAATATATAGATTTTGTTGCCTTCATCAACACCACTTTTTCTTTCTGTCTCTCTCTCTCTCTCTCTCTCTCTCTTTTTTTTTAATAATGGTTAGAAGTTGTGCGTGACAGTGCGTGTGTGTTCCAGGATACAGCAGCTGCAGGACAGTCTGGAGCAGACCTGCAGGGAGCGCATTCAGTATGAAGCAGAGTTTAAGGTCAGCCCTTGTAATGAGGTCATCATGAATAAATGAACAGCTCTAAAAAGGGACCCGCTCAAATCCAGCATCTGCAACACCATGCAACAAAATGACGGAATAACATAACTTTCTCTCTTCCCGTGCCAGCACAGCAAGTCCTCTGACGTTTGGTTCTTATTAAGCTTAGTTTGTTTCTCCCCATGAGTCTGTGTTCCTCCCTGTCTTAATAGACAACAGTATTGACATTTGACCTTTTGCTTGAAGACGTTTCCATCTTTGGTTATTATGATGATCCACCTGTCTAACTAACTGCACCTGTCTAACTAAAATTTAATCAGCATGTTTGTGTGCTTCCATCTCTGTTCCTGTCTTTCAGAAGGTGCAGGCCAGCTACAGGCGATTTGTGGACTTGACTGATTCCTCCCTCCACTCTGATTACCTCTTAAAACTGAGCAGACTGGGGAGAGAGCCAGGTCTCATGGACACTGCGACACAGACTGATGAGATCACCTCCTAACAACATCACAGCTTCTGGGTATTTGACATGATATGTCATAGCAGTCACAGCAGTGTCCTGCAGTACATGCTGTACTTTGTCTAAAACCATTTTAAGCATTTGTCTAACATTCTCTAGAAACTATATTTGTTATTTGAAAATATATTTGATGCACTGCAGAACTATTTAAGTGAACTGCAAAAGCTTTAAGGTGATTAGAAATTATAAAAATATATATATATATATATATATATATATATATATATATTAAGTTTTGGCATCTAAAATATACTTTCCTTCATACATTTATCTTCCTCAGTCCCAAGATTGAAAACTTTACAACCTTTTAGTTATGCAGATCTTTTAGTTATGCAGAACTATCTTTCTAGTTATTTCAAAATGTGTTGACAGTTACATAAAGGAAAACAAATCAGTAATTACTGTATGTATATTATTCCTGTAATTTCCAGTATGTATTAAGTGTACTTTATAATGATGTATTAACATGTTAATTTTTGCAGTTTTGTAAGATAAAAGTGAGTACAGCGTATTTTCTCTGTCTGCATGTAAAACTATGTTGAACTAATAGGTTTATCAGATACAACTTTAAATAATTCTGCATATTTAATACCCTATTAGTCTTATTATACATTATAGTGTAGTGATTGACACTACTGATGAACAACATATGTAATAATTTCCTGGAGCAGCTTACACATTGTTATTGTTAGTCCCATTTTAATGAGATTAACATGCATTGTGTGTAGATCCAAATACTAGACATTTTCACTAGAAAATTGTTGCATGAAAAAAAATATATATATTTGCCCCTTCACAGCAAAATGACAAATGACAAATAGGCACACATATTACAGGTAAAACAAAAAACAAAACAAAAACCAATTTTTTACCTAGTTTACTAGACGTTTGCTAGCCGTTAAAAAGCCTGGCTATTTATCAACTACCCTGCTTTAAATACCATTTTTTTAAAATGCCATTTGAAGTCTTCTGATGAATTGAGACAGCACTAAAATATAAAATAAATGTGACGGATGGATGGATGAAATTAATGGATTAATAGTTTATAACTGTTATATTAATATTACATTGTAGAAGACTTTATGATCCGCACTCACGAGAACAATCTTCTTTTTCTTTTTATTTTACATTCTACATTCATTACCATTAGGGAATAGACACAAACGTTTCGGCTACCAAGCCTTCACACACTGAGGAACGCTTGGTAGCCGAAACGTTTGTGTCTATTCCCTAATGATAATGAATGTAAAATAAAAAGAAAAAGAAGATTGTTCTCGTGAGTGCGGATCATAAATTCTTCTACAAAAGTAACTTAACAGATTGACGCACCAAAACAAAAGAATCGAGTAGCGGAGGAGCGCGGTGCAAACGACGTTGTTGATATTAATATTACATAAAATTATATTAATATTAAATAAAATTGATATGGCTGTCCAAAAGGGCGTCAAGATTAGTGGGCTTGTAGTATCATTACTTCACCGCTGGGTGTCAGTGTAGGCAAGGTTTTACTCCTCCGCCTTACGCCTTGAGTCCCATCAGCAGCGCTCAGTCCATAATACACTTCCTAATAGTAGTTTTCAGATGTAATATACAGGCATACAAACACAATTAATTAGCAATTTTTCACATACGCAGAACGCTGAAAATTATTGCAGTTTCAACTGGACGGTAGAGATGTTTATTAAACAAGCTCTTTATCTGCTGCACATCTTACTAAGCTTGTCATTAGTGTCGTTACCACCAGCATGAAATGTTATTACATGCACCGTTACCAGCGAATGCACTGGGGGCGCTGTAGCTCCGTAAGCCGTCGCTTCTGAATGCACAGCGTTGATCGGTGTGATCGGGTGCCAGGGATCACGATCATCATATCAAACGGAAAAAGAAGCAGTCACAAAAATTTACGTGCTCTGAGACTGGTATTATTTATTTATGGATACAGAGAATCCTTTACATGAGCGTTGTGAAATATGTTTGCATGGTATATGGATGTGTTCGTGACTGACGTGATTTAATAGCACCTCTACATGCGGAAAAAACAAATCCCCCAAAGAAAAATCCGCTCCGTTAGTGCGCACTCCAGCCGGAAGATGGGATTTTTCTTATTCGAGCGCGCACACCTCCCCTTTCCCCCTCCCTCCTGCTCTCTCTCTCTCTCTCTCTCTCTCAGTCTGTCAGTGTGCGCCGAGCGTTAGGAACAAGTCTCACTAGTCGGATTTACAGCCAGTGAGAGTGAGAGAGCCACATCGAGAGAATCCAAGCAGGACAGACGAGAAATGAACTAATGACTTGCCACATCCGAGCACATTCTCAAATACCCTGCAACCGAGACCCATGAATAAGGATTGCAATATTTTTTCCACCCTGGAAAATCTGGCAATAATTTTGTCAGTCTCGGCACATTTGTAAATTTGTCCATATTTGATATGCTTGTTTTTAATTTGCATTGATTAGTTTGGTTTTTCTGTTTTTGCGTTAATTATCCGGATTGTTTTCTGCCCAACATTTCAAGTGCATGCGGAATTATTGGAATCTCGGAGGCACGCAGGAAAATCCAATTGGAGAACTAGAGGAGAGAAAGAGAAGCAGCGAGATCTGTCCAGCATCAACATGTTCTTCTGAAGAGGCGAGGAAAAGCTCATTCCCAAACCATCATCCATCACATCCCCGTCCTCCTGATTCGTCGGAAAAACAGAATGAAGTGGGAGTGAAAAGGGAATGGGAAAGATAGGTCCAGTCTGAAAGCCGCGAGGGGAAAAAACAATAAGCATCACGAAATACTGGAAAAGTAAACTCTTGCAAGGAAAATTGCAACAAAACGGCTGTGGGAATTGAAATTGCGGTGGAGTTTAGTCCACGAGCTAGGCTACTTTTCCCTAAAGACGTTTTTTTTGGAATTATCTCCTTAAATCCACACAGACTGCACCTTTGTTTAATCTGTCCTCCCGTGTGTGTGTTTTAGTAGATATCCATGCAGGCTCCCAAAACACGTTGTTCCTGATCACACTGACGGATTCACCTGAAGCACACACGCTTTGTTCCGCGTCCAGAGATCTCCAGCCTCTGGGAGAGTGTCCCACACAGCTTTGATGGGAGTAAACAGACGGAATTCGGGATTTCAGATGGCGAGTCGGGGCTGTGAAAATGGATTGGGAATTCTGCTGATATTCTTAGTGGATTTACTCGGGATCACGGCGACCAACATGGAGCCCATCTACTGGAATTCCTTGAACAAAAGGTAAGAGCCGCAACTAAAGGCATTGGGCACGGCGTTTATTCCCCTTTTTATTTAAGAAGAGCTTTGCGTTGGAGATAGTCAAACGCCTCGTGTTTTCGCACAAATCGTTGAAGGACGGCTTTGAGACGTCTCTCGCAGGGGGAAAGAAAACCCCTTAGTGGATAATCACGCGTCTGCAGAAGTTACGAGCATCAATGTCGCCAGACTAATAAATGCCACATTTCATTGACTGTGTGTGTGTTGAGGAATTTTACGACAGTAGCCGCCACATTTACCGCTGTTAATTGACGCTGCACTGTTTCACTCTCTCCTTCAGATACTCTCCAGCTAGATTGGCATGGATTTTAGTTGCTCAACACCAACTATTTTTCCGTCTTAATGCCATTTAAACACTGTAACCTTTGTAAAACGTTCTTGCTTAACTTGTGCGAACGTGTAGAGCCCTCAGAGCTGTTTCAGTAACCAGTTTAACTTTTTTTTTCTCTTTCAGATTGTTCTGCCAAGGTGTAAACTTGAACATTTTGTCGACACCTATTTACACCGGCCATGTAAAAATGTTTACATGAATTCAAAACCAACTGCTCTTTTATTTATACTTGAGAACTCTGTAAAATACACCTCGAACTTTAAACGAAACTGAAAAATGTAAACTGGAAGAACCGTTCTTAGGGACTATTATTAGTTAGCAACTTATCTGCTGTCATGACAGTAGTTAAAACAAAAGAAGGTGTAAGCTTTCACTCTTAGTCGACACCTTCTATATTGGACTAGTTAACGTGGAAACACTCGAAGTGAAAAGTTTTACACGCAGGTGTTAACTTTAGATGGTCAATCAGTCTCACGCTGCAGGATTTATTACTCCAGTCACGGAGGTGACATGATTTTCCCCGCCGCAGGAAGGAATAGTGGGTAATTTACAGCTAGATTTCTCGTAGTATATATCTGTAAATAAGGGGGAGGTTTCTGCAACACAGCAACTGTGAATTCATTTAGTGGGGAGCCAAAGAAACCCATGCAAACGGCGTGTCCGGCACATAAACGACGATTTATGGCCGAGCAGACCCTTTCTTTCTTTCTTTCTTTCTTTCGCCCTTCTGTCATTACTGGGCTTGTTTAAATGGACACCCGGCGTCGTGGGAGCACTTGTGTGCCCGGTCTAAATCGGTATGTGGGTTATGAGGGGCTATTAGTGGTGCCACGAGCTCTTGAAAGACGAATAGGTTTTTAATGTGTCCATGTGGCGCATATAGCGGGCTCTGCGCTTCAACAGATGCTGCTGGGGGGGATGGAGGGGGTTTATTCTGTCCCAGTGGCCGCTGGCAGACGCTCTTAATGAGGGTTCTTGTCGGTGTTGCTTGTGTTAATCTAACAGGGGTTTGTGGGGACCTAATTTGAAACGGGAGCGCGCGCGGGTGGGGGCATGACGGTGACCGCGCGTTTTCTGCTTGACCTTTACCTGAGAATGAGAGAAGAGCACCGCTGACAATCGTTTTTAACTGATTCAATCACTTGTAATCGATGTACGTTGATCAGCAGCGGGCGCTGGTTTTCTCACGGATTCTTCGCACTTTAAATGATCCGAATTCGCTTCATTTCACAGTGGAAACGCTCACGATTAAGGGGAAACTCGCATTTTGCTAAAACCGTATATTGCGGTCAGCGTGCATTTTACACATTTACTTAGTAACACTTGAAATTCACACAAAAAAGAAGAAAACAAAAATGTGTTTTTTTTTATGCAGTTAATTGAATGCAAATTGAAGCATGCATGATTAATGACTCACAATATCAAAGTGGCAAAATATCGGCAGATTAATTTGCCTGGACAATCTGCCTTACATGTTAAGCACCATACATCACATATTAATTCATGTTTGGTTGTATTAATCACTTATTATTGTGTCTCATGGTAGCTTGAACACTGTAATGTCAAAGTCTGGTTTCTTTCCGTACAACTCACATACACAAACACAGTGTCGCCATATTCATATTTGATTCGAAAGTACACTGTGCAGTGTAAATTTGGCTGCTCACACAGACACACACAAGACATCTGCACTGTGTGGTTTTGCTCCAGGCTACAGCAGTCTGCACAGTTCGCACTAAAAGTAGCTCTACGCAGGTTACATTGTTGGCAGTGCTGTATATTTAATAGGGATCAGTGAACCTCTGCTCCTCAGTGCTTTGAAGATGAGGTCCTGCACCTGTAGAATGTTTTATTCACCCGTTCTATCCCATCACTCTCTCCGTCACTACTACTACTCCATCTCACCCTCTCACGATGGCGCTGCCATTCTCCTCCTCGTGCAAAATTAGAAACATGTGTAGCCTTCGGAGGAACGAAGAAACAGTTGAGGAGTGATGGGAGGAAAGAGGGATCAAGAGAAGAGGGAGGAACAGCGGGGCGCATCCTTAAATGTACAGAAATCAATATCTTCTAAGCCATGAATGTCAGTTTGAGTTAGGCTTAAGAAAATGCAAGTCCAGCACAAAGATCACCTTGAAATTGTCTGCTTAGGGTGAAAAATCTATAAAGCAAAAATTGTTTGTTCTTAGACACTGCAGTTTAATGTAATTCCGGAATGTATATTTAATTAAGGGGTGTAGATGAAAAATGGTTTCTTGAGTCTGAAAAGGCACGAAGCAGGATTTCGAGGGCTTTTTTTAGTAAACAGTAATGGTGTTTCTCAGTGAGCCAGCTTGTCTTGGAAGTGTCCTTCACCTTCTGACATTCACACCCCCTGATACATTGCTTGCACACAAGACAGACAAGTGTGTTTGTGTGTCCTTGGAACCCGGCCCTCTCTGGATGAGCAAACACATCTCTGACTGATGTTCTGAGGGGTCAGTTAGGGCCGTGTAATTCTTCCAATTGACTATGTTGAGACACTGGTTGGGTAATTTGATCCAAAACGGTTACTAACGGTTCAGAAGGTTTCCATGTTCTTCTGTCTAAATCACTGTGCGTTTCGGTAATTGCGTTTCAGAGATTCAGATCCAGCTCAAACCTGTGGGGGGTTTTCCAATAATGAATTTAGATGAATGATTGTGGGTAACTGTAAGGATTTGTGTGTTATCATAAATGTCACAGGGTCTGTGTGTGTACGCGTGATGGGCCTTTTGTATCAGTGCTCACTCTCAAAGAAATATGTTACCCCCACTGGATTTTTAATAATTAATTTATTGCAGGCTAATTGGGCTCGGATAAAAACGCTAGTTAACCGATCTCAGGCTTAAGACGAGGCAAAGTACGAGGGAAATTTGGGAGGGAGGTCGTTGGATGAAGAGATTAGAATAAGACTCGATCTCAATAGGTCACTGACAGACATGGTTGTGTTCAGAAAGTCCTAATTTGTAAGTCGCCTTGCATAAACATCTGCTAAATGAATGTAAATGTAGAAACAAACATAGGAGGTTTTTTTTTTGACATGCTCACGAATGGATTAGAGGATTGAATCCGTGTAAATTTGCTAAACTGAGTAGATCAATTCAAGCTTCCTGACTGGATTCACCTCTTTTGGTCAAGGGAAATTTGTTTTATTAAGAGAGTTTAAATGCTCGACTGTGTGTGCAGCATCACTGTGGTCTAAAAGAAAGTATATGCTGCTGAAAGTATGTGCTTGTGTGGGCTTATGGGTTTACTTATCTATGTTTTGAGGGTGCAGTTGTCCCCAGTAGTTAAATAAATATGTATTTATACACACACACACACACACACACACACACACACACACACACACTATTTTTTAAAGAAGTCTCATATGCTCAGCAAGGCTGCATTTATTTGATAAAAATACAGTAATATTATGAAATATTATTACAGATTAATATATTTTAAAATGTAGCTTATTCTCTGTGATGGCAAATCTGAATTTTCAACAGCCATTACTCCAGTCTTCAGTGTCACATGGTCCTTCAGAAATCATTTTAATATGTATATTTGAGCATTCTTTGATGATTAGAAAGCAAACAAACAGTAAGTAAAATTATTTATTTACTTGAGGCATCACTATATAAAAAGTTTTCTTTTAAGAGTTTTAGGGTTAAGTATTTGGTTGGTCATTGTAAAAAATACAAATATTTGTATAATAATGTTATCTCCTCTTTTAGACAGCTAAGTAATCAAGTGTGTGTGTATGTGTATATTAGATAAAGGCTTGTACAGCATGAATGTGTGTGAAACAGCATTTGAGCTCTTATATAGCGTCTTCCCAGTACCCTGCAGTGAGAAATAGGGAAAACGGTGTTTGTGTGTGTGGTGCAGGGTCTGCTGGAGGCTTTACGAGCTCTCAGCAACAGGAGCTGTGAAAATGGCTCTCAGCTGATGTGGCAGAATAACTGCAGCCTGCCTGGAGACCAGACACACACACAAGGCTATATAATGGGGAAACAAAGGCGCCTTCCCTGCGGAGACAGCCAGAAGTGTGTTCAGGGGCTGTGTGATGCAAATATAAGGAACACATGTTTACACAAACACACTTCTGTGTGCCGAAATACATCCAGACATTTGTGGGGTGTTAATTTAAGCTATTTAGAAATAATTGAAAGGACGTAGATCGTCACACACACGGTTTGATTGTTAAACTCATGCTGACGTGCGGGGAACAGTGTGTTCCTGAGAGCGGGCCCCCAGGGGACCCGGGCCTCCTAAACCCCTGCAGCGTGGTATGAGTGTGTGTGTGTGTGGTCTCACTCTGAACATCTCTCATCACTCTGCGTTTGTTTGAATCTATGTATTTGTGTGTGCAGGTATGTGATGACAGTTCTCGGAAACTGGGCCTCCTCGCTTAAGCCATAATATTTGAACGCAGACCGAATATGAAGCAGACAATCAGTTCAGCTCAATCTCTGCCATCTTCCTTGTGTTTTTTCTTTTCTTTTTTCTTTCAAGAGTAATAAAGATGATCAGGGTCTGTGCCCACCTGCTGCTACAGATGTTAAGACCTTCACTTTCTTTGTTAAGACCTCTCTTTCTTTCTTGGCTAATTCCATTCACAGGTTTAAAGGGTCACATGAGCGTTGGGCAGGAGGCTTTCCGTCTGTGTGTTTGTGTTTGTGTGTGTTTGTGTGTGATTTGGTTAGTTCTCACATAGACCGCCTTTACTAATCAGGATCATCCTCTCCTGCTGCTGTAAGGTCCAGCATGGCTCAACACACATACACAGACCATCAGGTCTGGATTTGGTTAATGAGACTGGGAAGTTTTCTTTTTCTTTCTTTCTCTTTCTTCCTTGTTTGCTTGCTTTCTTTCTTTCCTTGTTTCTTTCTTGTTAAGTTTTGATATGATTTACTGTTTTCAGTTAGTAAAATGTTTTTACTGAAAACATTCCCTAAAAGATATTTTTTTTAAAGAAATCAATACTTTTATTCAGCCAGGATGTATTAAATTTATCAAAAGAGTCAGTAAAGACATGTATAATGTTACAAAAGATACCTATTTTAAATAGATATCTTTTTATCTACTATTATCTACTTTTGAACTTTCGATTCATCAATGAATCCTGAAAAATATATATCACAAAAATATTAAGCAGCACAGCTTTTTTTCAGCATTGGTTATAATAAGAAATGTTTCATGAATTCCAATTCAGCATATTAGAATGACTTTTGAAGGATCATATGAAACTGAAGACTGAAATTGAAAATTCAGCTTTTCCATCCCAGAAAAAAAAAAAAGCTTATTAAAATAGAAAACAGTTGTTTTATGGATGGAATCGAATAACAGTTCACAGTATCACTTTTTACTGTATTTCTGATCAAATAAATGCAGCCCTGGTGAGCCAAAAATTACCAAACCCAAATGTTTGAATGTATACAAGCCATATTTACATACCAAAATGGGCGTTTTTGACTATTTTTGGCCAGTAAGCAACACTCTGGCAACCACCGACAAAGCCGTAGCAAGATTAGAAGAATTTTCTTCTTGTTCTCTTCAGGCTTCCTCTTTCCCCAGAGTTGATTAGGTGAATCGTAAACTTAATTAGCCTGAGGAAAACCTCCATACTACTATAGATTAGCCCATGTCACCCAGGCCCACTTTTATTGACTTCCCCTGCCTCTCTGTCTGCCTTCTGATCTGGAAAGCCAAGTTTTACATGGCTGATTCCAGATCTAAAGGTCTGGGGGCTAAAATCTGTGTGAGATAGCACCGTTTACTCTATACTTCAACTTTGAAATGTTTCTCTAGTGGTCAAAATCATAGGCGGTCAATATTAATCAGAGGATACAGGCGGTTTGAAGTCAGTTTTGCCATCTGTACATTGCGATTAAGATCAGATATCTGTCTGTCTGTTCTGGGGTCAGTCTGTGGGTCTGTAATGGGTCAGTGTCGCTGCTCGGGCCAAAGGTGACTGATCTCAGAACTGTAAACGGAAGCTGCAGACAGACACACGGAGCCAGACTTCATTTGCATCGTTGTCTCTACAGTTAAGAACACACAGTGTCAGAAGACAGGAGAGGAACAGCAGTTATCAACGGAAACTGGGACATCTGCAGTTGTATTCAAAGTGCGCACAATGTGCAGACCTTTCCTGTCCTCCATGGCGTCTGACTGTGCTGTTGTAGTGATAAGTGTTGTCTGATTTTGACTGAGGCCCTATTATTTAGTGTGTGTGTGTCTGTGTGTTAGGACATCTAAAGCCTTTATCTTTATGAAATACTCCTGACCAGTTGAGTTAAAATGAAATGTATCAGGAACAAATACGAGTTTATATGTTAGGAAAGGTCAGCATTTTACCATTCAAAAGTTTGGGGTCAGTATTTTTTTTAAGAAATGAAATGCTTTTATTTAGCAAGGATGAATTAAATTGATCAAAAGGGACAGTGGAGACATTTAATAATGTTACAAAATATTTCTATTTATTAAAATAAATGCTGTTCTTCTGAACTTTCAATTCATCAAAGAATCCTGAAAAAAAGTATCAGAGTTTCCACAGAAACATTAAGCAGCACAACTTTTTTAATATTGATAATAATAAGAAATGTTTCTTGAGCAGCAAATCAGCATATTAGAATGATTTCTGAAGCATCATGTGACACTAAAGACTACTAAAAATTCAGCTTTACCATCACAGGAATAAAATACATTATAAAATATATCAAAATATAAAAAAGTTATTTTAAATTGTACAATTTTTTCAAAATATTACGGTTTTTACTGTATTTCTGGTCAAATAAATGCAGCTTTGGTGACCATAAAACCATATTTCAATAACTTTATAAACATCTGACCCCAAACTTTTGAACTATATATTATTGTATTTGTTACTGTATTAATGTATTATTTATTTTATAAATCAGGCATATGCAAATTAGAACAACATTTAGAAAAATAGCGCAGATGTGCACCCTCCCATCCACTCCTTTCGAGTAATCAGTTGATTTATCAGTGGAATGCTTGAGTAGACAAAATGACCAAAATGCCCTAGCGTGTGTATATGTGTGACAGTTTGTAATTGTCAGTTAGGGGGCCTGTGGTTTGACGTGACCTACTTACAGAGTGTGAGAGATGGTCAATGGATCATGACCCTGAAGGCTTCCTGCCTCTCACACTCACACACACTCACACTCTCTCACACACACACACACACACACACACACACACACACACACACACACACACACACACAGACAGACAGACAGACAGACAGACAGACAGACAGACAGTCTTCCCTTATAGAAAGCAGAACGCAGTACTCACAGTTGGTGACAGCGCTAGGGCCGCGTTCCAGCCTAACGAGAACGCATGGTCCTCCCACGGCTCCTCTGCACACTTCAGCTTGAAGAATCCATCATGTTAGGAAACATAAACCAGTCCCACCAGCTGCGCTGTTTCCTGCTATTGTCATTGATCGCTTTTTACATAGACAAAACAAATGATGGAGACTACAATTACTACCGTCAACAGTTGTAATCAGTGCTGAATCAGTTCCCTTAAAGCAGTGGTCTCAAACTCAATTCCTGGAGGGCCACAGCTCTGTAGAGTTTAGCTCCAACCAGCTCCAAATCACACCTGCTTGGAAGTTTCTAGTGATCCTGAAAACCTTGATTAGCTAGATCAGGTGTGTTTGATTAGGGTTGGAGCAAAACTGTGCAGAGCTGTGGCCCTCCAGGAATTGAGTTTGAGACCAATCAATGCCTTAAAGGAATTGTTGTTCATCCAAAAATGAACATTCTGTCATCAGTTACTCACCCTCATCTCGCTCAAAACCCATATGACTTTCATTCTTGATGGAACACCCAAGAAGATTCAGTATAATACAGAATTTTGAGAGTGCTCTTTTTAAAGGGATGCATAATGTATCATTCAGTATTATGTACGTTATCAGCTAATATTGAAGTTTCTCTGTACTGATCAATATTAGATATATTCACTAGCTTTTAATATATTTTATTTCAGTTTTTTTCTGTTTGTTTTTGCTAATTATTATATCTAATAATTGCGTTATTTTTAATATGTTAACCCTCAAAGACCGAGACAGCCACCCGCGGCTAAAAATAACTATTGTTCTTAAATGTTTAATAACTTTAGAACCGCTAATCCTATCTGAATGCTTTAAAAAGTGTGATGCTTTACATTTGTGTCATTTGGATATTCTTTTTTTATTTTTTCTTTTTATTGCAGAAAAATCATTTGGATATTCAGAGGCTCCGTAGTATACGTGATTACGTCATCACATTTTGACAACATTGATTCGTTTGAAGAAACCAATGTATTTCATTCCTCTGAGCCAAACAGGAACGATTGTTGACGCTTAGTCTCACCCCCGTGCCCAGATTGGTTCAAACTGTCCCATGTTCAACCAATAAACATAGGTTCTGGTCTTTTGAACCACCATTTACGATATTTCTTTGGAAATTTGAACAAATGCAAAGTGAAAGTAAAGTCTGTCGTGCGTGCATGAAAACAAACACAAAATAACTCATTTGCATGAGAGAACTCTCTGAAAAAGCACAGAAAAACACACAACTTAGTATTTTGACATAAACCAAAAACAAGGATGAAACGGCGGTACGTCGCGAGGCGATGTCCCGGTAAAATCGATTCTGAGGCAGAATACAGCCAGCGGATCGATGTACAGATGCATCTCAATAAATTTGAATGTCGTGGAAAAGTTCATTTATTTCAGTAATTCAACTCAAATTGTGAAACTCGTGTATTAAATAAATTCAATGCACACAGACTGAAGTAGTTTAAGACTTTGGTTCTTTTAATTGTGATGATTTTGGCTCACATTTAACAAAAACCCACCAATTCTAATCTCAACACATTAGAATACTTCATAAGACCAATAAAAAAAAAAAAAAACTTTTTTAGTGAATTGTTGGCCTTCTGGAAAGTATGTTCATTTACTGTATATGTACTCAATACTTGGTAGGGGCTCCTTTTGCTTTAATTACTGCCTCAATTCGGTGTGGCATGGAGGTGATCAGTTTGTGGCACTGCTGAGGTGGTATGGAAGCCCAGGTTTCTTTGACAGTGGCCTTCAGCTCATCTGCATTTTTTGGTCTTTTGTTTCTCATTTTCCTCTTGACAATACCCCATAGATTCTCTATGGGGTTCAGGTCTGGTGAGTTTGCTGGCCAGTCAAGCACACCAACACTATGGTCATTTAACCGACTTTTGGTGCTTTTGGCATTGTGGGCAGGTGCTAAATCCTGCTGGAAAATGAAATCAGCATCTTTATAAAGCTGGTCAGCAGAAGGAAGCATGAAGTGCTCCAAAATTTCTTGGTAAACGGGTGCAGTGACTTTGGTTTTCAAAAAACAATGGACCAACAATCACAGACTGTGGAAACTGAACACTGGACTTCAAGCAACTTGGGCTATGAGCTTCTCCACCCTTCCTTCAGACTCTAGGACCTTGGTTTCCAAATGAAATACAAAACTTGCTCTCATCTGAAAAGAGGACTTTGGACCACTGGGCAACAGTCCAGTTCTTCTTCTCCTTAGCCCAGGTAAGACGCCTCTGACGTTGTCTGTGGTTCAGGAGTGGCTTAACAAGAGGAATACGACAACTGTAGCCAAATTCCTTGACACGTCTGTGTGTGGTGGCTCTTGATGCCTTGACCCCAGCCTCAGTCCATTCCTTGTGAAGTTCACCCAAATTCTTGAATCGATTTTGCTTGACAATCCTCATAAGGCTGCGGTTCTCTCAGTTGGTTGTGTATCTTCTTCCACACTTTTTCCTTCCACTCAACTTTCTGTTAACATGCTTGGATACAGCACTCTGTGAACAGCCAGCTTCTTTGGCAATGAATGTTTGTGGCTTACCCTCCTTGTGAAGGGTGTCAATGATTGTCTTCTGGACAACTGTCAGATCAGCAGTCTTCCCCATGATTGTGTAGCCTAGTGAACCAAACTGAGAGACCATTTTGAAGGCTCAGGAAACCTTTGCAGGTGTTTTGAGTTGATTAGCTGATTGGCATGTCACCATATTCTAATTTGTTGAGATTTTTGTTTTTGTTAAATGTGAGCCAAAATCATCACAATTAAAAGAACCAAATACTTAAACTACTTCAGTCTGTGTGCATTGAATTTATTTAATACACGAGTTTCACAATTTCAGTTGAATTACTAAAATAAATAAATGTTTCTACGACATTCTAATTTATTGAGATGCACCTGTATATTATGAAAACAACAATTATATAGTTCATAAAGATCATTTTCACTATTTTTTCTGTTGCACTCTGTTTATTTCTTACTCATTTTGTGTGTAGTTTGTGAATCATTTGCACTGTTTGTGTTTTTGTTGCAGAAGACAATTTGTGCAGTTGTTTTCACTATTAGGTGCACGGGTTGTGTTTGTTGTTGTTCATACTCAGATTGAAAATATATTTCTCTGAAAAAAAAGTCACCTTTTTACTGTGTTTTGTTATTATGAAACACTGATTCCATTTTCTTTACTCCCTAAACTCCCTTTTGGACACATCTATATTGTTAGTAAACTAAATACACCTGTTTTTTTTTTTTACTGAAAAGCGCCTATAACAGTATTGTAATAAATGGCTATAACTTGCTTGGGGAATGTTATATGTAGACTAAATTTTATTTGGATGTGTAAAACACCCAGATACAACTTTCTAAAGAAAAAAAATCCAAACTTCAGGAGTTTCTGTTTGAGTACACAGTAAAAAAAAAACACCCAATTGTTGCTTGCGTTTTTCTTTAAATTCTGGAAATTCATTAATTCTTAGAGAACAAAAAGAAAATTGGGACTTTAAATTAGTTAGACTGAAACTTCAAGTTCTCCTGTTTATAATGATATATGGCACTTGATGCTGACTGCTAGAATAGATCTTAAAAAACGCAGGCTTGTCAGGTGCCCCAAAAATGTTCTAGGTCTTTAAGGGTTAATGCTATCATTTCAACTTATTTCTTCTGTTTAACTCCAATTGTCATGACAAGTTTTAGGTTTTGAACTCAAGTTTATGTTTTAAAAAATTCAACTTAAAGTAATCCATTGTCTTGACTATTTGTGAGTTGAAATAAAGGTTACCTTCAAGTTGAGTTAACTTATGTTTAGTTGAGTTTACTCACATTTTTAAGGCAGCAGTTGAACTTTAATTTCTACATTTAACCAGCTGAAAATGTTTACAGTGTTTTTAATAATGAGCTTTGAGGCTGTTGTTTGGCAAAACCCCAAAAATGAGTCCATACAACTTGTGCCCTATATATATTTTTAAAAAGTTACACAGTATCTATGAACTTACAAAAATGAAAGTCCCAATTTGCTGAAAATTTTCAGTTTCAGCTCTCAAATTCCATTCACTAACCATCTCAATATGGCACTTGCGTCACACCATAGTTTTACATCATTAATGAGAACGAATGACAATTAATATCACTTACATCAAACCTGATGCGGTATGTCTTGACATGCGAGATTTAAATTGAATGAGAGCGCAACTGAGATGGAAAGATTTTCAGTTGATTACAGTTTCATTTTAACACTAAATATAGTGCAAAAGCCGTATGAATTACGTTTATTAAGCTTTTTGTCCTGTTTAAAGTTTGACAGCCCTTAATTGAATGGAAAAGTTTTCAGCATTTTACTTAACTTCTTATTTTGTGTTCCATGGAAGAAAGAAAGTCACATGGGTTTTAAACAACATTAGAGTGAGTACATTCATTTCATTTTTAAGTGAACTTCCTTTAAAGTTCAAATGTATGCCTCCCTTAAGCATTCATTACATGAAATAATAATATCAGATGACACCACCATTGTTTTTGGGTTTCTAGGCATAGTTCAGAGCAACGTTTCCTCAACTGTAAGAGAAGCGTTAAGCGTTTGTGTGTTTGTTTGCATGTGTTTGTTGAGACTGGCAGTACTGCAGGCAGGGTGGTGGGGGCGGCAGGGTGAACCCTGTATTCATGAGCTGGGCGGCAGCTCCAGTTTGGCCCCCGGTGCTGATGCCATGTTTTAATATCGCTTCAGTATTTCAGCTGCGTTTCCTATAATTCAGCCCAGCCTTGAGATGCACTTCTGAGTGCAGTCGGCTTTGAGTTTCACCCCTTTTTTTTCTCTCTCGCGCTCTTTTTTTCTGTTTCTCTGTTTCTTTCCTTTCTACAGAAAAGCTTTAACGCGTACGTCTGTTTAAAAAATGTTATAGCTCAGAGCGCTGGCTCAAATCCAACTTCGGGGTTAAATTTCCTAGGAGGCCGGACTCCCTCTCTCCCTCCTTCAGTAGCGTATCGCTCGCTTTTCTGGAGTCTCTCCTCCTCTGCCCCCTCTCCCTCTCCTCCCCTCAGAACAAAAGAGGTCTCCACTGCGCTTTGCTGAAAGACCTCAAACACACACACACACACACACACACAAACGTCTTAACACATATACTCCTGCTTAAACACTGAATCATTCGCCAAAAATTATGCCTCATTCGATGAATCCCCCCCTCTTTCCACCTTCCCCCTCATTCTTTTACTCTCTCTTTCTATTAGTTTTCCTGTCTCTTATTCCAGTCGCTCTCTCATATTACGCATGTTTGGCCAGACCCGTTGTGTGTGTGCTGGGTTTAAATAATTGCTTGTGTTTCTCCACTCCGTTGCCTGTCTTTTCGAAGTGGGTGGTTTGACGGGTTTGTGCCAGTCCGAACATCTCAAATGCACTCTCACACACAAAGTTATTCTTTTGAATACTCTTGATTTTTAAAACCACAGGCTCATGTCAGAAAGTCTTATGCCTCTCATGCTCTTTGCATGTTTCTGTGGTAAATAATTTGGCAAATTTAATTACGCTTTCGGTCAAAGTCCTTTAAAAGCAACTTGGTCAACTCAGCATCCATCAAAACACTATTTCAACATTGTAAAACACAATATATCAGAATCACATTAATTATCATCTAATATTAGACACTCATTTAAAGTTAATCTTCATGTTTAGCCAATTTTTTATTTTTAATAAGATATTTTATAGTTTTATATTATTATTATATTTATTTAATTATTTTTTTATTTAATTTTGCTTATAATTGAATTGAATTTATTTATTTATTTTATTTTATTTTATTTTGATTTTTTCCCCCAAAATCTGAACAGAAAAAAATGAAAAACTCCACAGATTGTGTCTGACCTGCCTCTCTGAGAGTATTCGAGTAAATTAGCTGCATTTGTGAGTGACCGTGTGACTCACACCTTCTCAGTGGCGGTTCTCAGTGCTGTACCGCTGGACGACAAGAAAATCAATCCTCCTTTACCTTTCCTTTACCCCGTCCTTATGCACTTTTCTATCTTTCTCTTTCTCTCTGCCTTTTTCCTCTTTTTTTCAGTAGTGCGTTTTCCCTGCATCTCTCTCTCTCTGTTGGAGTCCGGCTGTAGTATAACTCCAAAGCCACGGGAGGGAGAACAGATGGAGAGGTTTTCTTTCTGTCCGTCCACCTAAAGAAAGGGGGGTTAAAAATGCCAGGCGGAAGGGTGTGGGGGTTTGTCGGGTGGCAGAGACAAAGGCTCCCGTTGCTTTTAACTGCACAGAAGTGATGGAGCTTTGTGTGAGTGTGTGTAGAGTTGTGTATATAGATTTTCTGAGTGTGTCTGTGCTGAATCCACTTTTTTTTTTTTTAGCTGGACATATTTATAAGGTGAATGAAAGTCATTTTTGACAAATTCATAAGTGTTTTCAGTGTATCTGTGTCTAATTTTATGATATCTGACTCTTGTAAAACTTGTTTGGTATATTCCTCTCCTTCAAATCATCAGCCACACTTAAACTTACTATCTATTTGGCACAAGTATCTGAATGCTTGAATATTAGGAAGTGACAACAATTTTCATGAAAATAAAGTAATTGTGTTTTTGAAGAAGAAAATGTTTAGTTTTCAATTCTGATTGGTTACGCTAGCTTTTTGAGAGGTACCATGTGTCTGATTTGTCAGGTCAGCAGCTTTAAACAAAGTCTGTATATATTGTGATTTAATGCACACAAACATGCAATCAGTGATATTTTTTTTTTTTGTTGACTGGAAATTTGAGCATGGGTGGCCTCATCCTACATGACGCCACAAACACATACCTACGTACATGCTTTCAAACACACGCTTAGCATGAGCAGGACAGTGTGTCTTGTTTCATATAGTGCAACACACACTATCAATTACTTCTTTGCCTGGCATTCCAGAGTTTCCATTTGTGCATGTATTCCTACCCACCTGGTTCATGTTAGTCTCTCTCTCTCTTTCCATGAATAAGTGCCCAGATCTGGGCTGAATGGAGTTTGATAGGCATCGTCAGGCAACAGCGTTCCCTGTATCTGTCTCTCGCACTCAGTAGGAGCCGGGATATTGAGTTTCGCTTGGGTTCGGAAGTGAAATGGGGTGCAGATGAAACTGGTCTGTCCTCACCCTGCGCATTCCCCCCTCTTCCTCCCTCCCTCCCTCACATCTCGGACCGCAGGGTGCTGTCGTCTCTCTTCTGAGGGAAATATCACATCATGAAGGAAAACATAGCTGCACTCTCCCCCAGTCCCTGCAGTGCAGATAATTTATTTATTCTTCACATCGGAATTGGAGCGCAGACAGGAACAGACAAGATCAGATTCATAAAGTCCTCCTGTAAGATCTTGAAATGCGATCGATTTTTTGAAGTGTTGAATGTGATTTTTTTTTTTTGTTGTTGTTGTTGATGTTTTGGTGTCTTGAATTTTAAAACTAGGAAGATGGAATATTTAGTTAATGCAAATGCAAAATGAGGCTGTGGGAGATAAAATTACTGTTGGTGTAATGTCTTAAAGGAACAGTTCACACCAAATTTTGAAATTTAAAAAGTTGCTTGTTTCCATTCAGTGAAAGTGGATGGTTACCAAAAAAGCACAAAAGCACATTTAATTGTTTTGGTTGTTTTTGTTGTTAGTTTTTTCTTTTTTTTGGTCGGTTAATATTTTCCATGTTTCATTAGCTAAGCGAATGACACATGCAATTATATGCGGAAGTACGACATGCTAAATTCTTGTTCCCATCTAGCAAATATGCGTCTACTTAAGCCCAAAGTATACTTAAGTTTTGAGGCAAAAGCTAGCGTATGCTTATAGCTGAACACATAGACTTAATTAATATACTTAGTATAGTTAGTATATTTAATTTGCTTGAAACGTGCACTAGAAAGTTTCATCCTCATTCAGTGTCTGCACTATGAAATGTGATAAAATATCTTTGTACTCACTGAAATGAGAGTTGCAGGTTTTTAGACTGACTTAGGTCAATAAATCAACATAAGAGTTGCCATACATTGCTGTTAAAGTTGTATCTTGTCAAATTTGTTTTTCTGTTGAGTCATGACACAGTTTGACAGCCGGCTAGACTGAGCAAATCTGTCGTTAAAAGCAAACATAATTATGTCAGCACACTGAAAGAACAGGGGTGGGAAGAGAGCGGGTGTTTTGATTTATCCATCCATATTAAGGCGACATTTGCAAACCAAAACCATAAACAAAACAGAGCAAGTCGCTCAATAGACGTGTGAAAGTAAGTGGGAAAACAAGAGCCAACGGCCTGTACCACTTGACCCTGTCTTAGGGGTGTATGAGCGATGGGTGGATAATCCCCCTACACTCACACCCCTCTGAGACCCCCTCCAGGGCTGCCCCAGTGTAGCGCACTCGGCTGTCAATCACGCCACAAAGCTGTCTGTTAGGGGATTAGGACCCTCTCTTTCTTCCTCTAGACTTCTCTCTCTCTCTCTATTTCTTCTCTTGTGTGTCTCTATCTCATTCACTTATTCCCTTCATTGGCAGCTGTCTTTAAATCCGGTTCATTTTCTGCTTTTCTGCTTCCACACGTCCTCTCGTTCTTTAACTCTTTTTCTCATTCGTTTTCTCACCTCTTGGCTGTAATCTTCTCGGCGTACCTGCTTTTCCTCTCAAGCCGCTTTCTCTAACGATTCTTCGCGTCTATCCGCTCTATCTCTCCATCCCATTCGTCCCTCTTCCCTCGTTTCTGTGGGAGAGATGGAGGGTGTCTGGCAAGGATGCTGCCGCTCACTTGTGCCAGGAGCCGCAGTGACAGACACACATGCGGACTGCAAAAAGGGATGCCAAGCATCAACCTGAACTCGTCCAGACCAACACCACCCACAGGAAAGAGAAATCACGAATGCGATCTCTTAAGAGCTCAGTTGTGTCTCCTAGATCAGTGGTTCTCAAACTTTTTGACTCAAAGGCCTCCTGTTGTCCAACATAATATTCAAAGTCTTGCCAAAATGAGCTGTTTCCAGGAGTTCTGCTGTAATTATGACAAAGCTGCTTGTTTTTTAAACTTTTTAACTGGGAGTATTGATATTAAATTAATTAGCCAGATTAATTTTGTGACTTCAGAAGTTTCAAGAACTGTATGTTCTTTAATTAAAAACAGCAGTTTTTGACAAGGATTTGAGTGTTTTAATTATTTTATTATATTATAGTATTATGTAAGAAATACATTTCAGTTTACATCTTGATTTTTTTAGCATCTTAATTCATAGTACATTATTTTAATATATTAATAATAATTTATTCATTTAAATCCACAGAATGGGAGTATTGATATTAAATTAATTAACCTTGATTCATTTTGTGACTTCAGAAGTTTCAAGAACTGCATGTTTTTTAATTAAAAACAGCAGTTTTTGACAAGGATTTTATTGTTTTAATTATTTTATTATATTATAATATTATGTAAGAAATAAATTTCAGTTTACATCTTGATTTTTTAGCATCTTAATTCATACTAAATTATTTTAATATAAAAACAAGGTGAGGTGAATTTTTGAAAATTATTTTAAATTATTATTTTTATTATAAGAAATTTCAATTTAGATCTTGATTTACAACTGTGCTTAGATCCTCCAAGAGACTAAAACCCAAAATCAAGTGTCTTATATTTAAATATGAATGCAAACATTTCTCATCAATCTCATTCATATAATAATGTCTACAAACAACTAAAGTTACGGTTAAGGTTTTTAACCTGGTCTTTTCAAAAAGGGCATTGTCATATTTGGGTGTCTGTGGCATCATAAAGTATGTGAAGCCCTGTCTTGAGCCATGATAGAGCAACATCTAAGCAATAACATTTTCCTTCATGTGGCCACCTACACGTAAGGTTCATGTTATAATGCTGTAGAAAAGATTGAAAGAGTTTTAAACTTTTTTTCCTCCTGTCCTTCACCTTTCTGTCTTTCTAATATCGGTAATGTGAATGTCTAGGGTTCATTCCTAGAGGTTAACACGATAATCAGCTAAAATACCAGGAATAATCGCAGGCTTTAATCCCTCATGATTAAAGCTCAGAGAGAGAGACCATTTTCCTGTTATTGCAAAAACAGGGAGCGTGTGAGAGAGAGGAAGTGCAGGGTGATTTAATGTGGTTGTCTGTAACGTTATCTCTTTCTTTAATTCATCTTTTGAATGATCTGGTGTAATTAGATTTGTTTTTTATTCTCTTCCCCTCTGCTAGAGATTGATGCTCTGATTAAACCCACAGTCATAAGTGAGAGTTAGGCATGCTTGCTCGCTCTCTCTTTCTCTCTCGTCTAAATAAGCAAGACCATAAGTTCAGCAGTGTCAAGAAACACACTGCAAGACAATTACGTTACTCTACCTTACTCATTAACCTAACGTTAAATTGATCCAGACTCCTTTTCTTACATCTCAGTGGGCAGCTGAGGTAATTGTTATACTAATCTGAAAATATTTTACAGATCATTTAATTTGTATTTGTTTAATATACATGCAGATCTTATGAATTTATATTATTTGAGACACATTAAATATTACATACATAATTAACTCTTATAATTTGTACGGTATACATACATACATATATATATGTATGTATGTATGTATGTAAAATAATAAACAAAAACTATAATAGTATATCAGTGATACTAAAATAACACTGCTACATATGCAATTTCTAACCAAACATTTTGAGGAAAAAAAGATAGAATCATCTACACACACACACACACACACACACACACACATATATATATATATTAGGTATGGTATATACTTAAATTTTGAAGTAATTTAAGGCTGAGCTGAGTTGATCACGTGGCTTTTTCCCTCTCTTTTTTAACATGCACATTCCATATGCATTCATGCACACATCCAGACAAAAGAGTGAGATGCCCCACACATAATACACTCACAGTGGAATGTTTAAGCAAAAAGGAGTGATGGAGAGAAAGAAAAGGGAACATATAGGAGTCTAGAGCAGATGGATATGCTTGCGTTATTAATTATGTCTCCTCTGGAGAATGGCAGCTTCCTTTAAGCTCAGCTCACCGCTGTTCCATAATGTAGCACAATCAGACGAAAGCCAATAAAGGAACGGGGGAGAGAGGAGGAGAGAGATAATCCATCCTGCCGTAAGCTGCGTCATTAACCGTTTCATAGTGCCATGTCATGGCGAGCTGCCGGCTGCGTCTTTGTGTCAAATCATCACTCTTTCTCTCTCTTCTTCTCCTTCTCAAGGCCGGATTGTGGCACGGCTTTTCTTTGGCGGCGGTGAAAATGTTGTGTGTGACTCTGGGAATGTCATTGTCATGTGTATCATAATTTCTTAGTGACTTGAGGTAACTTTCCTTAGGGTTTATCAGGTAAATAAATACACATATTTTAAAACGTAATATATGCGACAAATATATAATCTAGTTATCAGCAGCCTAGAAAATGTTGTTTTATTCATAATAAGGGGCCCCCTTTATAGTGGGCCCCACGTTTGTCACATAACCAGCTGAATACTATTCACATATTCACTTTATCTTGGTTACCCTCATGCTATTCAACACTTTCTTTTTGTGGAATAATTTAATCATTTTTGACTACTATTACTGCCAAATGAATTCTGCATTTGCATTAGCAAATAGTTTTGTGATTAGGTGTCCAAGACTGTCATATCTGCTAGCAAATCTTGTTTCTGGAGTATGTTTTACAAGAAAATACTATTCTACATCAAAATTTCATGTTTAATTCAATTGCCATTTCTTTTTGTAAAATTTACTAGCAAATTCGTTTCGCCATCATTTTATTTTTTCAATTTAGCGAAACATATCTAAGCAAGCTTAATTTCATGCATTGTTTTTTTAAGTGGTTATTAGTGTAATTGTCTTAATTTATGTTCAGTTTGCCCTTTCAGATCAACTACTGAATTGTTCACAATAAGACCAAGAACATGCATTAAAAAGTACATCACTTCTACACTGCAAATGAGTGATGTAACGCAGCGAAACTGGATCGCTCCCGTTATAATCTTCACACATATGTGGTTTGGCTTCGTTGATTATAAAGGAAGTGATCTACTTTTGTCACGCCGCTCACTTGTGGCATAGGCGCGATGCAGGGATATTTCAGGATATTGTGTGAGTGTTAGTGCATGTGTGCTTGGCTCCTGTCATTGGCAAGATGTTGCTGTGTCTGGCACAGAGAGAAGAGGATAAGAGGAGACCTTCAGAGATGGGATTAGGAAGAATTACACACAAACACAAACACATAAATTGAGCCTGCCACACACAAACCTCCTAAAATTTATCACAGACTCAGTTCTGATTGATTTTCATACAATCAAATACTAGCTACATAAAAAAGGACTAGCACATAAGAAGTTTTATAATTAGGGCTAGATAAGGATATTAGGCTGTTTCAGATTTTGTATTTGTTTTGATTCCGAGAAATTTGGGTATACATTACAATGTTCATTTTTTATATATGGAGTTTTAGACCTAATTTAAAATAGTAAAAGTCCGTTCTCACCCAGAATGATAACTATAACAGTACCTAAAAATAAAACATTTTAGTAACTATGAGAATAGTGACGTCCACACAACAGCCAAAACGATATAGACAGAAAAATTAAGAAATTATCATTGATATTATCATTGGAGTCACTTTCAGAACGATATTTTTCCAGCAGAGGAACGATAAAAAGATGCCAGCCAATCAGAATCCACTGTTTTAGCGAGCTGGAGCAGATAAAGCAACTTAATTGATTCAACTGATTCATGAGATTCTTTTGTTTATTTCGGGAATCGAACACTGGTTGCGCGGTAAGAGTCGGTTCAAAAGAGTCGTTTATTCAAGAATCCTTCTACACTGGTTGCGTTGTAGGCTATTTTTTCCTCGGGGAACTGCTGAGCGTACTGCAAGAAGTACGTTTATATGTTTACCGGAAAACCACTTTTTGCAAGGAAATGGAAGACACGAAAACAGCGTTTACCTTTAATTGCAACGTTTTCGGGGTATTAATAACCCACGAACATGCGGTGCTGACAGTAAGCAGCTTTTCACACACCATTTTGTTACTTTTACAGCTTTTAAGCGTACTCTGCTATAAACCCACTTTCTCTTACCCCCTTTTTATAATACTGTGTATACAGTGGCAAATTTGAGATGTCTGAATTTTGAGATGCTCCCCTCCAACAATAGACGCATGTGTATAAATGTGACGAGAGCCTGATGGAGTATTTCTGACTGAAAGCTGAGTGTGTGTGTGTGTGTGTGTGAGTGTGAGTGTGAGTGAGACCTGTTGATGTCTGAAACGCTCACAGACATCAAGCCTGTCATTCTTTCTGCAAACACACAGAGGCACACACACACACAAATACACACACTGAGGGCCGCAGATGGAAAACCTAATTCTGTATTTTCTGTCTTTCCTTTTCAAAAAGCCACCAATTACATCCACTTCTCTCTCTCTCTCTCCACCTCCCTCTCACACGCTCAATCTCTCTTTCTCTCATTCCTGTCCCCTTGCTTTAACGAGCTATCTTGTTAACGTCAGTGCCTCTCTTACTCTCGGCCCTTCTCCTTCTCTCGTTTTCTTACCCTCTGCTCTCTACATCTTCCTCTCTCTCTTTCTGTTTTTGTTCCACTCTTGTAGATATAGGTGTAGCTTACACCGAAAAGCTTTTGGCCTGATGAGAGATAAAAAATGAGGGAAAGAGAGGAAAGTGCTCTTTCAGAATAGAGGGATGCGGCGAAAGAAATGGAAAGCGCGAGGTGAGGCTGAAGGGAAAAAAATGGATGGAAAGAGACTTGGAAAAGCAATAATAGGTGGACCAGTGACAGAGATTAGAGCCCTGCTAGACAGGGGAAGTAATTGCGTGGTGCACATGTTATGGGAGGGTGATATTTTACAACGCGCCCGCTTCTGAAAGGGATGCTTGTTGCCATGGGGATTTTGGTCCTCACATACAAGGCAAATGACATTTACAAAAATAATTTTGAAATTCTTTCAGTATTATGAATGAATGTAGAATACGTTTCAGATCTCAAATGTTTCTTCTAGACAGCGGGAGTCAATGTAGAGAAAATGAAGATTTCTTTTCTTTTTTTTTTCCCATGAGAAAAGACACATCTCACATGTGTCTTCAGAAGAGATCTCACAAACCGCTCTACGCCAAAGTCTGCAATCAAACGTCAGATTTCAAAACAAATTCCAATTCGATTCAGTTCCAATACACAAGCACTTGATTCACTTCCAACTGTGATTCAATTTTAATTTATTTGTGTATGTATCTCTTTATAATGTCCATTGTGTTGTGCCTGCATATAAAAGAAATTCTCTCTCGGTTAATGCTGTAAATTATACATGATAATGTTTTAGACTGATTCAAACCAGTAACTTGTGTTTTTGAATCGTTCAGAAAAAGAATCAGCTCTTAAGAGTCATTTGTTTTGGGAGTCGTGGAGTACTGGTCACACTAGAGAAAAAAAAAATTGTGATTTTTGATTAGTTTTATTTTAAGCGCCAAGTTTACTGTGCTTGTTTGTTGGGTTGCACAATTTGGCCAAAAATACTGTGATTTATAAATCAATATAATGATATAATAACAATAATGATTATTATTATTATTATGGTTATTTTTTATTAAAGAAAAATATGAAACAAAATAAGAAATATTACTGTTGTTCATGTGTGGACTTTGAAACACACAGCACATATATGTATTTAATTAAATTGCAGCCTTTGCGATTCACTAAGCCATATTACACTCTTTTTGATTCACTAAAAAGAATCAGCTGACAAGATTCATTTGTTCATGAATCAGTCTACACTTTCTGCTGGCGAATGTCACATTGCATAGTTAATATTAATGAACAAAGCTGATAAATTTTATATTATGCCCTCTCTTACATATGGAGACTGCTCCTGGCTATCCACATTAATTTTATAGCTCTGTGCTCTTTACTTTGTCAACCATTGCCTAATGTGCTTCTATTTTTATTTCTCTCAAGGAATTTCAAGAGAAACATTTGAGGCCAAGTTAATACTGAAAAGAAACCAATAGCTCTGAGATTCTTCCTTAAAGAAAACCTCACTGCATCAGTAAAGACACATAAATAGAGAGGGCTGGAGAGAGAAAACATCACTTTCGAGACCACTGAAAGATGTAAGTTGGGAGGTAGTGCGGAGGAAGGGGGCGGGCAGAGCTCCCACGAGCGGCGTTAGCTATGCCTGAATTGATGCGGTAATGAACGACCTCGCGCATAGATAATTAATAAGAACTCTTGATTAATTACACTGCGATGAGCTGCTATAGATGCAGGCATGGAGGAGAGAGAAAGAAGGAGTGATATGAATGTGAAAGATTGTTTAGTTCTGACTGTTTACCGAGTGTGTGTTTGTGTGTGCTAGCGTGTGTCCCTGCGTGACCTTTACAGAGAAGTTTAATGTTGTTTAGAGTTTATAGAAATGTAGAACTCACTGACAGCATTTGTGGCTTTAACGCAGACAATTATTTCAACCCAGTGAGTTTATGGTAATGGACATTATGCCACAAATGCTATTTAAGGGTTTGTTGTATTTTAAAGGTGTCTGAATGGAAGGGGAAGTTTGTGTGTATGTGTGCCAGGTGTGGTGCCCGTGCTTCATGAAACGGTCCCTTTAATACCAGTCCAGAGGCATCAGACCACAACCTCTGCAAAAACAAGACACGACCTTTGGCTTCGGACCAAACGCGCACACATGCTGGATCTGAGGATCAAATGGCAAACTGTTAAATGAAACCCGCAGGGACCTGTAGGTGAAGATGGAGGAGCTTCGTGAAGTTACGTTTTGTAGAGTGAATGCCACCGTTTATTTAGAGGCCGGAGGGAAAAAAAATTCAGTCCTGAATATAATTGTGCACATTTGTGCTTTAAGAGAAAATTAAATTTTCATAAAAAAAATTTACAGCTGATTCTAATCATCTGTGATGACAGTGACCTTGAGGATTCTTTATGGCCATGTTTTTTAGAATCAGAATAAGCTGTAATTTTCACATTACTTCCCTCGCTGTAAAAATGATTTTATCTGTTAACATAAAAAATGTATTTCATGTTAAAATTTTGATTAGCTGGTTTTATTCAGTCAAAGAAAGTATTTAATATAACAGAACAAACCTAATGAAATCATTTTGAATGGCTCACATGAAACAAAAAAGTTTTATCAGATAACCTTAATATAAAGTAGCACCTAAATTAACAAAGTCATATATATTGTAATAGAATAAACCTGAGTACATTTGGTCTGACTAATAAAAGTAACTTTAATGGTTAGAACATGTATGGTAGAAATTGTAACAAATGAGAACGAGACTGATGCTGTTTGTTCAGACTGACTGAGTTCATGTATAATTTCCACCAGTCATAGTTTTTATTTGTGTTAGACAAAGTGAGCAGTTTTGATGTTGCCATATTGCAAAAACGATGACTGGTGTTTTCAAACCGGTTTCTCAGACAAACAGATTATGCCGACCTCAAACTCACGCTATTGGTTGAACAAATTGCTATTTAGCTGTAGAGAAATTCTCTAAGAAACCTTAGAGCCATGGTATTTATACTTTTCAGGAGACATAAAAGGGTGGTTCATTCAAAAACAAAAATTCTATTATCATTTACTCACCTTTATATCATTACCTGTATGACTTCTTCTGCAGAAAGCAAAATATACGTCAAAATATTTTGAAGAATGCTGTTATTGACTGCTCATTGATTTTAACTGCAAAAAAACAGGCATTTCTCAGAATAGCTGCTTTTGTGTTCCACAGAAGAAGTCATACAGGTTTGGAACAACATGAGGGTGAGTAAATAACGACAAAAGTTTCATTTTTTGGTGAACTGCCACTTTAACCTTAAAATTATGTACTTATAGCTGTCTCTTCATATAAAACTGGGATTGGAGGAAGTATTTTAACATCTCCCCCTTAAAATATGGCTTCTACCCTGGTTTAGGTCTTGATTAAACTTTTTAAGGGAACAACTACACTTTTTTTTGCTTTCTACAGTGTAGAAATAACTCAAGCACAGTATTTTACTAATCAGTGTCCATATGCATTGAGTTCAGGCAGGCTTTCTGAAGGCAGATGCTGACAGGAAGTGCCATCATGTCACAATGAATCTCTGCGGTGTGTTTAGGTCACCAAAAAACACCACTGAGCTGAACTGATGGATAGACAAATGCTCATTGTTGTCCAGAAGGGCCATTTTTTTGTGATTTCTCTCCCTCTCTGTCTTCTTTTGTCATCCATTCTTTTGTAAAATGATGACAAAGGGCATTTTTCAAGCTCTTTCGCTTTCCCCAGCACCTCCCTCATCTCCTCATTTCTCTTCTTTCATTCTTTCTTCTTTCCAGCACTCTCACTTTCAGACTCTCTGTCCGTCCATAGTTGTCTCGCTTTTAGTCTCTTACCTCACCATTTTCTCCCTCTCTTTCTTTACCTGTCAGTCTCCTCGGCTGGAGGTCTGACTAATTATTCTCCTCTCTTTCTCTTCCCCTCTCTCCTCTCGTGACACTCTGCTGAAGACACCTGGCTTAACCCAGCAGGACATCTCTGCGTCCATCTTTTCTCCCTGTCTCTCCATCCCTCGCTCCTCTCTGCCCCTGCTCTCCTGCTTTTGTTGTCTGATTTTACCAATGGGGCAGATCTTCTGTTTGTTCTTTTCAGTCATTTCTTCCTTTTCCAATAATTTTTCACCTTCCGTTTTTCTCTCAGTCATCTTTTTACAACACAACATTATATAAATTCTTTAATAATTTTATTCATCAAGGATGTGTTTTGATCAAAAGTGACAGTAAAGACATGTATAATAAAACAAAAGATTTCTGTTTCAAATAAATGTTTTTTGAACTTTATATTCATCAAAGAATCCTAAAAAAAGTATCCGGGTTTCCACAGAAACAGTAAGCAGAACAAGAGTTTTCAACGTTGATAATAATAAATGTCTCTTGAGCATCAAATCAGCATTTTAGAATGATTTCTGAATGGCTGCTGAAAATTCAGCTTTGCCTTTACAGGAATAAATTACATTTTAAAATAAATTAAAATAAATACCCTGTTATTTTAATTGGTGAAAATATTTCACACTATTCACAAAAAAACTACTTGTTTTTGCTGTATTTTTGATTACATAAATGCAGCCTTGGTGAGCATAAGAGACTTCTTTGTATATACACTATCCATTAAGAAAAGAAAAAGAATGAAAAAAAGCTGATCAATTTTCCGTACATTTATATTTATCCAAAAAGTTTGTATTTGATCTTTAAGGGATTCTTATTTGATCCCATTAGGATTTTTTAGGATTAGCTCTAAATTATGATAGTAATCCTGTAAAGGATTTTTTTGACAAGTGAATTTTAACATCTAACACATTTTCTTGTTCGTCGCAGCCTTTCTTTTTCTGTCTCTCTGTCACTCAGCCTGTTAACCTAGTCAGCAAGTTGGTGTGAACTTTCTTTCTCCGAGACTTTGATAGGAATAATGATCAGCCATTTTTTCTCCCTCTCTCTTTCTCTGGAGAGACAGAGGGGCGGGAAGGGCTGAGAGAGAGAAAGAGTCAAGAAAGAGTGAATAGGGAATTTCTGCTTTCGTTTTTTTTCCAGCGTTTTCATGTTGACTGTTTTTGTGAATGGTCTCTTCAGAATTCCACGATACTAAGGAGAGAAATGTGGTATTTTTAAACCCCTTTCATATTTAATTATCGTAATCATCAGGGATTTGCTGCATCTTTTCAGAATGAGTGTGCATATGGATCGCATCCTGTTTGTAACAGTGTAGTCGTAGCGGATTGGAGTTGTTGTTTTCTTTCTCTGCGCGTGTGTGTGTGTGTGTGAATAGAGTGGTTGTTGTGGTATTCCTCTCACGGGACTCTAAACGTTGTGCATTCTCGAAAACGTGCCTCTACCCTGCTGGGACGCTCGTACTTCACTTCCAAAATTCATTCGCTCTCTTTATTTACCTCTCTTTATTTGCATCCCTCGTTCATGCAAATGAAAGGGGTTGCCGGCAGAAAACTTTCCCGTGGACCACCGCGCAGCTCCAAAGCCTGCGAGTCCTCTCTCGCCAGAGGCCTGTCAATCATCTCCTCCGCTGTCAATCTTCCCCCCCCCCCCACAGGAAGTGCTCTTGAGAACGCCGTTTGAGAGGCTGTTTCTAATTGGCTGGGGGGAGAGAAGAATGTCATAAAGACCCCGTGACCCTGTATGAGTTTGAGATGAAAGTTTTGTGTGCTAAAAAGATGCCCTTCGGCACTCTGGAGGAGATGAGATTCTTGTGGTACAGCACACGCACACACAATCGCAGCAGAGACTGGCATGACGCACATCTTGACAGGATTGGAAGCAGAGGTGTTTGAAGCAGTAGTCAGTCTCATCTGTCTGCTGACACCTCTCTCTCTCTCTTGCCGTCTTTCTCTTGCGTCTGTAGCTGTTGATTTTATCACAGGGCTCCTCAACCTCGGGTCCTGCCGGGACCCAGGCCTGACCGCACTAGACCCACCGGAGAGAGAATAAATGGAGATAAAGGAGGCAATCAAAAGGAAAAAATGCAAAAAGAAAGATAGAAATAGTGTGGAAGGAAGAGAGTGAAATGACTTTCATATGCTGGGACAGTCGGTGAGGTTGATTTGCGAAGGCGTCGGGCTGTTTTCGGTGTGGAGTGGAGTTCTAGGCCTCAGGGTGTGGAATAGCAGCCTGTCATCACTCCGCACTAACCCTGATTCGCCCCGCACGCCACACGGCGCTGTTAGGCCAGAATTCAGAGACCTCCACACATTCGGCGCCCTATAGAAACAGGCTTTTGTATAGTGAGGCACTCTGAAAAAACGTTTCAGGTAAATTTTACAAATCACAAATTTAAGGATGCCACATAATAGCAAGTAGTATTCCAGCATTGTTAAATGGTCAAGCAGGCGTTTCATTACTATTATACATGGCTTGTTGGCATAACAATGCTCAGAGATGTTTTAAGGCCTATTTGCTCTTACAAGTAATGTTTCTTAGATATTGCTTTGTAGTATTTTTGCAGTTAGTATTTTTGCAGTTATTTTTAAGGTTTTACGTATGGATCTTTAAGGATAAATTGTTATTAAATTGCTTTTGTTTTTTAAGCTTTTGTAAAGTGTCTTTGAGTACCTTGAAAAGTACTCTATATATAAAATTATTATTATTTTAAATTATTATTTTTTATTTTTATTGTTATTAAAAAGCTGTTGATATTTAATTTTAGGTTTTTAGATCAGCATATTGGTTTCATATTTTTTGTGAAAATTAAAGTCAACATGAAACAGTGGATAACTAGAAGTTCCACATTTAAATAAGTGATAAATAAATCAATTATCAATGAAGTCATTTACAATCAAATAAATGTAATGTAACATTTTGATACATTAATATGATAAATTGATCAATTGATAAATAAATCACATTTAAAAGTTTTATTTAATTCATGTTTAAAAATTGACTATTTTTTTATCAGCCTTTTGTCTTTTTTTCCTGTAAAAATATCTTAAGATCCCTGAAACAAGATTAATTTAATTAAGCAACACTGAATTAAACATTAAGACTTGTTTTCTTAGTGTATCTTGAAAGTATTTTTACTTATTGTTTTATTTGATTATAAAAATATCTGCCTGATTAAACAAATATCTGCTTGTATTGAACAATTATTAATGTCTTATGCAACATTGCCTCCGAAGTAAATTTATCTTGTTTCAAGGATTTTTTGTTATTTTAACTCAAATTATACACAAATATGAGGAGAAATGGTTTCAGTACTTTTAACCGCAAAAATAAAAAACAAAAAACATTGTATTTTTAAAGCAATTTTCAAATAGTTTTGCTTTATCTTTATTAAATGGGAATTTTCATTTCAGAATGGAGCTAGATGTGAACTTTGAGTTTGTTAAAGCAATAATTATTTGCCAATGGTGAATACTTTTTGTTTCTATCTGGAGCCTTTAATTTTGAGTGCGTAGACGCTGAAAGCCAATAGCCCATTGTTTTATGTGTTCCATGTCTTCTAGGAACCCTCAGGACTTTAAATCTGTTTCTCGTATTCATCCGTCCAGTTTATTCCTGTACGCAGTAGCTCATAATCTCTGCATGCTCATGGAGTCAGGTGAACCTTTGAGTAACAGTTTCTTGGGGCCCCAAAGACATCTGAGACCCATGTTGGGGTGTTTATAGGCCTTGTGGATGCTCTGGACTCTGTGACGTGGACAGTGGGGCAGTGCCGGGTCTGACACAGGTCTCCACGGGGCCCCTCAGTATGTGGCCCCTCTGTCTACCTCTGACCCCAGGTGACACGGTCTAATCAGACCGTTAAGTTTGAGAGAGTGAGTTTAACCTGGAGTCATCTCCCTCGAGGAAGGAGTCCACACACTAATACACACACAAACCGCATTCATATGCACACATTTAAAAGGAACACACACTAATTTCACACAGAATAACACAGGCATTGACACAGAGACCCGTGGTCACACACCAGCTGGGCTGAAAGACTCATTTTACTCTTTAAAAAAAAAACCCTTCACTCATCCACACCTACACTCTGCGTGTGTGTGTGTTCCTCTGATCCGGCATGAACGCTCACCTCTTTAAACGGCATTATGATTCATTAAGCTGTGAATCATATTCATGTGCACATACAGACTCACACATATGTTAATCTCTGAACGGGGGGCTTTGAGAACATACGGCTGCATAAATATACAGGCCTGATCTGAGGATATGAAATACAGACAAGCGAGAGAAGGAAAGCATATGTTCTCTCTTTTCTTTCTCTCTGTCAGTCGTGATGGATTTTGATTTCCGTTTTTGGCCAGAAGGAGGGGGTCGGCCGTTCATTAGCATTTATTTCACATGTGATTAATGCTAAACTTTCCAGACTGCTTTCTGAGGGTGTGGAAATGATCACGCCGTTGAAAACAAGGGATGTTTGAATAAGAAACACAAGGAAATCCAGCTTCTCTGCTGTCTGGTTTGAAAGCGTGTAGCATGGAGGGATATGACACTGGAGCTGGAGCGATGCAGACCTCCTCCTGTCAGGAAAGGGCGCGACAGTAATGGTGACAAGGACAGACTTACCTTCACACACACAGATTCTCTGTTCACCTGCTTTGTGCTTGCAGACACCCCAGGGATTTTGATTTGCTTTCCAGTAAAACATCTTTAGAACAAGATAAAGACATTTTTTCCCTGCTGACTAAAAATAGTATAAATTAAACAAACACTTGATTATACTTAAATGTAAATTTTATAGCTTTTAATAGTGGCGCCAAACATAATTGCAAAAAATGATTGTTTTCAAACAAGTTTCAAACATTCTTGCCCCTAACTCAATATTCAATATTTTTAATGGTTATTCCGGATACGCAAATAAACTGATTGCAATTCTGTTTGGTGCCACTAGTGGTGCAAATCTCACCCAATTTCCTTGATACGCAATTATAATTTTTGTTAATCTTTTGAGTTTATTTTTATATGTATTTTTATTTTTTTATATTTTATTTTATTTTTATATTTTCTATTTCCACTTTCATTTTTAGTTAAAGTTTTAGTAAATTTGTTGTGGGTTTTTGTCATTTTTATTAGTTTTTTTTATATTTCTATATAGTTTTTGTTCATTTGTATTTATTAGTTTTAGTTTTATTTATTTTAGTACTTCAAGTTAAACTAAACAATAGTGAGAAATGTTGCTTTGGCAGCTAGCTGCAGTAAAATAAGTTGAAGCTTTTTTTATATTTAATTTTATTTCAGTTAATGTTTATTTTATTCCAAGTAGCAAAAAATGAATGAATGAATAAATAAATAAATATACAGTCAAACCAAAATTTATTCAGACACCTTCAAAATTTCTCACATTATCACAGTTTATCTGCTGTAGTTTAGAAAATGGTAATAAAATATGACAAGAGTCTCAAGAGTTAAACTGTCAGAACAAATTCATCTTGATAATGTCAGATAACTTTGATAGAAAGGTACGTAACAAAACATGGTCGGGTCAAAGTGTCAAATCAAATTTTTGGTCCCAAATTTTTTATCAGTTTTACTGGTAGTCCACTGTACAAAGAAATTTTGGGTATAATATGTCACAGTTTACTTTATTTTGCTATCCTCACTTACATAAATGAACTATAGTGTCCTGCACCCACTAGTAAAAAAAATAAAATAAAAAAAAAAAAATTATATCTGGTGTCTGAATAATTTTTGGTTTGACTGTATATATATATATATATATATATATATATATATATATATATATATATATATATATATATTTCAGTTTGTTACCTGTAATAACTCTGCTTGAGTTGGCATGAAATGGAAATTCATCCTATCTGTTTTCTTAATGCATATTTATCTTATTTTGAACGATTCATCCATGCACATGTTTCATTTTTTACATTTTTAAAAACACATTATCTGAACACGCATCTTAAATAGTATCTTACGTGGTTTGCTTCTGATGTACGTTTATCTTGTTTTGAGGATGTTTAGATGTTTTTAGTGGAAAACAAGTCAAAAGCAAACTTAATATGATTTTTAGCAGAATTCTTTTCTCTTCGATTTGCATCATGTTCCAGTTTTCCCCTCCATCAAGCCTCTTTTTTCCTTAATGTTAACTTAATTTTCAATCCTTTTCTTTTGTTTCCCTCTGTAATTCTCCTCGCTTTCACTCTCGCTTTCTCTCTCTCCCGCCAGGAGTGGCCATATGGAAGCCATTACGCCTGCTGTTCCTCTCACCACAAACATTCCAGCAGTGCCTCCAGCTCTCTCTTTCTTCACAGCAGCCTCTCGCTCCCTCCTTCTCTTTCCTTCTCCCTTCTTTCCTCCCCTTTTATCTTTCACCTGTTTTCGTTGTCCTCATTTCCATCATTTTCAGAGTTTGTCTGCAGAGGTCATGTGATAATTGGCCACATGTGATCTGCTCATTGTCAGACAATTCGGTTAGGTTGTACCAACATCTCAGAGTACTGTGCTGTATTTACATACTACCCTTTAGCTGTCATTAAATATCTGTAAACAATCACATATCATTTTCAAGATGTAATTGTCTGTGGATGATAATCCGCATAATATGACCTCATTTTTAGTCTCTACACGTACTTTTGTACTTTTTTTTGTTATGTGTGGTGTTTGCACATAGCTTATTTGAATAGAAAGGAAGATAGTTAAATGTTTGTGTGTTCTGATGGGAGTGTGGCTGCAATGTGACAGTCGCTCTAAATAAATACATCAACCACTTTGCAAAGGTTCTGTTTTGGTCTGAAACGTTTAGGCAAACTTAGACTACCAAATGCTTGGGGGGTCTGGGAGCAGATTTAGTGTGGCTCGCTGTATAATTGATCAGAAAATGCAGGTGAAGACTGTGCAAATAAAAGAGCTGCATGTCATTGTATATCATTTATCTGTCTATCCATCTATTTATCTGTCTGTCGGTTTATCCACCCATCCATCCATCCATCCATCATTTGTCTATCTATCCATTCTTCCATCCATCCATTCATTGATCTTTTGATAATTCCATAGTTTTATCTATCTCTCTCTGTCTGTCTGTCTGTCCATCCATCCATTGTTCTGTCATTTTATCTATCTATCTATCTATCTATCTATCTATCTATCTATCTATCTATCTATCTGTCTGTCTGTCTGTCTGTCTGTCTCTTTGTCTGTCTATCTTTCGGTTTGTCCATCCATCCATCCATCCATCCATCCATCCATCCATCCATCCATCCATGACATCAATCATTCTATCATTATATCATTCTCTGTCATTTTATCTCATCTATCATTCTATCATTCTATCATTTTATCTTTATCTGTCTGTCTGTCTGTCTGTCTCTTTGTCTGTCTATCTGTCGGTTTTTCCATCCGTCCATCCATCCATCCATCCATCCATCCATCCATCCATCCATGACATCAATCATTCTATCATTATATCATTCTCTGTCATTTTATCTCATCTATCATTCTATCATTCTATCATTTTATCTTTATCTGTCTGTCTGTCTCTTTGTCTGTCTGTCTGTCGGTTTTTCCATCCATCCATCCATCCATCCATCCATCCATCCATCCATCCATCCATCCATCCATGACATCAGTCATTCTATCATTATATCATTCTGTCATTTTATCTCATCTATCATTCTATCATTTTATCTTTGTCTGTCTGTCTGTCTGTCTGTCTGTCTGTCTGTCTATCTATCTATCTATCTATCTATCTATCTATCTATCTATCTGTTTGTCTGTTTGTCTGTGTCTGTCTGTCCATATATCATGTATGCATCAATCTATCAATCGCTCTATTATTTCATCTCTCCGTCTGCCTGTCTTACTGCCTGTCTAGTGCAAGTTTTACATTTTCTAATATGTTGTTATTTTGAATAGCTAGATTCTCTCTCTTTCTCACTTTTTCCTTCCCTGTTTTTGCTGGTCTCTTGGCAGTGTGATAAGGGCTCGGATGTCTAACTGGTAGGTGTTGTTTAGTCTGGTCACTCGAGACCCTGAACAGGGTTTAATCGGGCCCTGGAAGCTGAAGAGAAAAGAGAGAAAGAGAGATGGGAGATTTACTCGTCCTCTGAGAGGGCTGATATCTCCGGCCCACCGCTGGTCTGCTGGACGACAGCCGTGATTCCAGCCCCTCCATGGCACTGCTCCTGATGAGATCAATGCACGCTTGGAGGTAAAATCAGCTTAGTGAGGTGGAATAGAAGCTGAAAATGAAGTGGAAATTGCAGAAGTCAAAAGTCATTCTCACGGCATATCAAAGTGATTTGAACTGAAGGATTTCAGCTGGTGTTAGCTCGATAGCTTGTTATCACATGTAATCACCAACTTAGATCTAATTCTTAAATCTGGAAAGCTTTTTTTGGCTGGTGGAATTGAAGTTGTTGAGCCTGCAGGAAAACATTTTCAGTGGTGTTTGCTAAAGAAGGCATAGCTGTTGCTCGTACTTAGGATTAGGGATAGAAGCAAAGCGTTACATTTCAGAACTAACTCATTCTGTACCGTTTGTTCAATGGACATGAATGAGGCCTCAAATTATGCAGCTTGGTGAGGAGAGTTATTATTTTTTTATTTTATTTTATTCTCGTGCATGGTGGAAGATGAAATGGGCAAAAAAAAAAGAAATCCTTACACCATTCAACAAACATGAATGAGACCTGAAAATTAAGCTGGATTTGTTTATTTAAATATTTATGTTTTTAGATTTAGAGATTTTCAAAAAAATCCCAAAGGCTTACATCATGCAACAAACATGAATGAGACCTAAAATATGGCACTTTTTATGTTTTTATGTATTCTTTGTAAGCTTTTCACCTTGTAGATGAAAAAACAGGCTACAAAAATCCCGTAGACTTATCATAGGACGTCATAGAGACTTAAGTGTTGGCCTTTTTTGACTTTTGCTAATAAGGAGCCACCCAGAATCTCCTAACAACCACATATCAATATTATTAAAAACACCCAAAATACTTAAGCAACTGCATAGCAACACCTTGGCTACCTACCACCACTCATTTTCCTATGTGTAAAAATCTAGTTTCCAGATTTCTTTTGCAATGTGATATTAATGTACTTGTAGACACAGTACATATTCATCCCAGATCTGTGGCTGATGTCCTCATCTGGGGTGTGTTGAAACCTCTGCATTTATCATGTGAAGGATTCTCGGCCATCTCAGAAATTCAATTTTTTATGCACACACACACACACACACACACACACACACACACACACAAAGGTCCACCTCACTGCACCTGTGCCCCGAGCTTGTTTTTGGACACAGCTCGAGTTTCTCGTGTGGAATCTTTGTAATGCAAGATTGACGAACAAGAGGATGGTGGAGGGGTTTATGGACAAGAGAAGGTGGGTTCGGGTGGAGTGGTAGGGGGGGTTGAGGGTCAGTGCTGTCGGGGGCGGGACAGGGTGAAACTAACACTCGGCTCTTTTCAAGAGCTGTCAGGGTCAGGAAAGGGCGTCGGCGGAGTTTGACAAAATGATGTTTCTGCCCTCATAAACGAGCCCGGTGCACACACTCCTGTCACCTCTGCCCCCCTCCATCCCCCCACTCCTTGTTTCAATGTGTGACCATGAATGCCACCTTTGTTCCAGAGCGGGAGAGAAAGGGAAAGAAACTGAGGGAGGGTGGGAGAGAGAGAGAGCAAAACAGGAATGATGAGTGTTTGGGATGAGAAAGAATGGTTGGAGGAGTGTATTATCATGTTTATATTTAGAGTAAACGGAGATGTCGATATAATTTTGCTTTAATCTGCGCTTTGAAGACCTGCCCGTGTGTGCGGTTAGTTTTTTCGAGCTTTGCGAACACAAACAATTCCATGAAAGCATTTCGGTGCATAGAACTCTGTTTTTTTTTCATCCTGCTTCAATTCCACACTCTCAAACTTGACTTTGTGGCCACATTTTTATACGCGTCCCTTTTCCTTCAAGTTTTTTTTCTTTGAGCTTGACACGCGGGTCAGAAATTCTTTGGCGAGGTTCTGCAAACGTTCTCTAATTATCTGCCGAGTGCTTGCATAACCCTGAGTTTGCTCATTAGACATTGCCGCCTGACAGTTGTTCAATCACGAAGGCTAATGCGGTCCAGTGCTGAAACATATGTAATTACACAGGCTGTGCGAAAGGGTCTGGCGCACACACATGCTTTAAAAGGAGCGTTGATGGATCACAGCGTTTGTTGTGTTGGACTGGTTTTTCAGTTCACTTTTTTACACTGTAAGCTCACAAATCTAGAATGCTTCTATTATAATAAGCAAAGCCGCAATTACTGTATACTAAAACCGTACCACTAGGCTAGACACATACTTTGTGCTAGTATGCAAACAAAGGTGTGAATACTTTGTCAATGCATTGCAAAATTCATTATTACTCAGGTTGCTAGCTGTAGATGTTGACTTCAAAATCTGCATGAAATAGAAATTCATCCTATCTATTTTCTAAATGCAGCTTATCGATCCTATTATAAACAATTCATCCATGTATGTATTTCTTTTTCTCATAATTTTGAGCTCATAATTTTGTTTGACATACCAGATCTCTTGCTACTTCCGTTACATTGCAGCTTTAACTTTTTTTAACAAGATTTTCCTCAAATCATTGCTTTGCTATTATGGCAGTTGCTGTTAGAAGAAGTGGTGTTTGCGCTAACATATTTGCATAGAATCATTTTGGGACTTTTTTTTTTATCAACAAAGCTGTGTACGTTCTGTATTATACAGGTGCATCTCAATAAATTAGAATGTCATGGAAAAGTTCATTTATTTCAATGCAGATGAGCTGAAGGCCACTGTCAAAGAAACCTGGGCTTCCATACCACCTCAGCAGTGCCACAAACTGATCACCTCCATGCACATCGACTTGAGGCAGTAATTAAAGCAAAAGGAGCCCCTACCAAGTATTGAGTACATATACAGTAAATGAACATACTTTCCAGAAGGCCAGCAATTCACTAAATATGTTTTTTTTTTTATTGGTCTTATGAAGTATTCTAATTTGTTGAGATAGTGAATTGGTGGGTTTTTGTTAAATGTGAGCCAAAATCATCACAATTAAAAGAACCAAAGACTTAAACTACTTCAGTCTGTGTGCATTGAAATTATTTACTACACGAGTTTCACAATTTGAGTTGAATTACTGAAATAAATGAACTTTTCCATGACATTCTAATTTATTGAGATGCACCTGTATGCCAGTTTATTTAAAAAATAGTGCACTTGGATGATCCACATTCAAAGCTGATAGGAAATAGCCAATATGCACACTTGTGATCAGTTTACCTTAAATTGCATACTTGTGTGCCATTCTGTAGCATGCTATAGTGCAAGGTTGGTGAAGATGGAGCGCTAAAGTTGGCGAAACACATCAGATGCATTATTTCCTTCTGGAAATATTCACAGTGAATATTTTCATGCATTAAAAAACTTCCATTTGAGACTTCCTTTCTAAAATCAGAGTGCTACGTGTAAAGTACATTATTTGGAATGCAAATTATATTACTAGACCTAGTTGCTGTGTTGCTTTACAACCATAAGCTTTTCTTCTGACTATTATCATTACTAATAAGAAGAATAAACAATTTGCCACAACTTTTTAATATCGAGATGCTGTGATATTTTTTTATTAATATTTTGAATGTTTTTATTTTTAAAGTTTGTTTTCATTTTAATATTGGTTAAAGTAACTTTGTTGTGTGCTTTTGTCATTTTTATTAATTTTTTTTTCATTTATTATTTGTTTCATTACTTTTTTAGTTTTAGCTTTTTCAGTACATCAGCTTGGACTAAATGAAAATGAGGAGTGTTACCTTTGGAACTAGCTGAAATAAAATAATTTTGTTTTATTTTGTTTCAGTTAAAGTTTATTTTAAGTAACAAAAGTGTTTTAATGGTTTTAGTTTTAATTTCATATAATAGTTAGGGAGCTTTCAGGCAATTTGCCTTGGATTGTCCCTTGCAACTGCCCTTAACAAGGTAAACACACCTAACACATGGGCTTTCTTGGCATTGTGTTTAATAGACCGCTTCTTTGATTCTAACGTGAGCAATCTAGCTTTTGCAGTGTGTACTTGCGTGTTTGCTAGCAGTGAGTGTGAGTTTGACTAAATGCTGTTCTGTAACACGGACACAGAGGGCATGAGAGGGAGGGAAAGAGAGAGAAGGTGTGAATGTGGTGATAAAGGACAGTATTCTTCTACTTGTGTGTCTGGGTCTCAGCAGAGAGTTCAGTGGGTTAGAGCAGACCAGCGTGACCATGTCAACAACACGGCCAGTACTGAGTGAGCGGCTCCCTTATCTCCTGCATCCTCCGCTTGCTTGCTTCTTTCTCTGTGTCCACCTGTTTTTTCCCTCCCTCATTCTTCGTCTCTGTTTACTTTTTTCTTCTCGGTTTCATAAGCTATTTTATCTCTCATTCAACCCTTTCATTCTCTCCTCTGATCCGCAACACCTCTCTCTCTCTCTCTTTCTGTCTCTGTCTTTCTGTGTGTTTCTATTCTTCAAGTCAAGTCTACTGTGACGTGTCTGCGATAACCCAACAGACAAAAATCTACCTAACAGAATGTGTATGCAAAAAAATGTCTTTTGCATCTGCAGGATGTTTTGATACTTTTGTTCATCATTTTTTCCGGTGTGTATATATTGTCTACCTGGGGAAAAAAACACTTGGTAACGGCATGTCTGTGTTTTGTTTTGGTTTGAAGGACATGTTAAAGAAAAGTTGTTACCAATGGCACAGAATTACCACAGAAAGTTTAAAATGATCCATTAATTGTTTTATCCAAAATTGCAGTTGCAGTAACCAAGCATATAATAAAAATTAAAATACGTATGGTTTTAAAAGTAACCACAAGACTTTTATACGTGTTGGCGGCGTGCAGTGGTTAAAAGGAACGTGATGTAATGCTGCGTTCAGGTCTTCCTGGAAAGTTCCTACTTATGAGTTTGAAAATGGTAATTGCAGTACCACATGATGTACGTTCAAGTAATTTTAGTCGGAACAAAATGGACTAACAGGACAATTATCATATTTTTCTCTCTCCTTTTCACGAAACCAGGAAGCTTTTTAGTGCTAATGCAACATAATGAAGAGCAAAGGTTGCACATCACATGTGTAATTGATGCTTTATCTGTGTGTTTCATCATTCTAGTTCGGCTGTAGAGAATGATGGGAAATGTAGTTTGATGTGACAAGTATGTCTCCTAATAAACAAGCTAAATGAATAATATTTCCTGACTGCATTTAGCACACAAAGTGAATACAAATACACAGATTTTACTGCCAGCATTCACAATTACTGGGATCAGTGGCAATTTGCTTCACAAATCGTGATTCTTGAAATTACACGTCATGATAACTCTAAAAGTCTGAGCTTAAAGAAAGTCCCGCGTTTCCCACTAGTAATTTTGACTTGATGATTATTTGCTCAACTTGAAAATATGATCATTCTGACATTAACTGAATTCACCATAAATGGCCATTTACAACAGACTCACAGAAAACCCACAGGAATTACATTGCTAATGTAAAACCAGAGGTTCATCCGCCTAGAAAAGTAGTCCTACTTTAAAATGGACATTTAGTCAACTTTACAGCTCAAAAACATGTTTTATTGAATAATTCATGCAAGTGCTCTAATAAAAATACAGCCCTTAAATTTCTGTTTTAAAACTCTCTGGAACCCTCTGGCCTGGTTTACTTTCATTGTAAGTACACCACCGTTCAAAAGTTTGGGGTCAGTACAATTTTTTTAATGCTTGAATTCAACAAGGATGTGTTGAATTGATCAAAAAAGACATTTAAAATGTTACAAAAGATTTTGATAAATGCTTTTCTCTTTTGAATTTTACATTTTCTCAAATATATTAAAATATTAAGCACAATTGTTTTCAACATTGATGACTATAAGAAATGTTTTTTGAGGTGCAAATCAGCATATTTGAAAGATTTCTGAAGGATCATGTGACACTGAGGACTGGAATAATGGCTGCTAAAAATTCAGCTTTGCCATCACAGAAATAAATTAAATTTGAAATTATATTAAAATAGAAAACAGTTGTTTTTAATTGCAATAATATATGATCAAAGTATAAAAGTATAAAAGTTTATTTGATCAAGGAAATGCGGATTTGGTGCGCTTTAGAGACTTTTCAAAAACTTTTTAAAAAATTTCACCCCAAACTTTTGACTGGTAGAGTACTGTATGTTACTGTAAATACAAGCATTTCCTGAGCGACGACTCAGATGTTTTCTGTGGCACAATTACTGAAGTTGTGTTGAACTCAAAAACATTCCTTTAAAGTCACGTGTGTGCGGCTATCGGCCAGTCTAATTGTAGTACGTGAAGTGTGTGTTGAGAGTCTGTTCTCTCCACTGTAAGAGCTACTGATAACCTTCCTAACCTGTGTGACAAGGACAGGAAGCTCTTCTCCCAAAGGAATGCCACACACACACAGAAGCCTTTTTTCTCACACACGATTCTGCTTTTGTTTCTTAACAGTAAGAGTGACTAGCTTTAATAAACATGCCCTAGGTTAGCATGCTATGGTAATGTGTGTGATTTGTGAATGGATCCACCCATCATTACGTGAATGTATTTCCGCATTTCTTTTCACATGGAAACATGAAGCCCGTAAAAAAACTAAAGCCCAACTGCTTTTAATTTGTTTACATGTAAATAGCCGTTGGTGTGGCTGGCTGTTTAGAGATGATGATAAAATGGTAATTAGCGTCTGCGAGTCATTTAGTCATTTGTTTACGTAGAAAGAATTCAAAGGAAACTCCCTGAGATTCCGCAACAGCCAAATTCTCCTGGAAATTGGAAGATCTAGACACGTCCTCTGCTGTGCTTTGATCTGACACGGTTTCCTTTGGAAACAAGCGTTTCGGGCTGGGATTTGGATCCAGACTGGCCTATTCATTCTCATTAGAGTCACTTGTTGAAGATAGAAGAACAAAATATCATATTTCTAGAAATTCAGTCAAGTCTCAGCACCTTCAGATGATTTACACAGCGGAAGAGAGCACTTTCATTAGGGCTATGAATAAACAGGAAGAGAGACGAGCAGAGTAGATGAATGAAGTGTAAAAGAAGAGGATGTGTTTCTACTTGTAGAAGGTAATTTATTGAATAAAGAAACTCAGCGAGAGTGTAGAGTGTGGTTGGATCCGCACCTGTGCCAGTAAATGCCAGCCTGCTCCTGAGGCAGCCAGCATACCCACAGAAATTTTCATGAGAAGTGTGGTTTTGTCAGTGAATGTCCTGAAGCGAGAGGTTATAGTGGCAGATTAAGCCAGTCATTCGTATCCCATGATGCATCCTTGCCCCCTTTGCTGATCCGTATAATTGACAGATTTTTGCAGGTTTGCTCTGCCACAAAGAAAGTTAAAAATGTGAACATTTTTTATAGCATATCATGTTTTAAACACCGGATGTGCATTTTGCTGATTAAATAAAAACAAACAAACTAATTAAAGTCAATGTGACAAGCCATTTGCAGCCTATTTTTTTGTAGTTTGACATCCTTATGAATGAGACTAGAGGATATTTAGTGACAAAAAGGAAGGAACTGATTTTGCATTGAATTTTGAATTCAACTGAATGGTGAAAATTGTTACAAACCAGAATGGAGCTAAATGGAAAGGCAAAGAAAAAAAAAAGTGTACATTGATATATTTTTTTTAAAAAAAAAGTTTTCATTAAATTTTTTTTTTTATTTATAGTCTCAGTCTGTTCAGCAAAGAATCCTGAAGAAAAATGTTTCAACTGTTTCCACGAAAATATTAAGCAGCACAACTGTTTTCAGCATTGATAATAATAAAAATGTTTTAAAAACATCTTAAAATACATTAAAATTAAAAAAAAATCAGTAAAATAAAAACAGTTATTTTAAATTATTATATTTTTATATAGCAATTAATTTAGTTTTATTTACGTAAATGACTTGCAATAGTATCTTTTATTAATTAGATTTTGCTAAAAAGAAATAAAAGCCTCTTAAAAAATAAAGTCAGTTATTTAATTTCTTACCTCACACAATTTTTGTATTCTGGTTTTAAATTATTTATTGGTTTTTAGCCGTGCCACTTTTTTTAATGATTTTTGCCAGTAAATTTATGTTTCTAATGTCATTACATTAAATTCTCTCTCTTTCCCTCTCTGTCGTTCTCCAGGTTTAGTGATGATAAGGGTTATGTCCTGTACCCTCAGATAGGGGATCGTCTGGACCTCATTTGCCCAGCATCTGAGCCGCCCGGTCCCCGTGCCCCCGCAGAATATGAGTACTATAAACTGTACCTGGTGTCGTCACGGGATCAGGCAGACAGGTGTGAAGTGACCGGAGCCCCTAACCTGCTTCTCACCTGCGATAAGCCCAACAGTGATATGCGTTTCACCATCAAGTTTCAGGAGTACTCGCCCAACCTGTGGGGTCACGAATTTAAAACCAATCAGGACTACTTCATCATCGGTGAGTGCGATTTTAATTAAAGCATGTCTTTTGACACACATCAAAACTTTAGATTATTTTGCCCAGAAACTTTAAATTGTGAAAAGATTATCTGTTTATAATAGACTTACACTTTTTGTGTTCGTTCAGCATCCGCCCTTGTTTATTGTTTTAATCAGTGTTAGAAGGAATGGCATGATGGTGTTTCATCACTGCGTTTATATTGGGTTTTATTTTTAGTTCAGGCTAGTCGGTTCTCAGCGAAGTCACAATCTTCTGCTGGGATTCGACTGATTGTGACTTTATCAACTGGAACCATCTTGTGTTGGGTTGTGTTACTAGGGGTTGTTTTTAAAACCGTGCGCTGTAGCGTGGAGGGAATAAGGCCAACGTAAACGGAAGTCCGTCAATATCAACATTTCAGAAAGTAGATTTGACACAGGAAAGTGATGTCCTAACACGCTTAGACCCAAAACACGCAATGGGCGTGTTTTTAGCATCTATTGCCAGAATTCCCCCAGTCATAAAATACCTGGAAAAGTTTGAGAATTTTAAAAGATTTTCCGATTTGGCAAAGTCATGGAGGTTTAATAAAAAGTTACGGAAAAGTCATATAACTTTATAGTGAATATATGTTTATTCACTCTAGTTTGAAAGTGAAAAGTGAAAGTCGTGACGTATTGTCAAGTATGGTGACCCATACTCGAAATTGGTGCTCTGCATTTAACCCATCCAAGTGCACACACACAGCAGTGAATAGTGAACAAACGCACACACACCGTGAACACACACCCGGAGCAGTGGGCAGCCATTGCTCCAGCGCCCGGGGAGGAATTGGGGGGTTCGATGCCTTGCTCAAGGGCACCTCAGTCACGGTATCGAAGGCAGAGAGAGTGCTGTTCATTCACCTTCCCCACCTTCAATTCCTGCCGGTGCGAGAATCGAACCGAGAATCAAAGTTACTAGCCCAACTCTCTAACCATTAGGCCAAGACTTCCCCCACAGGCCACGACTTCCCCCACAGGCCACGACTTCCCCCCCTGGTGTCCCGTAATCCTCAGTTGAAGCACAATTATTATTTGTTTTGTCATTTTTGACACATTTGTACACTATGTACAAATGTATATTTGTCATCACAAAACCTTGAAACTGCATTTGCAACCAACATTTTACTTCCAGAATGTGATATAGTTCCAAAAAGGATATTCAGCTGGAAAAAATGTAAGTCAGGGCTCAATTTTATCCATCAGGAAATGATTTGCTCATGAAATTGGACGTTAGTACAACCCTGGTGTGTACTGATGAATTATGCAGAATAGAACCATGTGTATTAAGAAAGTAAACAGAGTCATTTTTTGAATATACACTACTGTTTCTAGAAAAATCATGGACTAGTCAAGGAATTTGATTGGTTAAAATGTGTGTGAGCCCATTAAGAAACAGAAATTTTGGAAAGAAAGGATGTGACCATAAAGAGATGATGGCTTTATAGGTGTGTCAGACTTTTTTTCACCAGGGTTAGTTATCAGTCAAATTGTATTCATACTTTTCAAAACCAGATAATGATGTGATCCGCATTTCAAGCACAGGAGATAATAGATCGCTGTTGTTTAGGAGCCCAAGGTTATATTTTTGTGTTTGTTTTTATGACGTGCAGAGTGTGTGTGAAGGTCTGGTGGTTGTCTTGTATCTAATTTTAGCAGTTCAGGTCTCGCAGACACTGTGTCTCTGTGATAAGAATCAAACTCTTTCCACTGGCTCCTTAATGGGCAAACAAGTGTGAGTTTTCTGGTATGTGGACGTCAGGAAGGATCCAGGGCTCTTCCATGTTCTGTTAAGCCTTAACGTAGGTGTCAGTGACACACACTCACGCACACACACACACACACATTGCAGGCTTTATCGTTGCTCCAACATGCCCGACGATTCGATCGACAGGCTGTGCCAGCCTATGAGTCCTCAAATGCAAGGTCAGAGACACACACACACGCACGCACACGCTGCGAGATGGAAAAAGAGAGCGAGAGAAACCATCAAACAAGCGTCCACACGGAAAAAAGGAGAAAAGTGATTTTAAGGGTCATTGAACATTTAATTTAGCGTTTATGTGTGTGCATATGTGTTAAAAATAGTTGTGTGTGCGATTTATACAGCATCTGTCATGACCGGTTGATGTTCTATTTTCCAAAAGAGTGCACATTTGATGGCTTCTGACATCTTCATGCCCATGTGTTGCCGCATATGTGTGTGTGTAAGGGTATGTGTACATTAGAGATTTGGACCTTAGGGAGAATAGTATTAATTAACCTACCTTAACATGCGCTAATTTATTCAGCCTAGCTCAAATGAGCTGGAACAGGAATGATTCATGAAATAGAGAGAGAAAGAGAGAGAGTGTGTGTGTGTTTATGTGGAAGAGAGCATTGACAGGTCATTATGAGTGCTCCAGTCTTGTTGTCTAATTATCACATGGGTCATGAAGACGCCCTTAGGTCACTAATAACAGTGTTTACACACTCTCACACACGTGCATTTAAAGGGATAGTTCACCCCAAAATCAAAATGACCATCATTTGTTAAACAATTGTCAAACCTGTATGACTGTCTGCACTGTATATATTTATCATCTTTGCAGTGTTATTTTATTCTATTTTAGTGCTTAAACATTTTATTTCAGTTTCTATTTCTAATTTCTAATTTCCAAGTTTTTCATCTAATATTTATATTTATATTTTATTTTATTTTAATTCATGAAAATGTTTAATAATTATAATTTTATTATTATTTTTTAGTTTTAGTTAATAACAATAACACGACATATCATTTACCACCCTTTATTTTATTTTATCTTATTTTGTTTTGTGTAGGGCAGCATTGAATATTTTTAAAAGCTAATTTTAATAAATGCTTAAATTCACTTTTACAATGGTTTATTTTTAGTGGGGTTTATTTTATATTTTTATTTTATATTATATTTTATTCTATTATATATATTTAAACTACGTAGTATATAATTTATTATCAGCCATTTACTGGTCATACAATAAAATGGTTTCAGTCAGAATTTTAATATCCATGCATAACAAACTGTTTACTATTGACAAAGTTGTCAGTAAAATTTAGAGAATTTTGAATTTAGAGTGAAAATAGCACACAATAGCAATATAGTCTAGTTTTATGGTCCTTTTTGCCATTTGACAGCCCTGGGTCACCATGTACTTTTGTTGTAAAGCATCATCTTTTGTGTTCCATTAAAGAAAGTAAGTTTGGAATGACATGAGGATGAGTACATGATGACACAATTTTCATTTTTGGCTTAGCTAATAGCTATTCCATTAAAGTATGATTTTCCTTGCTTTGCAGTCATTCCAGTATCTATCTTACAGCAGAGTTGCTCATAAACACACACACACACACACACACACACACACACACACACACACACACACGTTGCTGTCAGTCACCGTGAGGGATTTGGGGTACCTGACTGCGGAGCTGCTCTGGGCTTCTTATCGCCGTGGCATTGCTGTGGCAGCGGACACAGACAGATGGCTAACTGTCACTCAATCTGAGAGAAGAGAACTCAAGAGGAAAAGAGGGTGAGAGAGTGAGGAAGAAAGTACAAGACGGACAGACGGGTCTTACCAGGGTTTGCTGTGTTTCTCCGAAGAACAGCAGCTCAGACACACACGCAGATGCCAAAAATCTCTGTATGGTTATTTTACGACTCTGTGAATCATCATCATGGTGCCATATTGTTTTGATCCGTATTAATTGCTTCTTTTATAGTGACTTTTAAGATTTGAGTGAACAGAACAACAACAGAGTAACAGAAATAGAAGGAGGGAAGGAGAAGAAAACAGAAAAAAGAGGCGGTCGAAGAGCAAAGGGAGCGAGGGATTCAGAGAGATCTATATTTGATGAATATTTGAACTTTTTAAAGCCCCCAGACCGAAGTTTTCCCTTCTTACTGAGACAAAAGCTAACCACAAACACCAGGGAGAAGAGAAAGGTAAATGAGAGAAAGAGAACGAGAGAGATTTTTACACTTAAATTCCCAGCAGCCTGTATCTTCTGTCAGCGATTTTTGGCTGAGTTGTTTTTATCAGTGCACATCCGACTCTTACGATCCGATTGGATCAGAAGAAATTCATTTTGCACCTTTAGCCAATCAGAACATTGTGGTGCAGACCGATGAGCACAACCATTCCCTGAGTGATGACAGTGATCAGAATAACAATGGCAGTAAGGATTCGAGGAACATCAAGGAAATACACACACACACACACACACACACACACACACACACACACACACACATATATATATATAAATATAGATAGTTAGATAGATAGATAGATAGATGGATGAAGATGTGAGCCATGTTGACCGACCCTGACAGAATGACTGATCAAATCATGCTGAACAGAAAGAATGTGACATACATACACTGAAATGGATGGTGCTTGAAAATGTTTTTTGTGAGTCAGGTTTGGCCTTCATTGTGACAAAAGTCACAGGGCATTTAAAACCCAAAATCACCTACCAGAGATTTGATTCTGATTGTGAATCCATTCCTATTTCAACTTGATTCAGTTTGGTTCAGATTCATTTAGACATATAGGACACAGTTTTTGTCCGTTTTGCTTACGTGTGAAAGACACTTTTCCTAAAAGTTACAAAAATATGAATTAAAAAAAATAAAAAGAGTGCTGAAATGCTGTTCAGTTGCTATTTAACACATATAATCAATACAACCACAAGCTGCTCTGTGCTTGCAAAATGAGGTCAGTTTTATTTCTTTTGTACATTATTCTTTTTTTCAAAACAGTGTGTAAAACTGTTATAAAATTGTACATGCAATTTATAATTTTAGTTACAAACTCCCATTAAAGGGTATAGGATGTTTGTCTTTTAGGAGTCATTTGTTTGTGAATGAGACTATGCTGGTTGTGGTGCTTTTGATTCACTAGAAAGAAGTGGTTCATAAGAGTCAGTTGTTTGTGAATTCAACTACCCTTGTTATTTTGAATGCATTTGATTCACTGAAAGAGAGTCATTTAAGAGTCATTTATTTGTGCATTTTACTACTGCACACTTAAATGTAACGATTTTTAAGCCATTACTTAATGAGACATGGCTTTTCATCTTATCACATACAATTCAGACTGCAAACTCAGGTAAAATGTGGATTCTTTTACTGATGGGCCTTAGATTCAGCAGCGGGGCGCATTGCCATTGAAAAACGGTGCAGAAAACACTGACAGAGTAATCATGGGACTTTAGGAATGTTTATCAGCGTCGCTCAAATGAAGATCGTGACTAATCAGAAAATCTAAGTTTTTGCCCAATTCTAGTACGTTCTGTGGAACAGAAGGAAAAAGGTTTGGGTTTAAAGAGTCTGTTTGTGGAGAGTGAGTAAGTGAATGTGACGGGTAGCCTCACCAATTTAGGTCAAGAATCAGAACAGCACTGTTTATGTGTCTGTGTGTGTACAGGTTTGGCTATACTTGTCAGGGGCAAATTTTTTAAAAGATCCTAAAAAATCTAAGACAACCTGACCAAAACCAACTTGTGAGGACATTTGAAATCATCTTTCAGGGGACAGTTTAACTAAAAATGAAAAATCTGTCATAATTTACTCACTCTCATGTCCTTAAGTTAAGGTTCATTTCAACAATAACTAATGCATTATTAAATCAAAAATTGAAATCTGTTAATTAAGCTACCTGGTCTCATGATGAAAACGTGCCTCTGGGAACTTTTCCGCAAGACGCGAAATATGTAACTTTAACTTACCAATAAGTACATATCACTGCAGTTTCCATCAGAAAGGAACACAAGAGGCGGTAAAACAGTGAGCACTTGTAATTGTTTTTTGTACACAGTTATGATTACAGCTCTGTATGTTTAGCTTTCCGGATGTAACAAGCTTGCTCAGTAGCTCAGCCGGTACAGAACTGGACTTAGAATCCTTGGATTCAAATCCAGTCAAAAACATGACTCACGATGAAAGAGCTGAAAGATGAGAGATCGAAAAACAAGCTAAAATGGCATGGTTGCGTTTGAGTTTTTATGTCACATACGCTTTTGTTCATACTATCGAGTAGGTTTAGGTGTAGTGCAGATGGAATGTTATTTTAAAACATCACGGGGCATTAGACTTACAGCGCCACTCAATGGACATTTCAAGTCAGAACTGCGGTGACACCTACAAAACCAACGTCACAGAAAACATACCATATGTACATTCATCTGTTCCAGGGAACAAAACACTCTTTTACGCCACCCAGTGGACATTTCACATCGAATATGTCAAGAAACGTACACGTATTCCGCGTCTTGTGAAAAAAGTTCCCAGATGCACGTTTTCGTCATGAGACCAGGTTGTAATTAAGTATTAAATTTGTTAATGTAATGGACCTGAGCTAACATGAACTAACAATAAACAGTTGTATTTTTATTAACTAATGTTAATGTATTGCTCATTGTCATTAAAATTTAGTGAAGGCATTAACTAAAGTTAACTAATTGGACCTTTTTGCAAAGTTTTAAAGAATGCAGCACATTTCTAATTGTTAGTTAGGGTTAGTTAATGCATGAACTGATGTTAACTAATAGGACATTATTGTAAAGTATTACCATCTTCAACAGTGCAACAGTTTTTGCCAATACGATGAGATTCAGTGGTCAACATTTTTCAAAATGTCTCTGTTTTGCATGTTTCTGCAAAAGAAAGAAAGTCAAGGTTTTGCAAAGACATGAGGGTGAGGGAAAAAATTAAAAATAGTTCTTATATAAACTACCCCTTCAGTTTTTGAAAAAGGCATGCTGATGTGTTTCTTCAAATTTACTAATATTGACAGATTTGTGTGAGGGTTAAGTTTAAGGTTGCAGTTTAGCAAATTTCATCACTTCTGTTTAAATCCTTTGAGAAATAGTGAAACCAATGTGTGTGTGTTTATGTGTGTGGATGGATGGATTGGATAGATACTCCCCAAAGGTCAGACAGAAAAAAAGACCACACTAATTGGATTCCAACTAGTTAACATTGTGTGATTCATTTAACCTCACACACACACACACACACACACAGCCTCCAATTTCTCTCTCTATGCAGTAGCAGACAAAGCCAGCATTGTGCCTCATTCTGCTGAGGAACCACTTGTGGAGGGATGTGTTTCCCGGGAACAGGGGGGGCACTTATCCAGCGCTCACCATGCCATTGACCCTTGACATTGCCTCACTAGGCCGAATGCAGAAACACGACGACATGGCCGCAATTTAGTGTGTGAGATCACGCAAACATGACCCGTTAATAGCAATAATGAAAAGAGAGCACACACGTATGTACACAGCTGCCACAGCGGCTTGTGTGTGTGTGAATGCACAGTGGAAAACAAATTATCCCTTTGATATTAATTCACACATGTGAAACACACAATAAACACACCCAAAATCACACACAAACTCATGTTGTAAATCTCTTTAGATCATCTTCATAGATCATCTATTCATCAACCACACACTCGCACGACAAACACACTTTTTGGGTAAACAGACTGTAGGCAGAGAGGATGTTTACTGTGTGTGGAGGGAGATTAAAGAGTTGGGGTGGGATTGGGGTTGACCAGCTGTCCATGGGAGAGACAGACAGATACAGAGAGAAAGAGTGAAATGGTTGATGTGTACGCTACTGAAAAGCGAGAAAGGAATTGAACAATTCTGGTTCAGATTCTGATTCTACTTTTCAATTCTGGTTGAATAGTCAATGTGAAATCAAAGCTGACTCTATTTACTTTCTTAATACGCATTGCTGGGCATGTTATTCCAAAGAAAGAAATGTTTGTCCTCGTAATCTTTAATCAAAATGTGTTGACTTTCTCTGCTTCTGAAATGATTCGCCTTTTCAGTTGATGTCATCTAGTCATTTTGTTTTCATATGTACACTACGATTCAAAGTTTGTTTAAAAAATCTTACTTTTAATTTTTAAATATGCGTTACAGTGATCAAAAGTAACAGTAAAATGTACTTTTTGGGGAAAAAATATATTTCAAATAAATGCTGTTCTTGTGAAATTTCTATTAATCAAAGACGGCTGCTGAAAATAAGTTTTGCCATCAAAATAAAATGAATAAATTGTTTTAAAATATATTGAAATGGAAAATAGTTATTTTAAATTGTAAAAATATTTTTACTGTAATTTTTACTGTTTTTACTGTAATTTTGATCAAATAAATATAGCCTTGCAAGAACATAAGATACTTTTTTAAAAAGTGGATAAAATAAATCTGGCTCTAATCTATAGTTTTTCTTGTTAAATATCCTGTTTTGCATGGAAATCTGACATTATGGAATTAAAATGGATTGTAAATGCTTTCTGTTAATGATTACATTAGCGGTTATTTCAGTACTTCGAGGAGGCTGATTTGTGAGTCTTTTTCATTGATGTAATGGGAAAAAAATTGTTTGTGAATTTTTTGTCTATTTAATGGTTGAAGTTTATTTTCTTAATTCCTAATCCTAACTCGCACTCAGTCCTCTCTGTGGATGCATTAGTCTCACCGTTCATTTGGCTCTTTCCTCTCTGCTCTCATTTGTTGTTCCATCTCCTTCCAGATCTTCATCCTCTCATCTGTCCCTCAGATAAATATTTTAATCTTAGTTTATTTATTTTCTTTTAAGCTAGTGTATCTTACCAGCACAAAGTAGTTTCTTCTCCTTATCTGACCTCTTCTGTCGTCTTTCTTTCTTCCTACCCCGTTTTGGCCCCCATTTTTCTTTTTGGCAGATTTCTCATTCTGCCGTTCTTGATGCCAAAGCCATAATTCACAAAGCGCACTGGCTGGCGTGCCAAGATTTTAATAATCGTTAAAAATGCAAAGCCACACTGGCATTTTTGAGTGTGTGTGTATGTTCAACTCGCCTCCACAGTGCATAAGAGCATTTCAGCAAAGCTCACAACCTCAATGATAGTAAGTTCAGAGTTCTCTAGTAATGTTACACTGAGAGCGAGTGACGCGACACAGCTAAAACACTCTCGTTATGATCATCAGATCTCTCTACACTGCAAGTACATGAAGTTGCTCTTTTTTTTGCATTGTCTGATCCACTTTTATCTTATTTAGCCAAGAACCAACCACAGTTTACTTTTTAGGTTATGTTTAGATGTGGGATTATCTGAAATTGGGTATAACCAAACAAAAGTTTGTATTTTTGAAAGATTCATTGTCATGAACTTTACAAGCTATCCAGCAACTATTTCTTTCTCAAAAGTGCTCATTATAGCATGTTTCATTTCCCAGCAAACTGATATAAACCTGTGCACGCTGACTCCCGGAAGTTGTGTTGAGACAGCCAGTCAGATTGTAGTTTGCCAACTGAAGAAAACTCTGCCTATTTTTTTTGTGCAGCATACATTGGACTCAAGATTTGGTGTCTACACTTTAAAAGCTTAGTTCATCTAAAAATTACATTTTGTCATAAATCTGTCACCCTCTTCTTGTTCCAAACCTGAATGAATTCCTGGAAAATCAAATTTTGAAAAATCCATTGTGTTTTTTGCTTAAACACCCTGGTGAAAAATAAATATACTAAAATGTATTTGAAATACATTTATTTCATGCTAAGTATATTACAAATACATGTATATTTGATTTTGCTAAAATGGAACTATTGCAAGTATACTTTAGATACACTTTAAATTCCTTGCTTTTTTTTGCTTTAAGGGCAGTTTTTTTGCAGTAGTGTAGTTTTGGACTTCTATTGTATGGACAAAAACAGTAAAAAAAAAAAAAATAATTACATAAATAACTAAACCTTCAACACATCATCTTTTGTTTTCTGCTGAATAAAGTCATACAGGTTTGGAATGAAATAAGGATGAAAGAATGATGACAGAATTTTTGGATGATCTATTCATATTGCTTTTGAATAACAGAATTAAGTCATCCATTTTGCATTTTTTTTTGTTGGCCACAAACCGACCGCTTAGACAGGAAGAGACTTGTAAGTCTTGGAGATTGTAAACATGATGTTCCTGTGGGACAGATAAAAACCTGAGAACCCTGACTTCCTAAAAATGCCACTTGCCAGTTTGAGAAAGCTCTTGGCACTTTTTGCACAATATGCATCTGTCCGTGAATCCGGCCGTCTGAGGCTGGGACTATTCCTGTTATAATCAACGAATCTGTGAAGCTTGAAGCTGAATGCTGAAAATAGAATAGGACAGAACTCTAACGTCACCACAGCCAGGGCAGATTAAACCAGCCGTCGTTTAAAAACAAGACATTACCACAGTACGTTCTGTCCTATGGGTTAATATGCTCTTCTACTGACTAATGAGCTCTTTTGAGTGCTAATATTCCATCCATATATTTACAGCTGTGCGAACGAGTTTATTAATATGGAGTAGAAGATGCATGTCTCAGCTGGGTTTGTACCACCGCACCTTCTGCTCAATGTGTGAAGCCTGTTCCTCCCCTCTGAAACCAGAATTGTAATGCATGCAATTAAGGAGTCTAATTAGGGTAATTAATTCTGTGGGAGAGAGGAACCCAACGCTCCTCTATTCACGGTTATAGATCTGACTTAATCCCTGTGCCCTACACTCCAAACACAAAGCTGTCTCAGATAATGGGGGCCAGGGACTCTGTGTGTGTGTGTGTGCACGGATCCACTGTCTTCTCTCAAGCTAAAAGACTGCTCTCAAACTCCTCAGGCACGGAAAATGAAGGAAATGTAGGAAAAGGGGAAAGGTATGATTTAGAACATTGTGAATGACTCTTTTTGATGATTCATTTGAATCGATTCACAAAGCAATTGTAAAGGAGAACTGTAAGGTATTGAGGATCCAATACCACAATTTTTTTAAGCAGGTTGGTCATTTTATCTAGCAAACGACTTAACCAAATGTCCGAAATAGATATAACAGCAAACGTGTATATTAAATACCTTAATCAAACTAGATTTTAAAACTTTATCAAAAAACATTGCGATAAAAGCAATATTTAACCAAATAGACTTCTTAGAACTGTTTTGATTGATGCCTGTATTTGTTTTTATTTATTCTCTGAAAGATTAATTTAATTGAACATATTTTGTTCAAACGAATCTCAATCTACAATATTAAGTTTGAATATTTTTATAACAGTTATGTATATGTGTGTGCGAGAGATTTTAGATGATATGTGGGTTCTCAGTGAAATAAACAAACCGGTGAATACATTCTTTGAACCAGTCCCAAATGAACCAATTTGTCAAAATGAATTTTAAGTTAGAATATAGCTGTATCTGTTAGGACTTGCTGTGTGTGTGTGCTTAGATGTTGTATGTGTCTGTATCTGTTTGTGGCACACACACATAAGTACATTTTGAAATGTGCTTGTGTGTTTGTACTGTATGCCCACAGTGGGAAATAAGTGAACCAGTGAATTGTGTTTTTCAAACGGTTCACTGAAATGAACTGTCTAAACGATTGATTCATTAAAATGAATTGGACAGAATGTTACGTTTACGACTTTATTTATTTTTCTGTGTGTGAGGAATTGTAGCTTTTGTATGTCTGTGTATGTCTGTCACTGTCTCAGTGGAAAATGAACAATTTTTTTAAGCGTCTAAATGAACCAAATCATTCAAATTAATTGGATGTCCCATATAATTTTTGTTTGTGTATCTGGGTTTTCAGAAAGAAAAATGTGTTTCAGAAAACTATTCAGTCACAGACAGAAGAAAAGGCAGTGTGTTTGTGTAGGAAACCATAAACTATATTAATCTCTTTTTTAAATGTTGTTTTTCTCGTTATATATTTCTCTCTCTTGCACACACACACATATTGAGATCCAAACACTTAAATATACTTACACATCCTGTCATTTTAGCAAAACCAGTGCAATCTTGTTCACACAATGTGGCTTTGGATAAGCTTGAATAACTCATTTAGTTCCTTTACATAAACACAGACCAACACCGCTTTCTCTTTCTGTCTTTCTTTCTCTCGCGCACTCAAACACATCCAAAAGATCTTCCTCCCAGCCGTCCAAACCCTCATTCTTCTATTCCTGCTCCAGTCTGTGAATCCACAGAGGACAAACAGACAACAGAAAGTATGTCACATTCAGCAAATCAAACCACACAAACAAGCCTTAATCAAACATATTTCCTGTCACAGTAGAAACACACACGCACACACATATTTGCAAACAAATCTTAGTTATCACTTTCATTCTCTTTCCCACAATCCATCATCTCTATTTCGACTGATTCTTTCTGTCCATCTCCCTCTTTTTCATTCGCTCTCTCTCTCTCTCCCTCGAGCCCTATGCAGGCACAGATGTCAGGATACATTATTTCAACTGGCTACCTCCCATGTTTCTCCTATTTCTCCTCTCTCTTACTTTCATTCTCTTTTCCCCTCCATCCTGTGCTCTCCTGGTGATGGTGATGTTTGGGTTTTTGTGCGTTTCGGATATAAAAATGATAAAAGAAGAGCTAAAAGCTCGACAGGATCTCTCACAGAAGGCGAACATTTTGTCCCTAGTTGGTCTCTCAGTCTGTCTCTCTCTCTACACACACACACACACACACACACACATGGCCAGTGAATTATGGTTGGCTCTAGAATCTGTCCAGCCCTAAAGTACTCCAGATGTTGGACTGTGTGTGTGTGTATGTGTGTGTGCGGTTCTGGCTGTTCTGTCAAACAGAAGGGCCAAAGTGGATTCAGGTTTTTTTTTTTTTTTTTTTTTACCCTGTGTGTGTATTTAGAGATGTTATTTCGTGTTTGGCTTCTAGGCACGCGCACACATACGCACACTGCTGTATTCGCTGCTTTGCTCGTTTGGCAATGTTCTGTTTGCTTTCATTAGAACCTGTAATTAAAACGACAGTGAAATGTGATTACAGTCTTTAAGATGTTCGATTGTGTTCGGCACACACTGAAATAGGGTTGGGTGGCACGATGGTGCATACTGTGCAATGGTAGAAATGTGTCAGGCGATAGGGATCTTGCAGTACCGATTTGTGAGGTCGAATACTGATTTTGTATGCATGCATACGTATATATCTGAATATGTACGTTCAAAAGTCTGAGGTCAGTAAGAAATTAATAATTAATAATCTATTCAACAAGGACACATTAAATTGATAAAAAAGTGACAGTAAAGACATTTATAGTGGTACAAAATATCTATTTCAAAGAAATGCTTTTTTTTTAAACTTTTAATTAATCAAAAAATCCTGAAAAAGATGTATCATGATTTCCACAAAAAATTTATAGCACAATTGTTCTCAACATGGATAATAGTAAGGAATGTTTCTTGAGCATCAAATCAGCATATTAGAATGATTTTTGAAGGATCATGTGACACTGAAGACTGGAGTAATGATGCTGAATATTCAGCTTTGCACCACAGGAATAAATTAAATGTAAAAAATCATTCAAAAAAAAAAACATTAAAAAACTATTTAATTATCTGTAAATTTAATGCATTATTTTCCCATTGAAGAAAAAAAGTATGAATCATAAATTTTTTTTTACCAGCCCCAAGACGGGGATTTCGTGATTCATCCAATCATGTTTGATTATTATGTATTGTTAATGTTTTGTTTTTAACTTTTTGATCATCGTTGTAGTGTTTTTGTGCTATTATAAATAATCTTATTCATTTGCACCCGTGAAGCTCTAAATAAATAAATAAATAAAACATCAGAAGTATCCTATTAAACATTTTTGTAGTTATGTGGATTTTCCAGCAATTATTTTGCAATATATACCATTACAGTGATATGAAATTATTCATACCATGATCCTCCCACCTCTTCATGAAACCACTTTAGCTGTCCCCCATGTGTTTGCCATTTGGCTTTGATATGACCCAGAAACGAACAGTCCACCAGAATTTTCAGCCACACTCTCCGCTCTGTTACTCCTCTCCTGTTTTTTCAGT